>OX030967.1:7351557-7607981 GCA_943735955.1 Piscicola geometra | reverse complement strand
ACCCTAACCCTAACCCTAACCCTAACCCTAACCCTAACCCTAACCCTAACCCTAACCCTAACCCTAACCCTAACCCTAACCCTAACCCTAACCCTAACCCTAACCCTAACCCTAACCCTAACCCTAACCCTAACCCTAACCCTAACCCTAACCCTAACCCTAACCCTAACCCTAACCCTAACCCTAACCCTAACCCTAACCCTAACCCTAACCCTAACCCTAACCCTAACCCTAACCCTAACCCTAACCCTAACCCTAACCCTAACCCTAACCCTAACCCTAACCCTAACCCTAACCCTAACCCTAACCCTAACCCTAACCCTAACCCTAACCCTAACCCTAACCCTAACCCTAACCCTAACCCTAACCCTAACCCTAACCCTAACCCTAACCCTAACCCTAACCCTAACCCTAACCCTAACCCTAACCCTAACCCTAACCCTAACCCTAACCCTAACCCTAACCCTAACCCTAACCCTAACCCTAACCCTAACCCTAACCCTAACCCTAACCCTAACCCTAACCCTAACCCTAACCCTAACCCTAACCCTAACCCTAACCCTAACCCTAACCCTAACCCTAACCCTAACCCTAACCCTAACCCTAACCCTAACCCTAACCCTAACCCTAACCCTAACCCTAACCCTAACCCTAACCCTAACCCTAACCCTAACCCTAACCCTAACCCTAACCCTAACCCTAACCCTAACCCTAACCCTAACCCTAACCCTAACCCTAACCCTAACCCTAACCCTAACCCTAACCCTAACCCTAACCCTAACCCTAACCCTAACCCTAACCCTAACCCTAACCCTAACCCTAACCCTAACCCTAACCCTAACCCTAACCCTAACCCTAACCCTAACCCTAACCCTAACCCTAACCCTAACCCTAACCCTAACCCTAACCCTAACCCTAACCCTAACCCTAACCCTAACCCTAACCCTAACCCTAACCCTAACCCTAACCCTAACCCTAACCCTAACCCTAACCCTAACCCTAACCCTAACCCTAACCCTAACCCTAACCCTAACCCTAACCCTAACCCTAACCCTAACCCTAACCCTAACCCTAACCCTAACCCTAACCCTAACCCTAACCCTAACCCTAACCCTAACCCTAACCCTAACCCTAACCCTAACCCTAACCCTAACCCTAACCCTAACCCTAACCCTAACCCTAACCCTAACCCTAACCCTAACCCTAACCCTAACCCTAACCCTAACCCTAACCCTAACCCTAACCCTAACCCTAACCCTAACCCTAACCCTAACCCTAACCCTAACCCTAACCCTAACCCTAACCCTAACCCTAACCCTAACCCTAACCCTAACCCTAACCCTAACCCTAACCCTAACCCTAACCCTAACCCTAACCCTAACCCTAACCCTAACCCTAACCCTAACCCTAACCCTAACCCTAACCCTAACCCTAACCCTAACCCTAACCCTAACCCTAACCCTAACCCTAACCCTAACCCTAACCCTAACCCTAACCCTAACCCTAACCCTAACCCTAACCCTAACCCTAACCCTAACCCTAACCCTAACCCTAACCCTAACCCTAACCCTAACCCTAACCCTAACCCTAACCCTAACCCTAACCCTAACCCTAACCCTAACCCTAACCCTAACCCTAACCCTAACCCTAACCCTAACCCTAACCCTAACCCTAACCCTAACCCTAACCCTAACCCTAACCCTAACCCTAACCCTAACCCTAACCCTAACCCTAACCCTAACCCTAACCCTAACCCTAACCCTAACCCTAACCCTAACCCTAACCCTAACCCTAACCCTAACCCTAACCCTAACCCTAACCCTAACCCTAACCCTAACCCTAACCCTAACCCTAACCCTAACCCTAACCCTAACCCTAACCCTAACCCTAACCCTAACCCTAACCCTAACCCTAACCCTAACCCTAACCCTAACCCTAACCCTAACCCTAACCCTAACCCTAACCCTAACCCTAACCCTAACCCTAACCCTAACCCTAACCCTAACCCTAACCCTAACCCTAACCCTAACCCTAACCCTAACCCTAACCCTAACCCTAACCCTAACCCTAACCCTAACCCTAACCCTAACCCTAACCCTAACCCTAACCCTAACCCTAACCCTAACCCTAACCCTAACCCTAACCCTAACCCTAACCCTAACCCTAACCCTAACCCTAACCCTAACCCTAACCCTAACCCTAACCCTAACCCTAACCCTAACCCTAACCCTAACCCTAACCCTAACCCTAACCCTAACCCTAACCCTAACCCTAACCCTAACCCTAACCCTAACCCTAACCCTAACCCTAACCCTAACCCTAACCCTAACCCTAACCCTAACCCTAACCCTAACCCTAACCCTAACCCTAACCCTAACCCTAACCCTAACCCTAACCCTAACCCTAACCCTAACCCTAACCCTAACCCTAACCCTAACCCTAACCCTAACCCTAACCCTAACCCTAACCCTAACCCTAACCCTAACCCTAACCCTAACCCTAACCCTAACCCTAACCCTAACCCTAACCCTAACCCTAACCCTAACCCTAACCCTAACCCTAACCCTAACCCTAACCCTAACCCTAACCCTAACCCTAACCCTAACCCTAACCCTAACCCTAACCCTAACCCTAACCCTAACCCTAACCCTAACCCTAACCCTAACCCTAACCCTAACCCTAACCCTAACCCTAACCCTAACCCTAACCCTAACCCTAACCCTAACCCTAACCCTAACCCTAACCCTAACCCTAACCCTAACCCTAACCCTAACCCTAACCCTAACCCTAACCCTAACCCTAACCCTAACCCTAACCCTAACCCTAACCCTAACCCTAACCCTAACCCTAACCCTAACCCTAACCCTAACCCTAACCCTAACCCTAACCCTAACCCTAACCCTAACCCTAACCCTAACCCTAACCCTAACCCTAACCCTAACCCTAACCCTAACCCTAACCCTAACCCTAACCCTAACCCTAACCCTAACCCTAACCCTAACCCTAACCCTAACCCTAACCCTAACCCTAACCCTAACCCTAACCCTAACCCTAACCCTAACCCTAACCCTAACCCTAACCCTAACCCTAACCCTAACCCTAACCCTAACCCTAACCCTAACCCTAACCCTAACCCTAACCCTAACCCTAACCCTAACCCTAACCCTAACCCTAACCCTAACCCTAACCCTAACCCTAACCCTAACCCTAACCCTAACCCTAACCCTAACCCTAACCCTAACCCTAACCCTAACCCTAACCCTAACCCTAACCCTAACCCTAACCCTAACCCTAACCCTAACCCTAACCCTAACCCTAACCCTAACCCTAACCCTAACCCTAACCCTAACCCTAACCCTAACCCTAACCCTAACCCTAACCCTAACCCTAACCCTAACCCTAACCCTAACCCTAACCCTAACCCTAACCCTAACCCTAACCCTAACCCTAACCCTAACCCTAACCCTAACCCTAACCCTAACCCTAACCCTAACCCTAACCCTAACCCTAACCCTAACCCTAACCCTAACCCTAACCCTAACCCTAACCCTAACCCTAACCCTAACCCTAACCCTAACCCTAACCCTAACCCTAACCCTAACCCTAACCCTAACCCTAACCCTAACCCTAACCCTAACCCTAACCCTAACCCTAACCCTAACCCTAACCCTAACCCTAACCCTAACCCTAACCCTAACCCTAACCCTAACCCTAACCCTAACCCTAACCCTAACCCTAACCCTAACCCTAACCCTAACCCTAACCCTAACCCTAACCCTAACCCTAACCCTAACCCTAACCCTAACCCTAACCCTAACCCTAACCCTAACCCTAACCCTAACCCTAACCCTAACCCTAACCCTAACCCTAACCCTAACCCTAACCCTAACCCTAACCCTAACCCTAACCCTAACCCTAACCCTAACCCTAACCCTAACCCTAACCCTAACCCTAACCCTAACCCTAACCCTAACCCTAACCCTAACCCTAACCCTAACCCTAACCCTAACGGTGAAGACGAACGATGAAGACGACGAAGACGGTGAAGACGATGAAGACGTTGAAGACGATGAAGACGATGAAGACGATGAAGACGGTGAAGACGGTGAAGACGATGAAGACGGTGAAGACGATGAAGACGGTGAAGACGAACGATGAAGACGATGAAGACGGTGAAGACGATGAAGACGGTGAAGACGATGAAGACGGTGAAGACAGTGAAGACGGTGAAGACGGTGAAGACGGTGAAGACGATGAAGACGGTGAAGACGGTGAAGACGATGAAGACGATGAAGACGATGAAGACGATGAAGACGGTGAAGACGGTGAAGACGATGAAGACGATGAAGACGGTGAAGACGGTGGAGACGATGAAGACGGTGAAGACGGTGAAGACGATGAAGACGGTGAAGACGGTGAAGACGGTGAAGACGGTGAAGACGGTGAAGACGGTGAAGACGGTGAAGACGGTGAAGACGATGAAGACGATGAAGACGATGAAGACGGTGAAGACGATGAAGACGATGAAGACGATGAAGACGATGAAGACGATGAAGACGATGAAGACGGTAAAGACGGTGAAGACGGTGAAGACGGTGAAGACGATCAAGATGATGAAGACGATGAAGACGATGAAGACGATGAAGACGATGAAGACGGTAAAGACGGTGAAGACGATGAAGACGGTGAAGACGATGAAGACGGTGAAGACGATGAAGACGGTGAAGACGATGAAGACGATGAAGACGATGAAGACGATGAATACGATGAAGACGGTGAAGACGGTGAAGACGATGAAGACGGTGAAGACGATGAAGACGATGAAGACGGTGAAGACGATGAAGACGGTGAAGACGAACGATGAAGACGATGAAGACGGTGAAGACGATGAAGACGGTGAAGACGATGAAGACGGTGAAGACGGTGAAGACGGTGAAGACGGTGAAGACGATGAAGACGGTGAAGACGGTGAAGACGGTGAAGACGGTGAAGACGATGAAGACGGTGAAGACGATGAAGACGGTGAAGACGGTGAAGACGGTGAAGACGATGAAGACGGTGAAGACGATGAAGACGGTGAAGACGATGAAGACGGTGAAGACGGTGAAGACGAACGATGAAGACGGTGAAGACGGTGAAGACGATGAAGACGGTGAAGACGATGAAGACGATGAAGACGATGAAGACGATGAAGACGATGAAGACGGTGAAGACGGTGAAGACGATGAAGACGATGAAGACGGTGAAGACGGTGGAGACGATGAAGACGGTGAAGACGGTGAAGACGATGAAGACGGTGAAGACGATGAAGACGATGAAGACGGTGAAGACGGTGAAGACGGTGAAGACGGTGAAGACGGTGAAGACGGTGAAGACGGTGAAGACGGTGAAGACGGTGAAGACGATGAAGACGATGAAGACGATGAAGACGGTGAAGACGATGAAGACGATGAAGACGATGAAGACGATGAAGACGATGAAGACGATGAAGACGGTAAAGACGGTGAAGACGATGAAGACGGTGAAGACGATGAAGACGGTGAAGACGATGAAGACGGTGAAGACGATGAAGACGATGAAGACGATGAAGACGATGAAGACGATGAAGACGGTGAAGACGGTGAAGACGATGAAGACGGTGAAGACGATGAAGACGATGAAGACGGTGAAGACGATGAAGACGGTGAAGACGATGAAGACGGTGAAGACGAACGATGAAGACGATGAAGACGGTGAAGACGATGAAGACGGTGAAGACGATGAAGACGGTGAAGACGGTGAAGACGGTGAAGACGGTGAAGACGATGAAGACGGTGAAGACGGTGAAGACGGTGAAGACGGTGAAGACGATGAAGACGGTGAAGACGATGAAGACGGTGAAGACGGTGAAGACGGTGAAGACGGTGAAGACGATGAAGACGGTGAAGACGATGAAGACGGTGAAGACGATGAAGACGGTGAAGACGGTGAAGACGAACGATGAAGACGGTGAAGACGGTGAAGACGATGAAGACGGTGAAGACGATGAAGACGGTGAAGACGGTGAAGACGGTGAAGACGATGAAGACGGTGAAGACGGTGAAGACGATGAAGACGGTGAAGACGACGAAGACGGTGAAGACGATGAAGACGTTGAAGACGATGAAGACGATGAAGACGATGAAGACGGTGAAGACGGTGAAGACGATGAAGACGGTAAAGACGATGAAGACGGTGAAGACGAACGATGAAGACGATGAAGACGGTGAAGACGATGAAGACGGTGAAGACGATGAAGACGGTGAAGACAGTGAAGACGGTGAAGACGGTGAAGACGGTGAAGACGATGAAGACGGTGAAGACGGTGAAGACGATGAAGACGATGAAGACGATGAAGACGATGAAGACGGTGAAGACGGTGAAGACGATGAAGACGATGAAGACGGTGAAGACGGTGGAGACGATGAAGACGGTGAAGACGATGAAGACGGTGAAGACGATGAAGACGATGAAGACGGTGAAGACGATGAAGACGGTGAAGACGATGAAGACGGTGAAGACGATGGAGACGGTGAAGACGATGAAGACGGTGAAGACGGTGAAGACGGTGAAGACGGTGAAGACGATGAAGACGGTGAAGACGGTGAAGACGATGAAGACGATGAAGACGATGAAGACGATGAAGACGGTGAAGACGGTGAAGACGATGAAGACGATGAAGACGGTGAAGACGGTGGAGACGATGAAGACGGTGAAGACGATGAAGACGGTGAAGACGATGAAGACGATGAAGACGGTGCAGACGATGAAGACGGTGAAGACGATGAAGACGATGAAGACGATGAAGACGATGAAGACGGTGAAGACGGTGAAGACGATGAAGACGATGAAGACGGTGAAGACGGTGGAGACGATGAAGACGGTGAAGACGATGAAGACGGTGAAGACGATGAAGACGATGAAGACGGTGAAGACGATGAAGACGGTGAAGACGATGAAGACGGTGAAGACGATGGAGACGGTGAAGACGATGAAGACGGTGAAGACGATGAAGACGATGAAGACAATGAAGACGATGAAGACGGTGAAGACGATGAAGACGATGAAGACGATGAAGACGAACGATGAAGACGGTGAAGATGCTGGAGACGATGAAGACGATGAAGACGGTGAAGACGGTGAAGACGGTGAAGAAGATGAAGACGGTGAAGACGATGAAGACGGTGAAGACGATGAAGACGGTGAAGACGATGAAGACGATGAAGACGATGAAGACGATGAAGACGATGAAGACGGTGAAGACGGTGAAGACGATGAAGACGGTGAAGACGGTGAAGACGATGAAGACGATGAAGACGGTGAAGACGGTGGAGACGATGAAGACGGTGAAGACGATGAAGACGGTGAAGACGATGAAGACGATGAAGACGGTGAAGACGATGAAGACGGTGAAGACGATGAAGACGGTGAAGACGATGGAGACGGTGAAGACGATGAAGACGGTGAAGACGGTGAAGACGGTGAAGACGGTGAAGACGATGAAGACGGTGAAGACGGTGAAGACGATGAAGACGATGAAGACGATGAAGACGATGAAGACGGTGAAGACGGTGAAGACGATGAAGACGATGAAGACGGTGAAGACGGTGGAGACGATGAAGACGGTGAAGACGATGAAGACGGTGAAGACGATGAAGACGATGAAGACGGTGCAGACGATGAAGACGGTGAAGACGATGAAGACGATGAAGACGATGAAGACGATGAAGACGGTGAAGACGGTGAAGACGATGAAGACGATGAAGACGGTGAAGACGGTGGAGACGATGAAGACGGTGAAGACGATGAAGACGGTGAAGACGATGAAGACGATGAAGACGGTGAAGACGATGAAGACGGTGAAGACGATGAAGACGGTGAAGACGATGGAGACGGTGAAGACGATGAAGACGGTGAAGACGATGAAGACGATGAAGACAATGAAGACGATGAAGACGGTGAAGACGATGAAGACGATGAAGACGATGAAGACGAACGATGAAGACGGTGAAGATGCTGGAGACGATGAAGACGATGAAGACGGTGAAGACGGTGAAGACGGTGAAGAAGATGAAGACGGTGAAGACGATGAAGACGGTGAAGACGATGAAGACGGTGAAGACGGTAAAGACGAACGATGAAGACGGTGAAGACGGTGAAGACGATGAAGACGGTGAAGACGATGAATACGGTGAAGACGAACGATGAAGACGGTGAAGACGGTGAAGACGGTGAAGACGATGAAGACGGTGAAGACAATGAAGACGGTGAAGACGGTGAAGACGGTGAAGACGGTGAAGACGGTGAAGACGGTGAAGACAATGAAGACGGTGAAGACGATGAAGACGGTGAAGACGGTGAAGACGGTGAAGACGGTGAAGACGATGAAGACGGTGAAGACGGTGAAGACGGTGAAGACGGTGAAGACGATAAAGACGGTGAAGACGATGAAGACGGTGAAGACGGTGAAGACGGTGAAGACGATGAAGACGGTGAAGACGATGAAGACGGTGAAGACGATGAAGACGGTGAAGACGGTGAAGACGAACGATGAAGACGGTGAAGACGGTGAAGACGATGAAGACGGTGAAGACGATGAAGACGATGAAGACGATGAAGACGATGAAGACGATGAAGACGGTGAAGACGGTGAAGACGATGAAGACGATGAAGACGGTGAAGACGGTGGAGACGATGAAGACGGTGAAGACGGTGAAGACGATGAAGACGGTGAAGACGATGAAGACGATGAAGACGGTGAAGACGGTGAAGACGGTGAAGACGGTGAAGACGGTGAAGACGGTGAAGACGGTGAAGACGGTGAAGACGGTGAAGACGATGAAGACGATGAAGACGATGAAGACGGTGAAGACGATGAAGACGATGAAGACGATGAAGACGATGAAGACGATGAAGACGATGAAGACGGTAAAGACGGTGAAGACGATGAAGACGGTGAAGACGATGAAGACGGTGAAGACGATGAAGACGGTAACGACGATGAAGACGATGAAGACGATGAAGACGATGAAGACGATGAAGACGGTGAAGACGGTGAAGACGATGAAGACGGTGAAGACGATGAAGACGATGAAGACGGTGAAGACGATGAAGACGGTGAAGACGAACGATGAAGACGATGAAGACGGTGAAGACGATGAAGACGGTGAAGACGATGAAGACGGTGAAGACGATGAAGACGGTGAAGACGATGAAGACGGTGAAGACGGTGAAGACGAACGATGAAGACGGTGAAGACGGTGAAGACGATGAAGACGGTGAAGACGATGAAGACGGTGAAGACGGTGAAGACGGTGAAGACGATGAAGACGGTGAAGACGGTGAAGACGATGAAGACGGTGAAGACGACGAAGACGGTGAAGACGATGAAGACGTTGAAGACGATGAAGACGATGAAGACGATGAAGACGGTGAAGACGGTGAAGACGATGAAGACGGTAAAGACGATGAAGACGGTGAAGACGAACGATGAAGACGATGAAGACGGTGAAGACGATGAAGACGGTGAAGACGATGAAGACGGTGAAGACAGTGAAGACGGTGAAGACGGTGAAGACGGTGAAGACGATGAAGACGGTGAAGACGGTGAAGACGATGAAGACGATGAAGACGATGAAGACGATGAAGACGGTGAAGACGGTGAAGACGATGAAGACGATGAAGACGGTGAAGACGGTGGAGACGATGAAGACGGTGAAGACGATGAAGACGGTGAAGACGATGAAGACGATGAAGACGGTGAAGACGATGAAGACGGTGAAGACGATGAAGACGGTGAAGACGATGGAGACGGTGAAGACGATGAAGACGGTGAAGACGGTGAAGACGGTGAAGACGGTGAAGACGATGAAGACGGTGAAGACGGTGAAGACGATGAAGACGATGAAGACGATGAAGACGATGAAGACGGTGAAGACGGTGAAGACGATGAAGACGATGAAGACGGTGAAGACGGTGGAGACGATGAAGACGGTGAAGACGATGAAGACGGTGAAGACGATGAAGACGATGAAGACGGTGCAGACGATGAAGACGGTGAAGACGATGAAGACGATGAAGACGATGAAGACGATGAAGACGGTGAAGACGGTGAAGACGATGAAGACGATGAAGACGGTGAAGACGGTGGAGACGATGAAGACGGTGAAGACGATGAAGACGGTGAAGACGATGAAGACGATGAAGACGGTGAAGACGATGAAGACGGTGAAGACGATGAAGACGGTGAAGACGATGGAGACGGTGAAGACGATGAAGACGGTGAAGACGATGAAGACGATGAAGACAATGAAGACGATGAAGACGGTGAAGACGATGAAGACGATGAAGACGATGAAGACGAACGATGAAGACGGTGAAGATGGTGGAGACGATGAAGACGATGAAGACGGTGAAGACGGTGAAGACGGTGAAGAAGATGAAGACGGTGAAGACGATGAAGACGGTGAAGACGATGAAGACGGTGAAGACGGTAAAGACGAACGATGAAGACGGTGAAGACGGTGAAGACGATGAAGACGGTGAAGACGATGAATACGGTGAAGACGAACGATGAAGACGGTGAAGACGGTGAAGACGGTGAAGACGATGAAGACGGTGAAGACAATGAAGACGGTGAAGACGGTGAAGACGGTGAAGACGGTGAAGACGGTGAAGACAATGAAGACGATGAAGACGATGAAGACGATGAAGACGATGAAGACGATGAAGACGGTGAAGACGATGAAGACGGTGAAGACGGTGAAGACGGTGAAGACGATAAAGACGGTGAAGACGATGAAGACGGTGAAGACGATGAAGACGATGAAGACGGTAAAGACGGTGAAGACGGTGAAGACGGTGAAGACGGTGAAGACGGTGAAGACGGTGAAGACGGTGAAGACGGTGAAGACGATGAAGACGATGAAGACGATGAAGACGGTGAAGACGATGAAGACGATGAAGACGATGAAGACGATGAAGACGATGAAGACGATGAAGACGGTAAAGACGGTGAAGACGGTGAAGACGGTGAAGACGATCGAGATGATGAAGACGATGAAGACGATGAAGACGGTAAAGACGGTGAAGACGATGAAGACGGTGAAGACGATGAAGACGGTGAAGACGATGAAGACGGTGAAGACGATGAAGACGATGAAGACGATGAAGACGATGAAGACGATGAAGACGGTGAAGACGATGAAGACGATGGAGACGATGAAGACGAACGATGAAGACGATGAAGACGGTGAGGACGGTGAAGACGATGAAGACGATGAAGACGGTGAAGACGATGAAGACGGTGAAGACGATGAAGACGGTGAAGACGGTGAAGACGAACGATGAAAACGGTGAAGACGGTGAAGACGATGAAGACGGTGAAGACGATGAAGACGGTGAAGACGGTGAAGACGGTGAAGACGATGAAGACGGTGAAGACGGTGAAGACGATGAAGACGGTGAAGACGACGAAGACGGTGAAGACGATGAAGACGTTGAAGACGATGAAGACGATGAAGACGATGAAGACGGTGAAGACGGTGAAGACGATGAAGACGGTGAAGACGATGAAGACGGTGAAGACGAACGATGAAGACGATGAAGACGGTGAAGACGATGAAGACGGTGAAGACGATGAAGACGATGAAGACGGTGAAGACGGTGGAGACGATGAAGACGGTGAAGACGATGAAGACGGTGAAGACGATGAAGACGATGAAGACGGTGAAGACGATGAAGACGGTGAAGACGATGAAGACGGTGAAGACGATGGAGACGGTGAAGACGATGAAGACGGTGAAGACGAACGATGAAGACGATGAAGACGGTGAAGACGATGAAGACGGTGAAGACGATGAAGACGATGAAGACGATGAAGACGATGAAGACGATGAAGACGGTGAAGACGATGAAGACGAATGAGACGATGAAGACGAACGATGAAGACGATGAAGACGGTGAGGACGGTGAAGACGATGAAGACGATGAAGACGGTGAAGACGATGAAGACGGTGAAGACGATGAAGACGGTGAAGACGGTGAAGACGAACGATGAAGACGGTGAAGATGGTGAAGACGATGAAGACGGTGAAGACGATGAAGACGGTGAAGACGGTGAAGACGGTGAAGACGATGAAGACGGTGAAGACGGTGAAGACGATGAAGACGGTGAAGACGACGAAGACGGTGAAGACGATGAAGACGTTGAAGACGATGAAGACGATGAAGACGATGAAGACGGTGAAGACGGTGAAGACGATGAAGACGGTGAAGACGATGAAGACGGTGAAGACGAACGATGAAAACGATGAAGACGGTGAAGACGATGAAGACGGTGAAGACGATGAAGACGGTGAAGACGATGAAGACGGTGAAGACAGTGAAGACGGTGAAGACGGTGAAGACGGTGAAGACGATGAAGACGGTGAAGACGGTGAAGACGATGAAGACGATGAAGACGATGAAGACGATGAAGACGGTGAAGACGGTGAAGACGATGAAGACGATGAAGACGGTGAAGACGGTGGAGACGATGAAGACGGTGAAGACGATGAAGACGGTGAAGACGATGAAGACGATGAAGACGGTGAAGACGATGAAGACGGTGAAGACGATGAAGACGGTGAAGACGATGGAGACGGTGAAGACGATGAAGACGGTGAAGACGAACGATGAAGACGATGAAGACGGTGAAGACGATGAAGACGGTGAAGACGGTGAAGACGGTGAAGACGGTGAAGACGATGAAGACGGTGAAGACGGTGAAGACGATGAAGACGATGAAGACGATGAAGACGATGAAGACGGTGAAGACGGTGAAGACGATGAAGACGATGAAGACGGTGAAGACGGTGGAGACGATGAAGACGGTGAAGACGATGAAGACGGTGAAGACGATGAAGACGATGAAGACGGTGCAGACGATGAAGACGGTGAAGACGATGAAGACGATGAAGACGATGAAGACGATGAAGACGGTGAAGACGGTGAAGACGATGAAGACGATGAAGACGGTGAAGACGGTGGAGACGATGAAGACGGTGAAGACGATGAAGACGGTGAAGACGATGAAGACGATGAAGACGGTGAAGACGATGAAGACGGTGAAGACGATGAAGACGGTGAAGACGATGAAGACGGTGAAGACGGTGAAGACGGTGAAGACGATGAAGACGGTGAAGACGGTGAAGACGATGAAGACGGTGAAGACGACGAAGACGGTGAAGACGATGAAGACGTTGAAGACGATGAAGACGATGAAGACGATGAAGACGGTGAAGACGGTGAAGACGATGAAGACGGTGAAGACGATGAAGACGGTGAAGACGAACGATGAAGACGATGAAGACGGTGAAGACGATGAAGACGGTGAAGACGATGAAGACGGTGAAGACAGTGAAGACGGTGAAGACGGTGAAGACGGTGAAGACGATGAAGACGGTGAAGACGGTGAAGACGATGAAGACGATGAAGACGATGAAGACGATGAAGACGGTGAAGACGGTGAAGACGATGAAGACGGTGAAGACGATGAAGACGGTGAAGACGATGGAGACGGTGAAGACGATGAAGACGGTGAAGACGAACGATGAAGACGATGAAGACGGTGAAGACGATGAAGACGGTGAAGACGATGAAGACGATGAAGACGATGAAGACGATGAAAACGATGAAGACGGTGAAGACGATGAAGACGATGGAGACGATGAAGACGAACGATGAAGACGATGAAGACGGTGAGGACGGTGAAGACGATGAAGACGATGAAGACGGTGAAGACGATGAAGACGGTGAAGACGATGAAGACGGTGAAGACGGTGAAGACGAACGATGAAGACGGTGAAGACGGTGAAGACGATGAAGACGGTGAAGACGATGAAGACGGTGAAGACGATGAAGACGGTGAAGACGATGAAGACGGTGAAGACGGTGAAGACGATGAAGACGGTGAAGACGACGAAGACGGTGAAGACGATGAAGACGTTGAAGACGATGAAGACGATGAAGACGATGAAGACGGTGAAGACGGTGAAGACGATGAAGACGGTGAAGACGATGAAGACGGTGAAGACGAACGATGAAGACGATGAAGACGGTGAAGACGATGAAGACGGTGAAGACGATGAAGACGGTGAAGACAGTGAAGACGGTGAAGACGGTGAAGACGGTGAAGACGATGAAGACGGTGAAGACGGTGAAGACGATGAAGACGATGAAGACGATGAAGACGATGAAGACGGTGAAGACGATGAAGACGGTGAAGACAGTGAAGACGGTGAAGACGGTGAAGACGGTGAAGACGATGAAGACGGTGAAGACGGTGAAGACGATGAAGACGATGAAGACGATGAAGACGATGAAGACGGTGAAGACGGTGAAGACGATGAAGACGATGAAGACGGTGAAGACGGTGGAGACGATGAAGACGGTGAAGACGATGAAGACGGTGAAGACGATAAAGACGATGAAGACGGTGAAGACGATGAAGACGGTGAAGACGATGAAGACGGTGAAGACGATGGAGACGGTGAAGACGATGAAGACGGTGAAGACGAACGATGAAGACGGTGAAGACGAACGATGAAGACGGTGAAGACGGTGAAGACGATGAAGACGGTGAAGACGATGAAGACGGTGAAGACGGTGAAGACAGTGAAGACGATGAAGACGATGAAGACGGTGAAGACGATGAAGACGGTGAAGACGATGAAGACGGTGAAGACGGTGAAGACGAACGATGAAGACGGTGAAGACGGTGAAGACGATGAAGACGGTGAAGACGATGAAGACGGTGAAGACGGTGAAGACGGTGAAGACGATGAAGACGGTGAAGACGGTGAAGACGATGAAGACGGTGAAGACGACGAAGACGGTGAAGACGATGAAGACGTTGAAGACGATGAAGACGATGAAGACGATGAAGACGGTGGAGACGGTGAAGACGATGAAGACGGTGAAGACGATGAAGACGGTGAAGACGAACGATGAAGACGATGAAGACGGTGAAGACGATGAAGACGGTGAAGACGATGAAGACGGTGAAGACAGTGAAGACGGTGAAGACGGTGAAGACGGTGAAGATGATGAAGACGGTGAAGACGGTGAAGACGATGAAGACGATGAAGACGATGAAGACGATGAAGACGGTGAAGACGGTGAAGACGATGAAGACGATGAAGACGGTGAAGACGGTGGAGACGATGAAGACGGTGAAGACGATGAAGACGGTGAAGACGGTGAAGACGATGAAGACGGTGAAGACGATGAAGACGGTGAAGACGGTGAAGACGGTGAAGACGATGAAGACGGTGAAGACGAACGATGAAGACGATGAAGACGGTGAAGACGATGAAGACGGTGAAGACGATGAAGACGGTGAAGACAGTGAAGACGGTGAAGACGGTGAAGACGGTGAAGACGATGAAGACGGTGAAGACGGTGAAGACGATGAAGACGATGAAGACGATGAAGACGATGAAGACGGTGAAGACGATGAAGACGATGAAGACGATGAAGACGGTGAAGACGGTGAAGACGATGAAGACGGTGAAGACGATGAAGACGGTGAAGACGAACGATGAAGACGATGAAGACGGTGAAGACGATGAAGACGGTGAAGACGATGAAGACGGTGAAGACAGTGAAGACGGTGAAGACGGTGAAGACGGTGAAGACGATGAAGACGGTGAAGACGGTGAAGACGATGAAGACGATGAAGACGATGAAGACGATGAAGACGGTGAAGACGATGAAGACGGTGAAGACAGTGAAGACGGTGAAGACGGTGAAGACGGTGAAGACGATGAAGACGGTGAAGACGGTGAAGACGATGAAGACGATGAAGACGATGAAGACGATGAAGACGGTGAAGACGGTGAAGACGATGAAGACGATGAAGACGGTGAAGACGGTGGAGACGATGAAGACGGTGAAGACGATGAAGACGGTGAAGACGATGAAGACGATGAAGACGGTGAAGACGATGAAGACGGTGAAGACGATGAAGACGGTGAAGACGATGGAGACGGTGAAGACGATGAAGACGGTGAAGACGAACGATGAAGACGGTGAAGACGAACGATGAAGACGATGAAGACGGTGAAGACGATGAAGACGGTGAAGACGATGAAGACGATGAAGACGATGAAGACGATGAAGACGATGAAGACGATGAAGACGGTGAAGACGATGAAGACAATGGAGACGATTAAGACGAACGATGAAGACGATGAAGACGGTGAGGACGGTGAAGACGATGAAGACGATGAAGACGGTGAAGACGATGAAGACGGTGAAGACGATGAAGACGGTGAAGACGGTGAAGACGAACGATGAAGACGGTGAAGACGGTGAAGACGATGAAGACGGTGAAGACGATGAAGACGGTGAAGACGGTGAAGACGGTGAAGACGATGAAGACGGTGAAGACGGTGAAGACGATGAAGACGGTGAAGACGACGAAGACGGTGAAGACGATGAAGACGTTGAAGACGATGAAGACGATGAAGACGATGAAGACGGTGAAGACGGTGAAGACGATGAAGACGGTGAAGACGATGAAGACGGTGAAGACGAACGATGAAGACGATGAAGACGGTGAAGACGATGAAGACGGTGAAGACGATGAAGACGGTGAAGACAGTGAAGACGGTGAAGACGGTGAAGACGGTGAAGACGATGAAGACGGTGAAGACGGTGAAGACGATGAAGACGATGAAGACGGTGAAGACGGTGGAGACGATGAAGACGGTGAAGACGATGAAGACGGTGAAAACGGTGAAGACG
The DNA here is from genome assembly GCA_943735955.1 of Piscicola geometra. Taxonomy (NCBI): domain Eukaryota; kingdom Metazoa; phylum Annelida; class Clitellata; order Hirudinida; family Piscicolidae; genus Piscicola; species Piscicola geometra. Next base: position 7,591,175 of record OX030967.1, on the reverse strand, counting down.
ATGAAGACGGTGAAGACGATGAAGACGGTGAAGACGGTGAAGACGGTGAAGACGATGAAGACGGTGAAGACGGTGAAGACGATGAAGACGGTGAAGACGACGAAGACGGTGAAGACGATGAAGACGTTGAAGACGATGAAGACGATGAAGACGATGAAGACGGTGAAGACGGTGAAGACGATGAAGACGGTGAAGACGATGAAGACGGTGAAGACGAACGATGAAGACGATGAAGACGGTGAAGACGATGAAGACGGTGAAGACGATGAAGACGGTGAAGACAGTGAAGACGGTGAAGACGGTGAAGACGGTGAAGACGATGAAGACGGTGAAGACGGTGAAGACGATGAAGACGATGAAGACGATGAAGACGATGAAGACGGTGAAGACGGTGAAGACGATGAAGACGATGAAGACGGTGAAGACGGTGGAGACGATGAAGACGGTGAAGACGATGAAGACGGTGAAGACGATGAAGACGATGAAGACGGTGAAGACGATGAAGACGGTGAAGACGATGAAGACGGTGAAGACGATGGAGACGGTGAAGACGATGAAGACGGTGAAGACGAACGATGAAGACGATGAAGACGGTGAAGACGATGAAGACGGTGAAGACGATGAAGACGGTGAAGACGAACGATGAAGACGATGAAGACGGTGAAGACGATGAAGACGGTGAAGACGATGAAGACGGTGAAGACAGTGAAGACGGTGAAGACGGTGAAGACGGTGAAGACGATGAAGACGGTGAAGACGGTGAAGACGATGAAGACGATGAAGACGATGAAGACGATTAAGACGGTGAAGACGGTGAAGACGATGAAGACGATGAAGACGGTGAAGACGGTGGAGACGATGAAGACGGTGAAGACGATGAAGACGGTGAAGACGATGAAGACGATGAAGACGGTGAATACGATGAAGACGGTGAAGACGATGAAGACGGTGAAGACGATGGAGACGGTGAAGACGATGAAGACGGTGAAGACGAACGATGAAGACGATGAAGACGGTGAAGACGATGAAGACGGTGAAGACGATGAAGACGATGAAGACGATGAAGACGATGAAGACGATGAAGACGGTGAAGACGATGAAGACGATGGAGACGATGAAGACGAACGATGAAGACGATGAAGACGGTGAGGACGGTGAAGACGATGAAGACGATGAAGACGGTGAAGACGATGAAGACGGTGAAGACGATGAAGACGGTGAAGACGGTGAAGACGAACGATGAAGACGGTGAAGACGGTGAAGACGATGAAGACGGTGAAGACGATGAAGACGGTGAAGACGGTGAAGACGGTGAAGACGATGAAGACGGTGAAGACGGTGAAGACGATGAAGACGGTGAAGACGACGAAGACGGTGAAGACGATGAAGACGTTGAAGACGATGAAGACGATGAAGACGATGAAGACGGTGAAGACGGTGAAGACGATGAAGACGGTGAAGACGATGAAGACGGTGAAGACGAACGATGAAGACGATGAAGACGGTGAAGACGATGAAGACGGTGAAGACGATGAAGACGGTGAAGACAGTGAAGACGGTGAAGACGGTGAAGACGGTGAAGACGATGAAGACGGTGAAGACGGTGAAGACGATGAAGACGATGAAGATGATGAAGACGATGAAGACGGTGAAGACGGTGAAGACGATGAAGACGATGAAGACGGTGAAGACGGTGGAGACGATGAAGACGGTGAAGACGATGAAGACGGTGAAGACGATGAAGACGATGAAGACGGTGAAGACGATGAAGACGGTGAAGACGATGAAGACGGTGAAGACGATGGAGACGGTGAAGACGATGAAGACGGTGAAGACGGTGAAGACGATGAAGACGGTGAAGACGGTGAAGACGGTGAAGACGGTGAAGACGATGAAGACGGTGAAGACGGTGAAGACGATGAAGACGATGAAGACGATGAAGACGATGAAGACGGTGAAGACGGTGAAGACGATGAAGACGATGAAGACGGTGAAGACGGTGGAGACGATGAAGACGGTGAAGACGATGAAGACGGTGAAGACGATGAAGACGATGAAGACGGTGCAGACGATGAAGACGGTGAAGACGATGAAGACGATGAAGACGATGAAGACGATGAAGACGGTGAAGACGGTGAAGACGATGAAGACGATGAAGACGGTGAAGACGGTGGAGACGATGAAGACGGTGAAGACGATGAAGACGGTGAAGACGATGAAGACGATGAAGACGGTGAAGACGATGAAGACGGTGAAGACGATGAAGACGGTGAAGACGATGAAGACGGTGAAGACGATGAAGACGGTGAAGACGATGAAGACGATGAAGACAATGAAGACGATGAAGACGGTGAAGACGATGAAGACGATGAAGACGATGAAGACGGTGAAGACGATGAAGACGGTGAAGACGAACGATGAAGACGATGAAGACGGTGAAGACGATGAAGACGGTGAAGACGATGAAGACGGTGAAGACAGTGAAGACGGTGAAGACGGTGAAGACGGTGAAGACGATGAAGACGGTGAAGACGGTGAAGACGATGAAGACGATGAAGACGATGAAGACGATGAAGACGGTGAAGACGGTGAAGACGATGAAGACGATGAAGACGGTGAAGACGGTGGAGACGATGAAGACGGTGAAGACGATGAAGACGGTGAAGACGATGAAGACGATGAAGACGGTGAAGACGATGAAGACGGTGAAGACGATGAAGACGGTGAAGACGATGGAGACGGTGAAGACGATGAAGACGGTGAAGACGAACGATGAAGACGATGAAGACGGTGAAGACGGTGAAGACGATGAAGACGGTGAAGACGGTGAAGACGATGAAGACGATGAAGACGATGAAGACGATGAAGACGGTGAAGACGGTGAAGACGATGAAGACGATGAAGACGGTGAAGACGGTGGAGACGATGAAGACGGTGAAGACGATGAAGACGGTGAAGACGATGAAGACGAACGATGAAGACGATGAAGACGGTGAGGACGGTGAAGACGATGAAGACGATGAAGACGGTGAAGACGATGAAGACGGTGAAGACGATGAAGACGGTGAAGACGGTGAAGACGAACGATGAAGACGGTGAAGACGGTGAAGACGATGAAGACGGTGAAGACGATGAAGACGGTGAAGACGGTGAAGACGGTGAAGACGATGAAGACGGTGAAGACGGTGAAGACGATGAAGACGGTGAAGACGACGAAGACGGTGAAGACGATGAAGACGTTGAAGACGATGAAGACGATGAAGACGATGAAGACGGTGAAGACGGTGAAGACGATGAAGACGGTGAAGACGATGAAGACGGTGAAGACGAACGATGAAGACGATGAAGACGGTGAAGACGATGAAGACGGTGAAGACGATGAAGACGGTGAAGACAGTGAAGACGGTGAAGACGGTGAAGACGGTGAAGACGATGAAGACGGTGAAGACGGTGAAGACGATGAAGACGATGAAGATGATGAAGACGATGAAGACGGTGAAGACGGTGAAGACGATGAAGACGATGAAGACGGTGAAGACGGTGGAGACGATGAAGACGGTGAAGACGATGAAGACGGTGAAGACGATGAAGACGATGAAGACGGTGAAGACGATGAAGACGGTGAAGACGATGAAGACGGTGAAGACGATGGAGACGGTGAAGACGATGAAGACGGTGAAGACGGTGAAGACGATGAAGACGGTGAAGACGGTGAAGACGGTGAAGACGGTGAAGACGATGAAGACGGTGAAGACGGTGAAGACGATGAAGACGATGAAGACGATGAAGACGATGAAGACGGTGAAGACGGTGAAGACGATGAAGACGATGAAGACGGTGAAGACGGTGGAGACGATGAAGACGGTGAAGACGATGAAGACGGTGAAGACGATGAAGACGATGAAGACGGTGCAGACGATGAAGACGGTGAAGACGATGAAGACGATGAAGACGATGAAGACGATGAAGACGGTGAAGACGGTGAAGACGATGAAGACGATGAAGACGGTGAAGACGGTGGAGACGATGAAGACGGTGAAGACGATGAAGACGGTGAAGACGATGAAGACGATGAAGACGGTGAAGACGATGAAGACGGTGAAGACGATGAAGACGGTGAAGACGATGAAGACGGTGAAGACGATGAAGACGGTGAAGACGATGAAGACGATGAAGACAATGAAGACGATGAAGACGGTGAAGACGATGAAGACGATGAAGACGATGAAGACGGTGAAGACGATGAAGACGGTGAAGACGAACGATGAAGACGATGAAGACGGTGAAGACGATGAAGACGGTGAAGACGATGAAGACGGTGAAGACAGTGAAGACGGTGAAGACGGTGAAGACGGTGAAGACGATGAAGACGGTGAAGACGGTGAAGACGATGAAGACGATGAAGACGATGAAGACGATGAAGACGGTGAAGACGGTGAAGACGATGAAGACGATGAAGACGGTGAAGACGGTGGAGACGATGAAGACGGTGAAGACGATGAAGACGGTGAAGACGATGAAGACGATGAAGACGGTGAAGACGATGAAGACGGTGAAGACGATGAAGACGGTGAAGACGATGGAGACGGTGAAGACGATGAAGACGGTGAAGACGAACGATGAAGACGATGAAGACGGTGAAGACGGTGAAGACGATGAAGACGGTGAAGACGGTGAAGACGATGAAGACGATGAAGACGATGAAGACGATGAAGACGGTGAAGACGGTGAAGACGATGAAGACGATGAAGACGGTGAAGACGGTGGAGACGATGAAGACGGTGAAGACGATGAAGACGGTGAAGACGATGAAGACGATGAAGACGGTGCAGACGATGAAGACGGTGAAGACGATGAAGACGATGAAGACGATGAAGACGATGAAGACGGTGAAGACGGTGAAGACGATGAAGACGATGAAGACGGTGAAGACGGTGGAGACGATGAAGACGGTGAAGACGATGAAGACGGTGAAGACGATGAAGACGATGAAGACGGTGAAGACGATGAAGACGGTGAAGACGATGAAGACGGTGAAGACGATGAAGACGGTGAAGACGATGAAGACGGTGAAGACGATGAAGACGATGAAGACAATGAAGACGATGAAGACGGTGAAGACGATGAAGACGATGAAGACGATGAAGACGAACGATGAAGACGGTGAAGACGGTGGAGACGATGAAGACGATGAAGACGGTGAAGACGGTGAAGAAGATGAAGACGGTGAAGACGATGAAGACGGTGAAGACGATGAAGACGGTGAAGACGGTAAAGACGAACAATGAAGACGGTGAAGACGGTGAAGACGATGAAGACGGTGAAGACGATGAATACGGTGAAGACGAACGATGAAGACGGTGAAGACGGTGAAGACGGTGAAGACGATGAAGACGGTGAAGACAATGAAGACGGTGAAGACGGTGAAGACGGTGAAGACGGTGAAGACGGTGAAGACAATGAAGACGATGAAGACGATGAAGACGATGAAGACGATGAAGACGATGAAGACGGTGAAGACGATGAAGACGGTGAAGACGGTGAAGACGGTGAAGACGATAAAGACGGTGAAGACGATGAAGACGGTGAAGACGATGAAGACGATGAAGACGGTGAAGACGGTGAAGACGGTGAAGACGGTGAAGACGGTGAAGACGGTGAAGACGGTGAAGACGGTGAAGACGGTGAAGACGGTGAAGACGATGAAGACGATAAAGACGATGAAGACGGTGAAGACGATGAAGACGATGAAGACGATGAAGACGATGAAGACGATGAAGACGATGAAGACGGTGAAGACGGTGAAGACGGTGAAGACGGTGAAGACGATCAAGATGATGAAGACGATGAAGACGATGAAGACGGTAAAGACGGTGAAGACGATGAAGACGGTGAAGACGATGAAGACGGTGAAGACGATGAAGACGGTGAAGACGATGAAGACGATGAAGACGATGAAGACGATGAAGACGATGAAGACGGTGAAGACGATGAAGACGATGGAGACGATGAAGACGAACGATGAAGACGGTGAGGACGGTGAAGACGATGAAGACGATGAAGACGGTGAAGACGGTGAAGACGGTGAAGACGGTGAAGACGATGAAGACGGTGAAGACGATGAAGACGGTGAAGACGATGAAGACGGTGAAGACAGTGAAGACGAACGATGAAGACGGTGAAGACGGTGAAGACGATGAAGACGGTGAAGACGACGAAGACGGTGAAGACGGTGAAGACGGTGAAGACGGTGAAGACGATGAAGACGGTGAAGACGATGAAGACGGTGAAGACGATGAAGACGGTGAAGACGATGAAGACGATGAAGACGATGAAGACGATGAAGACGATGAAGACGGTGAAGACGGTGAAGACGATGAAGACGGTGAAGACGATGAAGACGGTGAAGACGAACGATGAAGACGATGAAGACGGTGAAGACGGTGAAGACGATGAAGACGGTGAAGACGGTGAAGACGGTGAAGACGGTGAAGACGGTGAAGACGATGAAGACGGTGAAGACGGTGAAGACGATGAAGACGATGAAGACGATGAAGACGATGAAGACGGTGAAGACGGTGAAGACGATGAAGACGATGAAGACGGTGAAGACGGTGGAGACGATGAAGACGGTGAAGACGATGAAGACGGTGAAGACGATGAAGACGGTGAAGACGATGAAGACGGTGAAGACGGTGAAGACGATGAAGACGATGAAGACGGTGAAGACGGTGGAGACGATGAAGACGGTGAAGACGATGAAGACGGTGAAGACGATGAAGACGATGAAGACGGTGAAGACGATGAAGACGGTGAAGACGATGAAGACGGTGAAGACGATGGAGACGGTGAAGACGATGAAGACGGTGAAGACGAACGATGAAGACGATGAAGACGGTGAAGACGATGAAGACGGTGAAGACGATGAAGACGATGAAGACGATGAAGACGATGAAGACGATGAAGACGGTGAAGACGATGAAGACGATGGAGACGATGAAGACGAACGATGAAGACGATGAAGACGGTGAGGACGGTGAAGACGATGAAGACGATGAAGACGGTGAAGACGATGAAGACGGTGAAGACGATGAAGACGATGAAGACGGTGAAGACGATGAAGACGGTGAAGACGATGAAGACGGTGAAGACGATGAAGACGGTGAAGACGATGAAGACGGTGAAGACGATGAAGACGATGAAGACAATGAAGACGATGAAGACGGTGAAGACGATGAAGACGATGAAGACGATGAAGACGGTGAAGACGATGAAGACGGTGAAGACGAACGATGAAGACGATGAAGACGGTGAAGACGATGAAGACGGTGAAGACGATGAAGACGGTGAAGACAGTGAAGACGGTGAAGACGGTGAAGACGGTGAAGACGATGAAGACGGTGAAGACGGTGAAGACGATGAAGACGATGAAGACGATGAAGACGATGAAGACGGTGAAGACGGTGAAGACGATGAAGACGATGAAGACGGTGAAGACGGTGGAGACGATGAAGACGGTGAAGACGATGAAGACGGTGAAGACGATGAAGACGATGAAGACGGTGAAGACGATGAAGACGGTGAAGACGATGAAGACGGTGAAGACGATGGAGACGGTGAAGACGATGAAGACGGTGAAGACGAACGATGAAGACGATGAAGACGGTGAAGACGGTGAAGACGATGAAGACGGTGAAGACGGTGAAGACGATGAAGACGATGAAGACGATGAAGACGATGAAGACGGTGAAGACGGTGAAGACGATGAAGACGATGAAGACGGTGAAGACGGTGGAGACGATGAAGACGGTGAAGACGATGAAGACGGTGAAGACGATGAAGACGATGAAGACGGTGCAGACGATGAAGACGGTGAAGACGATGAAGACGATGAAGACGATGAAGACGATGAAGACGGTGAAGACGGTGAAGACGATGAAGACGATGAAGACGGTGAAGACGGTGGAGACGATGAAGACGGTGAAGACGATGAAGACGGTGAAGACGATGAAGACGATGAAGACGGTGAAGACGATGAAGACGGTGAAGACGATGAAGACGGTGAAGACGATGAAGACGGTGAAGACGATGAAGACGGTGAAGACGATGAAGACGATGAAGACAATGAAGACGATGAAGACGGTGAAGACGATGAAGACGATGAAGACGATGAAGACGAACGATGAAGACGGTGAAGACGGTGGAGACGATGAAGACGATGAAGACGGTGAAGACGGTGAAGAAGATGAAGACGGTGAAGACGATGAAGACGGTGAAGACGATGAAGACGGTGAAGACGGTAAAGACGAACAATGAAGACGGTGAAGACGGTGAAGACGATGAAGACGGTGAAGACGATGAATACGGTGAAGACGAACGATGAAGACGGTGAAGACGGTGAAGACGGTGAAGACGATGAAGACGGTGAAGACAATGAAGACGGTGAAGACGGTGAAGACGGTGAAGACGGTGAAGACGGTGAAGACAATGAAGACGATGAAGACGATGAAGACGATGAAGACGATGAAGACGATGAAGACGGTGAAGACGATGAAGACGGTGAAGACGGTGAAGACGGTGAAGACGATAAAGACGGTGAAGACGATGAAGACGGTGAAGACGATGAAGACGATGAAGACGGTGAAGACGGTGAAGACGGTGAAGACGGTGAAGACGGTGAAGACGGTGAAGACGGTGAAGACGGTGAAGACGGTGAAGACGGTGAAGACGATGAAGACGATAAAGACGATGAAGACGGTGAAGACGATGAAGACGATGAAGACGATGAAGACGATGAAGACGATGAAGACGATGAAGACGGTGAAGACGGTGAAGACGGTGAAGACGGTGAAGACGATCAAGATGATGAAGACGATGAAGACGATGAAGACGGTAAAGACGGTGAAGACGATGAAGACGGTGAAGACGATGAAGACGGTGAAGACGATGAAGACGGTGAAGACGATGAAGACGATGAAGACGATGAAGACGATGAAGACGATGAAGACGGTGAAGACGATGAAGACGATGGAGACGATGAAGACGAACGATGAAGACGGTGAGGACGGTGAAGACGATGAAGACGATGAAGACGGTGAAGACGGTGAAGACGGTGAAGACGGTGAAGACGATGAAGACGGTGAAGACGATGAAGACGGTGAAGACGATGAAGACGGTGAAGACAGTGAAGACGAACGATGAAGACGGTGAAGACGGTGAAGACGATGAAGACGGTGAAGACGACGAAGACGGTGAAGACGGTGAAGACGGTGAAGACGGTGAAGACGATGAAGACGGTGAAGACGATGAAGACGGTGAAGACGATGAAGACGGTGAAGACGATGAAGACGATGAAGACGATGAAGACGATGAAGACGATGAAGACGGTGAAGACGGTGAAGACGATGAAGACGGTGAAGACGATGAAGACGGTGAAGACGAACGATGAAGACGATGAAGACGGTGAAGACGGTGAAGACGATGAAGACGGTGAAGACGGTGAAGACGGTGAAGACGGTGAAGACGGTGAAGACGATGAAGACGGTGAAGACGGTGAAGACGATGAAGACGATGAAGACGATGAAGACGATGAAGACGGTGAAGACGGTGAAGACGATGAAGACGATGAAGACGGTGAAGACGGTGGAGACGATGAAGACGGTGAAGACGATGAAGACGGTGAAGACGATGAAGACGGTGAAGACGATGAAGACGGTGAAGACGGTGAAGACGATGAAGACGATGAAGACGGTGAAGACGGTGGAGACGATGAAGACGGTGAAGACGATGAAGACGGTGAAGACGATGAAGACGATGAAGACGGTGAAGACGATGAAGACGGTGAAGACGATGAAGACGGTGAAGACGATGGAGACGGTGAAGACGATGAAGACGGTGAAGACGAACGATGAAGACGATGAAGACGGTGAAGACGATGAAGACGGTGAAGACGATGAAGACGATGAAGACGATGAAGACGATGAAGACGATGAAGACGGTGAAGACGATGAAGACGATGGAGACGATGAAGACGAACGATGAAGACGATGAAGACGGTGAGGACGGTGAAGACGATGAAGACGATGAAGACGGTGAAGACGATGAAGACGGTGAAGACGATGAAGACGGTGAAGACGGTGAAGACGAACGATGAAGACGGTGAAGACGGTGAAGACGATGAAGACGGTGAAGACGATGAAGACGGTGAAGACGGTGAAGACGGTGAAGACGATGAAGACGGTGAAGACGGTGAAGACGATGAAGACGGTGAAGACGACGAAGACGGTGAAGACGATGAAGACGTTGAAGACGATGAAGACGATGAAGACGATGAAGACGGTGAAGACGGTGAAGACGATGAAGACGGTGAAGACGATGAAGACGGTGAAGACGAACGATGAAGACGATGAAGACGGTGAAGACGATGAAGACGGTGAAGACGATGAAGACGGTGAAGACAGTGAAGACGGTGAAGACGGTGAAGACGGTGAAGACGATGAAGACGGTGAAGACGGTGAAGACGATGAAGACGATGAAGACGATGAAGACGATGAAGACGGTGAAGACGGTGAAGACGGTGAAGACGATGAAGACGATGAAGACGGTGAAGACGGTGGAGACGATGAAGACGGTGAAGACGATGAAGACGGTGAAGACGATGAAGACGATGAAGACGGTGAAGACGATGAAGACGGTGAAGACGATGAAGACGGTGAAGACGATGGAGACGGTGAAGACGATGAAGACGGTGAAGACGAACGATGAAGACGATGAAGACGGTGAAGACGATGAAGACGGTGAAGACGGTGAAGACGGTGAAGACGGTGAAGACGATGAAGACGGTGAAGACGGTGAAGACGATGAAGACGATGAAGACGATGAAGACGATGAAGACGGTGAAGACGGTGAAGACGATGAAGACGATGAAGACGGTGAAGACGGTGGAGACGATGAAGACGGTGAAGACGATGAAGACGGTGAAGACGATGAAGACGATGAAGACGGTGCAGACGATGAAGACGGTGAAGACGATGAAGACGATGAAGACGATGAAGACGATGAAGACGGTGAAGACGGTGAAGACGATGAAGACGATGAAGACGGTGAAGACGGTGGAGACGATGAAGACGGTGAAGACGATGAAGACGGTGAAGACGATGAAGACGATGAAGACGGTGAAGACGATGAAGACGGTGAAGACGATGAAGACGGTGAAGACGATGAAGACGGTGAAGACGATGAAGACGGTGAAGACGATGAAGACGATGAAGACAATGAAGACGATGAAGACGGTGAAGACGATGAAGACGATGAAGACGATGAAGACGAACGATGAAGACGGTGAAGACGGTGGAGACGATGAAGACGATGAAGACGGTGAAGACGGTGAAGACGGTGAAGAAGATGAAGACGGTGAAGACGATGAAGACGGTGAAGACGGTGAAGACGATGAAGACGGTGAAGACGGTGAAGACGGTGAAGACGGTGAAGACGATGAAGACGGTGAAGACGGTGAAGACGATGAAGACGATGAAGACGATGAAGACGATGAAGACGGTGAAGACGGTGAAGACGATGAAGACGATGAAGACGGTGAAGACGGTGGAGACGATGAAGACGGTGAAGACGATGAAAACGGTGAAGACGATGAAGACGATGAAGACGGTGCAGACGATGAAGACGGTGAAGACGATGAAGACGATGAAGACGATGAAGACGATGAAGACGGTGAAGACGGTGAAGACGATGAAGACGATGAAGACGGTGAAGACGGTGGAGACGATGAAGACGGTGAAGACGATGAAGACGGTGAAGACGATGAAGACGATGAAGACGGTGAAGACGATGAAGACGGTGAAGACGATGAAGACGGTGAAGACGATGAAGACGGTGAAGACGATGAAGACGGTGAAGACGATGAAGACGATGAAGACAATGAAGACGATGAAGACGGTGAAGACGATGAAGACGATGAAGACGATGAAGACGAACGATGAAGACGGTGAAGACGGTGGAGACGATGAAGACGATGAAGACGGTGAAGACGGTGAAGACGGTGAAGAAGATGAAGACGGTGAAGACGATGAAGACGGTGAAGACGATGAAGACGGTGAAGACGGTAAAGACGAACGATGAAGACGGTGAAGACGGTGAAGACGATGAAGACGGTGAAGACGATGAATACGGTGAAGACGAACGATGAAGACGGTGAAGACGGTGAAGACGGTGAAGACGATGAAGACGGTGAAGACAATGAAGACGGTGAAGACGGTGAAGACGGTGAAGACGGTGAAGACGGTGAAGACGGTGAAGACAATGAAGACGATGAAGACGATGAAGACGGTGCAGACGATGAAGACGGTGAAGACGATGAAGACGATGAAGACGATGAAGACGATGAAGACGGTGAAGACGGTGAAGACGATGAAGACGATGAAGACGGTGAAGACGGTGGAGACGATGAAGACGGTGAAGACGATGAAGACGGTGAAGACGATGAAGACGATGAAGACGGTGAAGACGATGAAGACGGTGAAGACGATGAAGACGGTGAAGACGATGAAGACGGTGAAGACGATGAAGACGATGAAGACGGTGAAGACGGTGAAGACGGTGAAGACGGTGAAGACGATGAAGACGGTGAAGACGGTGAAGACGATGAAGACGATGAAGACGATGAAGACGATGAAGACGGTGAAGACGGTGAAGACGATGAAGACGATGAAGACGGTGAAGACGGTGGAGACGATGAAGACGGTGAAGACGATGAAGACGGTGAAGACGATGAAGACGATGAAGACGGTGCAGACGATGAAGACGGTGAAGACGATGAAGACGATGAAGACGATGAAGACGATGAAGACGGTGAAGACGGTGAAGACGATGAAGACGATGAAGACGGTGAAGACGGTGGAGACGATGAAGACGGTGAAGACGATGAAGACGGTGAAGACGATGAAGACGATGAAGACGGTGAAGACGATGAAGACGGTGAAGACGATGAAGACGGTGAAGACGATGAAGACGGTGAAGACGATGAAGACGGTGAAGACGATGAAGACGATGAAGACAATGAAGACGATGAAGACGGTGAAGACGATGAAGACGATGAAGACGATGAAGACGAACGATGAAGACGGTGAAGACGGTGGAGACGATGAAGACGATGAAGACGGTGAAGACGGTGAAGACGGTGAAGAAGATGAAGACGGTGAAGACGATGAAGACGGTGAAGACGATGAAGACGGTGAAGACGGTAAAGACGAACGATGAAGACGGTGAAGACGGTGAAGACGATGAAGACGGTGAAGACGATGAATACGGTGAAGACGAACGATGAAGACGGTGAAGACGGTGAAGACGGTGAAGACGATGAAGACGGTGAAGACAATGAAGACGGTGAAGACGGTGAAGACGGTGAAGACGGTGAAGACGGTGAAGACGGTGAAGACAATGAAGACGATGAAGACGATGAAGACGGTGCAGACGATGAAGACGGTGAAGACGATGAAGACGATGAAGACGATGAAGACGATGAAGACGGTGAAGACGGTGAAGACGATGAAGACGATGAAGACGGTGAAGACGGTGGAGACGATGAAGACGGTGAAGACGATGAAGACGGTGAAGACGATGAAGACGATGAAGACGGTGAAGACGATGAAGACGGTGAAGACGATGAAGACGGTGAAGACGATGAAGACGGTGAAGACGATGAAGACGGTGAAGACGATGAAGACGATGAAGACAATGAAGACGATGAAGACGGTGAAGACGATGAAGACGATGAAGACGATGAAGACGAACGATGAAGACGGTGAAGACGGTGGAGACGATGAAGACGATGAAGACGGTGAAGACGGTGAAGACGGTGAAGAAGATGAAGACGGTGAAGACGATGAAGACGGTGAAGACGATGAAGACGGTGAAGACGGTAAAGACGAACGATGAAGACGGTGAAGACGGTGAAGACGATGAAGACGGTGAAGACGATGAATACGGTGAAGACGAACGATGAAGACGGTGAAGACGGTGAAGACGGTGAAGACGATGAAGACGGTGAAGACAATGAAGACGGTGAAGACGGTGAAGACGGTGAAGACGGTGAAGACGGTGAAGACGGTGAAGACAATGAAGACGATGAAGACGATGAAGACGATGAAGACGATGAAGACGGTAAAGACGATGAAGACGGTGAAGACGGTGAAGACGGTGAAGACGATAAAGACGGTGAAGACGATGAAGACGGTGAAGACGATGAAGACGATGAAGACGGTGAAGACGGTGAAGACGGTGAAGACGGTGAAGACGGTGAAGACGGTGAAGACGGTGAAGACGGTGAAGACGGTGAAGACGGTGAAGACGATGAAGACGATGAAGACGATGAAGACGGTGAAGACGATGAAGACGATGAAGACGATGAAGACGATGAAGACGATGAAGACGATGAAGACGGTGAAGACGGTGAAGACGGTGAAGACGATCAAGATGATGAAGACGATGAAGACGATGAAGACGGTAAAGACGGTGAAGACGATGAAGACGGTGAAGACGATGAAGACGGTGAAGACGATGAAGACGGTGAAGACGATGAAGACGATGAAGACGATGAAGACGATGAAGACGATGAAGACGGTGAAGACGATGAAGACGATGGAGACGATGAAGACGAACGATGAAGACGGTGAGGACGGTGAAGACGATGAAGACGATGAAGACGGTGAAGACGGTGAAGACGGTGAAGACGGTGAAGACGATGAAGACGGTGAAGACGATGAAGACGGTGAAGACGATGAAGACGGTGAAGACAGTGAAGACGAACGATGAAGACGGTGAAGACGGTGAAGACGATGAAGACGGTGAAGACGACGAAGACGGTGAAGACGGTGAAGACGGTGAAGACGGTGAAGACGATGAAGACGGTGAAGACGATGAAGACGGTGAAGACGATGAAGACGGTGAAGACGATGAAGACGATGAAGACGATGAAGACGATGAAGACGATGAAGACGGTGAAGACGGTGAAGACGATGAAGACGGTGAAGACGATGAAGACGGTGAAGACGAACGATGAAGACGATGAAGACGGTGAAGACGGTGAAGACGATGAAGACGGTGAAGACGGTGAAGACGGTGAAGACGGTGAAGACGGTGAAGACGATGAAGACGGTGAAGACGGTGAAGACGGTGAAGACGGTGAAGACGGTGAAGACGATGAAGACGGTGAAGACGGTGAAGACGATGAAGACGGTGAAGACGGTGAAGACGATGAAGACGATGAAGACGGTGAAGACGGTGGAGACGATGAAGACGGTGAAGACGATGAAGACGGTGAAGACGATGAAGACGGTGAAGACGATGAAGACGATGAAGACGGTGAAGACGATGAAGACGGTGAAGACGATGAAGACGGTGAAGACGATGAAGACGATGAAGACGATGAAGACGATAAAGACGGTGAAGACGATGAAGACGGTGAAGACGATGAAGACGGTGAAGACGATGAAGACGATGAAGACGATGAAGACGATGAAGACGATGAAGACGGTGAAGACGATGAAGACGATGGAGACGATGAAGACGAACGATGAAGACGCTGAGGACGGTGAAGACGATGAAGACGATGAAGACGGTGAAGACGGTGAAGACGGTGAAGACGGTGAAGACGATGAAGACGGTGAAGACGATGAAGACGGTGAAGACGATGAAGACGGTGAAGACAGTGAAGACGAACGATGAAGACGGTGAAGACGGTGAAGACGATGAAGACGGTGAAGACGACGAAGACGGTGAAGACGGTGAAGACGGTGAAGACGGTGAAGACGATGAAGACGGTGAAGACGATGAAGACGGTGAAGACGATGAAGACGGTGAAGACGATGAAGACGATGAAGACGATGAAGACGATGAAGACGATGAAGACGGTGAAGACGGTGAAGACGATGAAGACGGTGAAGACGATGAAGACGGTGAAGACGAACGATGAAGACGATGAAGACGGTGAAGACGGTGAAGACGATGAAGACGGTGAAGACGGTGAAGACGGTGAAGACGGTGAAGACGGTGAAGACGGTGAAGACGATGAAGACGGTGAAGACGGTGAAGACGGTGAAGACGGTGAAGACGGTGAAGACGATGAAGACGGTGAAGACGGTGAAGACGATGAAGACGATGAAGACGATGAAGACGATGAAGACGGTGAAGACGGTGAAGACGATGAAGACGATGAAGACGGTGAAGACGGTGGAGACGATGAAGACGGTGAAGACGATGAAGACGGTGAAGACGATGAAGACGGTGAAGACGATGAAGACGATGAAGACGGTGAAGACGATGAAGACGGTGAAGACGATGAAGACGGTGAAGACGATGAAGACGATGAAGACGATGAAGACGATAAAGACGGTGAAGACGATGAAGACGATGAAGACGATGAAGACGAACGATGAAGACGGTGAAGACGGTGAAGACGATGAAGACGATGAAGACGGTGAAGACGGTGAAGACGGTGAAGACGGTGAAGAAGATGAAGACGGTGAAGACGATGAAGACGGTGAAGACGATGAAGACGGTGAAGACGATGAAGACGGTGAAGACGATGAAGACGGTGAAGACGGTGAAAACAAACGATGAAGACGGTGAAGACGGTGAAGACGATGAAGACGATGAAGACGGTGAAGACGGTGAAGACGGTGAAGACGGTGAAGACGATGAAGACGGTGAAGACGGTGAAGACGATGAAGACGATGAAGACGATGAAGACGATGAAGACGGTGAAGACGGTGAAGACGATGAAGACGATGAAGACGGTGAAGACGGTGGAGACGATGAAGACGGTGAAGACGATGAAGACGGTGAAGACGATGAAGACGATGAAGACGGTGCAGACGATGAAGACGGTGAAGACGATGAAGACGATGAAGACGATGAAGACGATGAAGACGGTGAAGACGGTGAAGACGATGAAGACGATGAAGACGGTGAAGACGGTGGAGACGATGAAGACGGTGAAGACGATGAAGACGGTGAAGACGATGAAGACGATGAAGACGGTGAAGACGATGAAGACGGTGAAGACGATGAAGACGGTGAAGACGATGAAGACGGTGAAGACGATGAAGACGGTGAAGACGATGAAGACGATGAAGACAATGAAGACGATGAAGACGGTGAAGACGATGAAGACGATGAAGACGATGAAGACGAACGATGAAGACGGTGAAGACGGTGGAGACGATGAAGACGATGAAGACGGTGAAGACGGTGAAGACGGTGAAGAAGATGAAGACGGTGAAGACGATGAAGACGGTGAAGACGATGAAGACGGTGAAGACGGTAAAGACGAACGATGAAGACGGTGAAGACGGTGAAGACGATGAAGACGGTGAAGACGATGAATACGGTGAAGACGAACGATGAAGACGGTGAAGACGGTGAAGACGGTGAAGACGATGAAGACGGTGAAGACAATGAAGACGGTGAAGACGGTGAAGACGGTGAAGACGGTGAAGACGGTGAAGACGGTGAAGACAATGAAGACGATGAAGACGATGAAGACGGTGCAGACGATGAAGACGGTGAAGACGATGAAGACGATGAAGACGATGAAGACGATGAAGACGGTGAAGACGGTGAAGACGATGAAGACGATGAAGACGGTGAAGACGGTGGAGACGATGAAGACGGTGAAGACGATGAAGACGGTGAAGACGATGAAGACGATGAAGACGGTGAAGACGATGAAGACGGTGAAGACGATGAAGACGGTGAAGACGATGAAGACGGTGAAGACGATGAAGACGGTGAAGACGATGAAGACGATGAAGACAATGAAGACGATGAAGACGGTGAAGACGATGAAGACGATGAAGACGATGAAGACGAACGATGAAGACGGTGAAGACGGTGGAGACGATGAAGACGATGAAGACGGTGAAGACGGTGAAGACGGTGAAGAAGATGAAGACGGTGAAGACGATGAAGACGGTGAAGACGATGAAGACGGTGAAGACGGTAAAGACGAACGATGAAGACGGTGAAGACGGTGAAGACGATGAAGACGGTGAAGACGATGAATACGGTGAAGACGAACGATGAAGACGGTGAAGACGGTGAAGACGGTGAAGACGATGAAGACGGTGAAGACAATGAAGACGGTGAAGACGGTGAAGACGGTGAAGACGGTGAAGACGGTGAAGACGGTGAAGACAATGAAGACGATGAAGACGATGAAGACGATGAAGACGATGAAGACGGTAAAGACGATGAAGACGGTGAAGACGGTGAAGACGGTGAAGACGATAAAGACGGTGAAGACGATGAAGACGGTGAAGACGATGAAGACGATGAAGACGGTGAAGACGGTGAAGACGGTGAAGACGGTGAAGACGGTGAAGACGGTGAAGACGGTGAAGACGGTGAAGACGGTGAAGACGGTGAAGACGATGAAGACGATGAAGACGATGAAGACGGTGAAGACGATGAAGACGATGAAGACGATGAAGACGATGAAGACGATGAAGACGATGAAGACGGTGAAGACGGTGAAGACGGTGAAGACGATCAAGATGATGAAGACGATGAAGACGATGAAGACGGTAAAGACGGTGAAGACGATGAAGACGGTGAAGACGATGAAGACGGTGAAGACGATGAAGACGGTGAAGACGATGAAGACGATGAAGACGATGAAGACGATGAAGACGATGAAGACGGTGAAGACGATGAAGACGATGGAGACGATGAAGACGAACGATGAAGACGGTGAGGACGGTGAAGACGATGAAGACGATGAAGACGGTGAAGACGGTGAAGACGGTGAAGACGGTGAAGACGATGAAGACGGTGAAGACGATGAAGACGGTGAAGACGATGAAGACGGTGAAGACAGTGAAGACGAACGATGAAGACGGTGAAGACGGTGAAGACGATGAAGACGGTGAAGACGACGAAGACGGTGAAGACGGTGAAGACGGTGAAGACGGTGAAGACGATGAAGACGGTGAAGACGATGAAGACGGTGAAGACGATGAAGACGGTGAAGACGATGAAGACGATGAAGACGATGAAGACGATGAAGACGATGAAGACGGTGAAGACGGTGAAGACGATGAAGACGGTGAAGACGATGAAGACGGTGAAGACGAACGATGAAGACGATGAAGACGGTGAAGACGGTGAAGACGATGAAGACGGTGAAGACGGTGAAGACGGTGAAGACGGTGAAGACGGTGAAGACGATGAAGACGGTGAAGACGGTGAAGACGGTGAAGACGGTGAAGACGGTGAAGACGATGAAGACGGTGAAGACGGTGAAGACGATGAAGACGGTGAAGACGGTGAAGACGATGAAGACGATGAAGACGGTGAAGACGGTGGAGACGATGAAGACGGTGAAGACGATGAAGACGGTGAAGACGATGAAGACGGTGAAGACGATGAAGACGATGAAGACGGTGAAGACGATGAAGACGGTGAAGACGATGAAGACGGTGAAGACGATGAAGACGATGAAGACGATGAAGACGATAAAGACGGTGAAGACGATGAAGACGGTGAAGACGATGAAGACGGTGAAGACGATGAAGACGATGAAGACGATGAAGACGATGAAGACGATGAAGACGGTGAAGACGATGAAGACGATGGAGACGATGAAGACGAACGATGAAGACGCTGAGGACGGTGAAGACGATGAAGACGATGAAGACGGTGAAGACGGTGAAGACGGTGAAGACGGTGAAGACGATGAAGACGGTGAAGACGATGAAGACGGTGAAGACGATGAAGACGGTGAAGACAGTGAAGACGAACGATGAAGACGGTGAAGACGGTGAAGACGATGAAGACGGTGAAGACGACGAAGACGGTGAAGACGGTGAAGACGGTGAAGACGGTGAAGACGATGAAGACGGTGAAGACGATGAAGACGGTGAAGACGATGAAGACGGTGAAGACGATGAAGACGATGAAGACGATGAAGACGATGAAGACGATGAAGACGGTGAAGACGGTGAAGACGATGAAGACGGTGAAGACGATGAAGACGGTGAAGACGAACGATGAAGACGATGAAGACGGTGAAGACGGTGAAGACGATGAAGACGGTGAAGACGGTGAAGACGGTGAAGACGGTGAAGACGGTGAAGACGGTGAAGACGATGAAGACGGTGAAGACGGTGAAGACGGTGAAGACGGTGAAGACGGTGAAGACGATGAAGACGGTGAAGACGGTGAAGACGATGAAGACGATGAAGACGATGAAGACGATGAAGACGGTGAAGACGGTGAAGACGATGAAGACGATGAAGACGGTGAAGACGGTGGAGACGATGAAGACGGTGAAGACGATGAAGACGGTGAAGACGATGAAGACGGTGAAGACGATGAAGACGATGAAGACGGTGAAGACGATGAAGACGGTGAAGACGATGAAGACGGTGAAGACGATGAAGACGATGAAGACGATGAAGACGATAAAGACGGTGAAGACGATGAAGACGATGAAGACGATGAAGACGAACGATGAAGACGGTGAAGACGGTGAAGACGATGAAGACGATGAAGACGGTGAAGACGGTGAAGACGGTGAAGACGGTGAAGAAGATGAAGACGGTGAAGACGATGAAGACGGTGAAGACGATGAAGACGGTGAAGACGATGAAGACGGTGAAGACGATGAAGACGGTGAAGACGGTGAAAACAAACGATGAAGACGGTGAAGACGGTGAAGACGATGAAGACGGTGAAGACGATGAATACGGTGAAGACGAACGATGAAGACGGTGAAGACGGTGAAGACGGTGAAGACGATGAAGACGGTGAAGACGATGAAGACGGTGAAGACGGTGAAGACGATGAAGACGGTGAAGACGATGAAGACGGTGAAGACGATGAAGACGGTGAAGACGGTGAAGACGGTGAAGACGGTGAAGACGATGAAGACGGTGAAGACGATGAAGACGGTGAAGACGATGAAGACGGTGAAGACGGTGAAGACGGTGAAGACGATGAAGACGGTGAAGACGGTGAAGACGATGAAGACGATGAAGACGATGAAGACGATGAAGACGGTGAAGACGGTGAAGACGATGAAGACGATGAAGACGGTGAAGACGGTGGAGACGATGAAGACGGTGAAAACGATGAAGACGGTGAAGACGGTGAAGACGATGAAGACGGTGAAGACGATGAAGACGGTGAAGACGATGAAGACGATGAAGACGATGAAGACGGTGAAGACGGTGAAGACGGTGAAGACGGTGAAGACGGTGAAGACGGTGAAGACGGTGAAGACAATGAAGACGATGAAGACGATGAAGACGATGAAGAGGATGAAGACGATGAAGACGGTGAAGACGATGAAGACGGTGAAGACGGTGAAGACGGTGAAGACGATGAAGACGGTGAAGACGATGAAGAC
Source organism: Piscicola geometra (assembly GCA_943735955.1). Lineage (NCBI taxonomy): Eukaryota > Metazoa > Annelida > Clitellata > Hirudinida > Piscicolidae > Piscicola > Piscicola geometra. Next base: position 7,569,754 of record OX030967.1, on the reverse strand, counting down.
GGTGAAAACGATGAAGACGATGAAGACGGTGAAGACGGTGAAGACGGTGAAGACGGTGAAGACGGTGAAGACGGTGAAGACGGTGAAGACGGTGAAGACGGTGAAGACGATGAAGACGATGAAGACGATTAAGACGGTGAAGACGATGAAGACGATGAAGACGATGAAGACGATGAAGACGATGAAGACGATGAAGACGGTGAAGACGGTGAAGACGGTGAAGACGGTGAAGACGATCAAGACGATGAAGACGATGAAGACGATGAAGACGATGAAGACGATGAAGACGGTAAAGACGGTGAAGACGATGAAGACGGTGAAGACGATGAAGACGGTGAAGACGATGAAGACGGTGAAGACGATGAAGACGATGAAGACGATGAAGACGATTAAGACGGTGAAGACGATGAAGACGATGGAGACGATGAAGACGAACGATGAAGACGGTGAAGACGGTGAAGACGATGAAGACGATGAAGACGTTGAAGACGGTGAAGACGGTGAAGACGATGAAGACGGTGAAGACGATAAAGACGGTGAAGACGATGAAGACGGTGAAGACGGTGAAGACGAACGATGAAGACGGTGAAGACGGTGAAGACGATGAAGACGGTGAAGACGATGAAGACGGTGAAGACGGTGAAGACGGTGAAGACGGTGAAGACGATGAAGACGGTGAAGACGATGAAGACGATGAAGACGGTGAAGACGATGAAGACGGTGAAGACGATGAAGACGGTGAAGACGATGAAGACGATGAAGACGATGAAGACGATAAAGACGGTGAAGACGATGAAGACGATGAAGACGATGAAGACGAACGATGAAGACGGTGAAGACGGTGAAGACGATGAAGACGATGAAGACGGTGAAGACGGTGAAGACGGTGAAGACGGTGAAGAAGATGAAGACGGTGAAGACGATGAAGACGGTGAAGACGATGAAGACGGTGAAGACGATGAAGACGGTGAAGACGATGAAGACGGTGAAGACGGTGAAAACAAACGATGAAGACGGTGAAGACGGTGAAGACGATGAAGACGGTGAAGACGATGAATACGGTGAAGACGAACGATGAAGACGGTGAAGACGGTGAAGACGGTGAAGACGGTGAAGACGATGAAGACGGTGAAGACGATGAAGACGGTGAAGACGGTGAAGACGATGAAGACGGTGAAGACGATGAAGACGGTGAAGACGATGAAGACGGTGAAGACGATGAAGACGGTGAAGACGATGAAGACGGTGAAGACGATGAAGACGGTGAAGACGGTGAAGACGGTGAAGACGATGAAGACGGTGAAGACGGTGAAGACGATGAAGACGATGAAGACGATGAAGACGATGAAGACGGTGAAGACGGTGAAGACGGTGAAGACGATGAAGACGGTGAAGACGATGAAGACGGTGAAGACGATGAAGACGGTGAAGACGGTGAAGACGGTGAAGACGATGAAGACGGTGAAGACGGTGAAGACGATGAAGACGATGAAGACGATGAAGACGATGAAGACGGTGAAGACGGTGAAGACGATGAAGACGATGAAGACGGTGAAGACGGTGGAGACGATGAAGACGGTGAAAACGATGAAGACGGTGAAGACGGTGAAGACGATGAAGACGGTGAAGACGATGAAGACGGTGAAGACGATGAAGACGATGAAGACGATGAAGACGGTGAAGACGGTGAAGACGGTGAAGACGGTGAAGACGGTGAAGACGGTGAAGACGGTGAAGACAATGAAGACGATGAAGACGATGAAGACGATGAAGACGATGAAGACGATGAAGACGGTGAAGACGATGAAGACGGTGAAGACGGTGAAGACGGTGAAGACGATGAAGACGATGAAGACGGTGAAGACGATGAAGACGGTGAAGACGATGAAGACGGTGAAGACGATGAAGACGATGAAGACGATGAAGACGATAAAGACGGTGAAGACGATGAAGACGGTGAAGACGATGAAGACGGTGAAGACGATGAAGACGGTGAAGACGATGAAGACGATGAAGACGATGAAGACGATTAAGACGGTGAAGACGATGAAGACGATGGAGACGATGAAGACGAACGATGAAGACGGTGAAGACGGTGAAGACGATGAAGACGATGAAGACGTTGAAGACGGTGAAGACGGTGAAGACGATGAAGACGGTGAAGACGATAAAGACGGTGAAGACGATGAAGACGGTGAAGACGGTGAAGACGAACGATGAAGACGGTGAAGACGGTGAAGACGATGAAGACGGTGAAGACGATGAAGACGGTGAAGACGGTGAAGACGGTGAAGACGGTGAAGACGATGAAGACGGTGAAGACGATGAAGACGATGAAGACGGTGAAGACGATGAAGACGGTGAAGACGATGAAGACGGTGAAGACGATGAAGACGATGAAGACGATGAAGACGATAAAGACGGTGAAGACGATGAAGACGATGAAGACGATGAAGACGAACGATGAAGACGGTGAAGACGGTGAAGACGATGAAGACGATGAAGACGGTGAAGACGGTGAAGACGGTGAAGAAGATGAAGACGGTGAAGACGATGAAGACGGTGAAGACGATGAAGACGGTGAAGACGATGAAGACGATGAAGACGGTGAAGACGATGAAGACGGTGAAGACGATGAAGACGATGAAGACGGTGAAGACGATGAAGACGGTGAAGACGGTGAAGACGGTGAAGACGGTGAAGACGGTGAAGACGGTGAAGACAATGAAGACGATGAAGACGATGAAGACGATGAAGACGATGAAGACGATGAAGACGGTGAAGACGATGAAGACGGTGAAGACGGTGAAGACGGTGAAGACGATGAAGACGGTGAAGACGATGAAGACGATGAAGACGGTGAAGACGGTGAAGACGGTGAAGACGGTGAAGACGATGAAGACGATGAAGACGATGAAGACGATGAAGACGGTGAAGAAGATGAAGACGGTGAAGACGGTGAAGACAATGAAGACGATGAAGACGATGAAGACGATGAAGACGATGAAGACGGTGAAGAAGATGAAGACGGTGAAGACGATGAAGACGGTGAAGACGATGAAGACGGTGAAGACGATGAAGACGGTGAAGACGATGAAGACGGTGAAGACGGTGAAAACAAACGATGAAGACGGTGAAGACGGTGAAGACGATGAAGACGGTGAAGACGATGAATACGGTGAAGACGAACGATGAAGACGGTGAAGACGGTGAAGACGGTGAAGACGGTGAAGACGATGAAGACGGTGAAGACGATGAAGACGGTGAAGACGGTGAAGACGATGAAGACGGTGAAGACGATGAAGACGGTGAAGACGATGAAGACGGTGAAGACGGTGAAGACGGTGAAGACGGTGAAGACGATGAAGACGGTGAAGACGATGAAGACGGTGAAGACGATGAAGACGGTGAAGACGGTGAAGACGGTGAAGACGATGAAGACGGTGAAGACGGTGAAGACGATGAAGACGATGAAGACGATGAAGACGATGAAGACGGTGAAGACGGTGAAGACGATGAAGACGATGAAGACGGTGAAGACGGTGGAGACGATGAAGACGGTGAAAACGATGAAGACGGTGAAGACGGTGAAGACGATGAAGACGGTGAAGACGATGAAGACGGTGAAGACGATGAAGACGATGAAGACGATGAAGACGGTGAAGACGGTGAAGACGGTGAAGACGGTGAAGACGGTGAAGACGGTGAAGACGGTGAAGACGGTGAAGACAATGAAGACGATGAAGACGATGAAGACGATGAAGACGATGAAGACGATGAAGACGGTGAAGACGATGAAGACGGTGAAGACGGTGAAGACGGTGAAGACGATGAAGACGGTGAAGACGATGAAGACGATGAAGACGGTGAAGACGGTGAAGACGGTGAAGACGGTGAAGACGGTGAAGACGGTGAAGACGGTGAAGACGGTGAAGACGATGAAGACGATGAAGACGATGAAGACGGTGAAGACGATGAAGACGATGAAGACGATGAAGACGATGAAGACGATGAAGACGATGAAGACGGTGAAGACGGTGAAGACGGTGAAGACGGTGAAGACGATGAAGACGATGAAGACGATGAAGACGATGAAGACGATGAAGACGGTAAAGACGGTGAAGACGATGAAGACGGTGAAGACGATGGAGACGATGAAGACGAACGATGAAGACGGTGAAGACGGTGAAGACGATGAAGACGATGAAGACGTTGAAGACGGTGAAGACGGTGAAGACGATGAAGACGGTGAAGACGATAAAGACGGTGAAGACGATGAAGACGGTGAAGACGGTGAAGACGAACGATGAAGACGGTGAAGACGGTGAAGACGATGAAGACGGTGAAGACGATGAAGACGGTGAAGACGGTGAAGACGGTGAAGACGGTGAAGACGATGAAGACGGTGAAGACGATGAAGACGGTGAAGACGATGAAGACGGTGAAGACGATGAAGACGATGAAGACGATGAAGACGATGAAGACGATGAAGACGGTGAAGACGGTGAAGACGATGAAGACGGTGAAGACGATGAAGACGGTGAAGACGAACGATGAAGACGATGAAGACGGTGAAGACGATGAAGACGGTGAAGACGATGAAGACGGTGAAGACGGTGAAGACGGTGAAGACGGTGAAGACGGTGAAGACGATGAAGACGGTGAAGACGGTGAAGACGATGAAGACGATGAAGACGATGAAGACGATGAAGACGGTGAAGACGGTGAAGACGATGAAGACGATGAAGACGGTGAAGACGGTGGAGACGATGAAGACGGTAAAGACGATGAAGACGGTGAAGACGATGAAGACGATGAAGACGGTGAAGACGTTGAAGACGGTGAAGACGATGAAGACGGTGAAGACGATGAAGACGGTGAAGACGATGAAGACGGTGAAGACGATGAAGACGATGAAGACGATGAAGACGGTGAAGACGATGAAGACGATGAAGACGATGAAGACGAACGATGAAGACGGTGAAGAAGGTGAAGACGATGAAGACGATGAAGACGGTGAAGACGGTGAAGACGGTGAAGACGGTGAAGAAGATGAAGACGGTGAAGACGATGAAGACGGTGAAGACGATGAAGACGGTGAAGACGATGAAGACGGTGAAGACGGTAAAGACGAACGATGAAGACGGTGAAGACGGTGAAGACGATGAAGACGGTGAAGACGATGAATACGGTGAAGACGAACGATGAAGACGGTGAAGACGGTGAAGGCGGTGAAAACGATGAAGACGGTGAAGACGATGAAGACGGTGAAGACGGTGAAGACGGTGAAGACGGTGAAGACGGTGAAGACGGTGAAGACGGTGAAGACGGTGAAGACGGTGAAGACAATGAAGACGATGAAGACGATGAAGACGATGAAGACGATGAAGACGATGAAGACGGTGAAGACGATGAAGACGGTGAAGACGGTGAAGACGATGAAGACGGTGAAGACGATGAAGACGGTGAAGACGATGAAGACGATGAAGACGGTGAAGACGGTGAAGACGGTAAAGACGGTGAAGACGGTGAAGACGGTGAAGACGGTGAAGACGGTGAAGACGGTGAAGACGATGAAGACGATGAAGACGATGAAGACGGTGAAGACGATGAAGACGATGAAGACGATGAAGACGATGAAGACGATGAAGACGATGAAGACGGTAAAGACGGTGAAGACGGTGAAGACGGTGAAGACGATCAAGATGATGAAGACGATGAAGACGATGAAGACGATGAAGACGGTGAAGACGATGAAGACGGTGAAGACGATGAAGACGATGAAGACGATGAAGACGATGAAGACGATGAAGACGGTGAAGACGGTGAAGACGATGAAGACGGTGAAGACGATGAAGACGGTGAAGACGAACGATGAAGACGATGAAGACGGTGAAGACGATGAAGACGGTGAAGACGATGAAGACGGTGAAGACGGTGAAGACGGTGAAGACGATGAAGACGATGAAGACGATGAAGACGATGAAGACGATGAAGACGATGAAGACGGTGAAGACGGTGAAGACGATGAAGACGATGAAGACGGTGAAGACGGTGGAGACGATGAAGACGGTAAAGACGATGAAGACGGTGAAGACGATGAAGACGATGAAGACGGTGAAGACGTTGAAGACGGTGAAGACGATGAAGACGGTGAAGACGATGAAGACGGTGAAGACGATGAAGACGGTGAAGACGATGAAGACGATGAAGACGATGAAGACGGTGAAGACGATGAAGACGATGAAGACGATGAAGACGAACGATGAAGACGGTGAAGAAGGTGAAGACGATGAAGACGATGAAGACGGTGAAGACGGTGGAGACGATGAAGACGGTGAAAACGATGAAGACGGTGAAGACGGTGAAGACGATGAAGACGGTGAAGACGATGAAGACGGTGAAGACGATGAAGACGATGAAGACGATGAAGACGGTGAAGACGGTGAAGACGGTGAAGACGGTGAAGACGGTGAAGACGGTGAAGACGGTGAAGACAATGAAGACGATGAAGACGATGAAGACGATGAAGACGATGAAGACGATGAAGACGGTGAAGACGATGAAGACGGTGAAGACGGTGAAGACGGTGAAGACGATGAAGACGGTGAAGACGATGAAGACGGTGAAAACGATGAAGACGATGAAGACGGTGAAGACGGTGAAGACGGTGAAGACGGTGAAGACGGTGAAGACGGTGAAGACGGTGAAGACGGTGAAGACGATGAAGACGATGAAGACGATGAAGACGGTGAAGACGATGAAGACGATGAAGACGATGAAGACGATGAAGACGATGAAGACGATGAAGACGGTGAAGACGGTGAAGACGGTGAAGACGGTGAAGACGATCAAGACGATGAAGACGATGAAGACGATGAAGACGATGAAGACGATGAAGACGGTAAAGACGGTGAAGACGATGAAGACGGTGAAGACGATGAAAACGGTGAAGACGATGAAGACGGTGAAGACGATGAAGACGATGAAGACGATGAAGACGATTAAGACGGTGAAGACGATGAAGACGATGGAGACGATGAAGACGAACGATGAAGACGGTGAAGACGGTGAAGACGATGAAGACGATGAAGACGTTGAAGACGGTGAAGACGGTGAAGACGGTGAAGACGATGAAGACGGTGAAGACGATAAAGACGGTGAAGACGATGAAGACGGTGAAGACGGTGAAGACGAACGATGAAGACGGTGAAGACGGTGAAAACGATGAAGACGGTGAAGACGATGAAGACGGTGAAGACGGTGAAGACGGTGAAGACGGTGAAGACGATGAAGACGGTGAAGACGATGAAGACGGTGAAGACGATGAAGACGGTGAAGACGATGAAGACGATGAAGACGATGAAGACGATGAAGACGATGAAGACGGTGAAGACGGTGAAGACGATGAAGACGGTGAAGACGATGAAGACGGTGAAGACGAACGATGAAGACGATGAAGACGGTGAAGACGATGAAGACGGTGAAGACGATGAAGACGGTGAAGACGGTGAAGACGGTGAAGACGGTGAAGACGGTGAAGACGATGAAGACGGTGAAGACGGTGAAGACGATGAAGACGATGAAGACGATGAAGACGATGAAGACGGTGAAGACGGTGAAGACGATGAAGACGATGAAGACGGTGAAGACGGTGGAGACGATGAAGACGGTAAAGACGATGAAGACGGTGAAGACGATGAAGACGATGAAGACGGTGAAGACGTTGAAGACGGTGAAGACGATGAAGACGGTGAAGACGATGAAGACGGTGAAGACGATGAAGACGGTGAAGACGATGAAGACGATGAAGACGATGAAGACGGTGAAGACGATGAAGACGATGAAGACGATGAAGACGAACGATGAAGACGGTGAAGAAGGTGAAGACGATGAAGACGATGAAGACGGTGAAGACGGTGAAGACGGTGAAGACGGTGAAGAAGATGAAGACGGTGAAGACGATGAAGACGGTGAAGACGATGAAGACGGTGAAGACGATGAAGACGGTGAAGACGGTAAAGACGAACGATGAAGACGGTGAAGACGGTGAAGACGATGAAGACGGTGAAGACGATGAATACGGTGAAGACGAACGATGAAGACGGTGAAGACGGTGAAGGCGGTGAAGACGATGAAGACGGTGAAGACGATGAAGACGGTGAAGACGGTGAAGACGGTGAAGACGGTGAAGACGGTGAAGACGGTGAAGACGGTGAAGACGGTGAAGACAATGAAGACGATGAAGACGATGAAGACGATGAAGACGATGGAGACGATGAAGACGGTGAAGACGATGAAGACGGTGAAGACGGTGGAGACGATGAAGACGGTAAAGACGATGAAGACGGTGAAGACGATGAAGACGATGAAGACGGTGAAGACGTTGAAGACGGTGAAGACGATGAAGACGGTGAAGACGATGAAGACGGTGAAGACGATGAAGACGGTGAAGACGATGAAGACGATGAAGACGATGAAGACGGTGAAGACGATGAAGACGATGAAGACGATGAAGACGAACGATGAAGACGGTGAAGAAGGTGAAGACGATGAAGACGATGAAGACGGTGAAGACGGTGAAGACGGTGAAGACGGTGAAGAAGATGAAGACGGTGAAGACGATGAAGACGGTGAAGACGATGAAGACGGTGAAGACGATGAAGACGGTGAAGACGGTAAAGACGAACGATGAAGACGGTGAAGACGGTGAAGACGATGAAGACGGTGAAGACGATGAATACGGTGAAGACGAACGATGAAGACGGTGAAGACGGTGAAGGCGGTGAAGACGATGAAGACGGTGAAGACGATGAAGACGGTGAAGACGGTGAAGACGGTGAAGACGGTGAAGACGGTGAAGACGGTGAAGACGGTGAAGACGGTGAAGACAATGAAGACGATGAAGACGATGAAGACGATGAAGACGATGGAGACGATGAAGACGGTGAAGACGATGAAGACGGTGAAGACGGTGAAGACGATGAAGACGGTGAAGACGATGAAGACGGTGAAGACGATGAAGACGATGAAGACGGTGAAGACGGTGAAGACGGTAAAGACGGTGAAGACGGTGAAGACGGTGAAGACGGTGAAGACGGTGAAGACGGTGAAGACGATGAAGACGATGAAGACGATGAAGACGGTGAAGACGATGAAGACGATGAAGACGATGAAGACGATGAAGACGATGAAGACGATGAAGACGGTAAAGACGGTGAAGACGGTGAAGACGGTGAAGACGATCAAGATGATGAAGACGATGAAGACGATGAAGACGATGAAGACGGTAAAGACGGTGAAAACGATGAAGACGATGAAGACGATGAAGACGATGAAGACGGTGAAGACGATGAAGACGGTGAAGACGATGAAGACGGTGAAGACGGTGAAGACGGTGAAGACGGTGAAGACGATGAAGACGGTGAAGACGATGAAGACGGTGAAGACGATGAAGACGGTGAAGACGATGAAGACGATGAAGACGATGAAGACGATGAAGACGATGAAGACGGTGAAGACGGTGAAGACGATGAAGACGGTGAAGACGATGAAGACGGTGAAGACGAACGATGAAGACGATGAAGACGGTGAAGACGATGAAGACGGTGAAGACGATGAAGACGGTGAAGACGGTGAAGACGGTGAAGACGATGAAGACGATGAAGACGATGAAGACGATGAAGACGATGAAGACGATGAAGACGGTGAAGACGGTGAAGACGATGAAGACGATGAAGACGGTGAAGACGGTGGAGACGATGAAGACGGTAAAGACGATGAAGACGGTGAAGACGATGAAGACGATGAAGACGGTGAAGACGTTGAAGACGGTGAAGACGATGAAGACGGTGAAGACGATGAAGACGGTGAAGACGATGAAGACGGTGAAGACGATGAAGACGATGAAGACGATGAAGACGGTGAAGACGATGAAGACGATGAAGACGAACGATGAAGACGGTGAAGAAGGTGAAGACGATGAAGACGATGAAGACGGTGAAGACGGTGAAGACGGTGAAGACGGTGAAGAAGATGAAGACGGTGAAGACGATGAAGACGGTGAAGACGATGAAGACGGTGAAGACGATGAAGACGGTGAAGACGGTAAAGACGAACGATGAAGACGGTGAAGACGGTGAAGACGATGAAGACGGTGAAGACGATGAATACGGTGAAGACGAACGATGAAGACGGTGAAGGCGGTGAAGACGATGAAGACGGTGAAGACGATGAAGACGGTGAAGACGGTGAAGACGGTGAAGACGGTGAAGACGGTGTAGACGGTGAAGACGGTGAAGACGGTGAAGACAATGAAGACGATGAAGACGATGAAGACGATGAAGACGATGAAGACGATGAAGACGGTGAAGACGATGAAGACGGTGAAGACGGTGAAGACGATGAAGACGGTGAAGACGATGAAGACGGTGAAGACGATGAAGACGATGAAGACGGTGAAGACGGTGAAGACGGTGAAGACGGTGAAGACGGTGAAGACGGTGAAGACGGTGAAGACGGTGAAGACGGTGAAGACGGTGAAGACGATGAAGACGATGAAGACGATGAAGACGGTGAAGACGATGAAGACGATGAAGACGATGAAGACGATGAAGACGATGAAGACGATGAAGACGGTAAAGACGGTGAAGACGGTGAAGACGGTGAAGACGATCAAGATGATGAAGACGATGAAGACGATGAAGACGATGAAGACGGTAAAGACGGTGAAAACGATGAAGACGATGAAGACGATGAAGACGGTGAAGACGATGAAGACGGTGAAGACGATGAAGACGATGAAGACGATGAAGACGATGAAGACGGTGAAGACGATGAAGACGATGGAGACGATGAAGACGAACGATGAAGACGGTGAAGACGGTGAAGACGATGAAGACGATGAAGACGGTGAAGACGGTGAAGACGGTGAAGACGATGAAGACGGTGAAGACGGTGAAGACGGTGAAGACGATGAAGACGGTGAAGACGGTGAAGACGAACGATGAAGACGGTGAAGACGGTGAAGACGATGAAGACGGTGAAGACGATGAAGACGGTGAAGACCGTGAAGACGGTGAAGACGGTGAAGACGATGAAGACGGTGAAGACGATGAAGACGGTGAAGACGATGAAGACGGTGAAGACGATGAAGACGATGAAGACGATGAAGACGATGAAGACGATGAAGACGGTGAAGACGGTGAAGACGATGAAGACGGTGAAGACGATGAAGACGGTGAAGACGAACGATGAAGACGATGAAGACGGTGAAGACGATGAAGACGGTGAAGACGATGAAGACGGTGAAGACGTTGAAGACGGTGAAGACGGTGAAGACGGTGAAGACGGTGAAGACGGTGAAGACGGTGAAGACGATGAAGACGATGAAGACGATGAAGACGATGATGACGGTGAAGACGGTGAAGACGATGAAGACGATGAAGACGGTGAAGACGGTGGAGACGATGAAGTCGGTGAAGACGATGAAGACGGTGAAGACGATGAAGACGATGAAGACGGTGAAGACGATGAAGACGGTGAAGACGATGAAGACGGTGAAGACAATGAAGACGGTGAAGACGATGAAGACGGCGAAGACGATGAAGACGATGAAGACGATGAAGACGATGAAGACGGTGAAGACGATGAAGACGATGAAGACGATGAAGACAAACGATGAAGACGGTGAAGACGGTGAAGACGATGAAGACGATGAAGACGGTGAAGACGGTGAAGACGGTGAAGACGGTGAAGAAGATGAAGACGGTGAAGACGATGAAGACGGTGAAGACGATGAAGACGGTGAAGACGATGAAGACGATGAAGACGGTGAAGACGATGAAGACGGTGAAGACGATGAAGACGGTGAAGACGATGAAGACGGTGAAGACGATGAAGACGGTGAAGACGATGAAGACGATGAAGACGATGAAGACGATGAAGACGATGAAGACGATGAAGACGGTGAAGACGATGAAGACGATGAAGACGATGAAGACGAACGATGAAGACGGTGAAGACGGTGAAGACGATGAAGACGATGAAGACGGTGAAGACGGTGAAGACGGTGAAGACGGTGAAGAAGATGAAGACGGTGAAGACGATGAAGACGGTGAAGACGGTGAAGACGATGAAGACGGTGAAGACGGTGAAGACGAACGATGAAGACGGTGAAGACGGTGAAGACGATGAAGACGGTGAAGACGATGAATACGGTGAAGACGAACGATGAAGACGGTGAAGACGGTGAAGACGATGAATACGGTGAAGACGAACGATGAAGACGGTGAAGACGGTGAAGACGATGAAGACGGTGAAGACGATGAAGACGGTGAAGACGGTGAAGACGGTGAAGACGATGAAGACGGTGAAGACGATGAAGACGATGAAGACGGTGAAGACGGTGAAGACGGTGAAGACGGTGAAGACGGTGAAGACGGTGAAGACGGTGAAGACGAACGATGAAGACGATGAAGACGGTGAAGACGATGAAGACGGTGAAGACGATGAAGACGGTGAAGACGGTGAAGACGGTGAAGACGGTGAAGACGGTGAAGACGATGAAGACGGTGAAGACGGTGAAGACGATGAAGACGATGAAGACGATGAAGACGATGAAGACGGTGAAGACGGTGAAGACGATGAAGACGATGAAGACGGTGAAGACGGTGGAGACGATGAAGTCGGTGAAGACGATGAAGACGGTGAAGACGATGAAGACGATGAAGACGGTGAAGACGATGAAGACGGTGAAGACGATGAAGACGGTGAAGACGATGAAGACGGTGAAGACGATGAAGACGGCGAAGACGATGAAGACGATGAAGACGATGAAGACGATGAAGACGGTGAAGACGATGAAGACGATGAAGACGATGAAGACGAACGATGAAGACGGTGAAGACGGTGAAGACGATGAAGACGATGAAGACGGTGAAGACGGTGAAGACGGTGAAGACGGTGAAGAAGATGAAGACGGTGAAGACGATGAAGACGGTGAAGACGATGAAGACGGTGAAGACGATGAAGACGATGAAGACGGTGAAGACGATGAAGACGGTGAAGACGATGAAGACGGTGAAGACGATGAAGACGGTGAAGACGATGAAGACGGTGAAGACGATGAAGACGATGAAGACGATGAAGACGATGAAGACGATGAAGACGGTGAAGACGATGAAGACGATGAAGACGATGAAGACGAACGATGAAGACGGTGAAGACGGTGAAGACGATGAAGACGATGAAGACGGTGAAGACGGTGAAGACGGTGAAGACGGTGAAGAAGATGAAGACGGTGAAGACGATGAAGACGGTGAAGACGATGAAGACGGTGAAGACGATGAAGACGGTGAAGACGGTGAAGACGAACGATGAAGACGGTGAAGACGGTGAAGACGATGAAGACGGTGAAGACGAGGAATACGGTGAAGACGAACGATGAAGACGGTGAAGACGATGAAGACAAACGATGAAGACGGTGAAGACGGTGAAGACGATGAAGACGATGAAGACGGTGAAGACGGTGAAGACGGTGAAGACGGTGAAGAAGATGAAGACGGTGAAGACGATGAAGACGGTGAAGACGATGAAGACGGTGAAGACGATGAAGACGGTGAAGACGATGAAGACGGTGAAGACGATGAAGACGGTGAAGACGATGAAGACGGTGAAGACGATGAAGACGATGAAGACGATGAAGACGATGAAGACGATGAAGACGATGAAGACGGTGAAGACGATGAAGACGATGAAGACGATGAAGACGAACGATGAAGACGGTGAAGACGGTGAAGACGATGAAGACGATGAAGACGGTGAAGACGGTGAAGACGGTGAAGACGGTGAAGAAGATGAAGACGGTGAAGACGATGAAGACGGTGAAGACGGTGAAGACGATGAAGACGGTGAAGACGGTGAAGACGAACGATGAAGACGGTGAAGACGGTGAAGACGATGAAGACGGTGAAGACGATGAATACGGTGAAGACGAACGATGAAGACGGTGAAGACGGTGAAGACGATGAATACGGTGAAGACGAACGATGAAGACGGTGAAGACGGTGAAGACGATGAAGACGGTGAAGACGATGAAGACGGTGAAGACGGTGAAGACGGTGAAGACGATGAAGACGGTGAAGACGATGAAGACGATGAAGACGGTGAAGACGGTGAAGACGGTGAAGACGGTGAAGACGGTGAAGACGGTGAAGACGGTGAAGACGAACGATGAAGACGATGAAGACGGTGAAGACGATGAAGACGGTGAAGACGATGAAGACGGTGAAGACGGTGAAGACGGTGAAGACGGTGAAGACGGTGAAGACGATGAAGACGGTGAAGACGGTGAAGACGATGAAGACGATGAAGACGATGAAGACGATGAAGACGGTGAAGACGGTGAAGACGATGAAGACGATGAAGACGGTGAAGACGGTGAAGACGATGGAGACGGTGAAGACGATGAAGACGGTGAAGACGAACGATGAAGACGGTGAAGACGAACGATGAAGACGATGAAGACGGTGAAGACGATGAAGACGGTGAAGACGATGAAGACGATGAAGACGATGAAGACGATGAAGACGATGAAGACGATGAAGACGGTGAAGACGATGAAGACAATGGAGACGATTAAGACGAACGATGAAGACGATGAAGACGGTGAAGACGATGAAGACGATGAAGACGGTGAAGACGATGAAGACGGTGAAGACGATGAAGACGGTGAAGACGATGAAGACGGTGAAGACGATGAAGACGGTGAAGACGATGAAGACGATGAAGACGATGAAGACGATGAAGACGATGAAGACGATGAAGACGGTGAAGACGATGAAGACGATGAAGACGATGAAGACGAACGATGAAGACGGTGAAGACGGTGAAGACGATGAAGACGATGAAGACGGTGAAGACGGTGAAGACGGTGAAGACGGTGAAGAAGATGAAGACGGTGAAGACGATGAAGACGGTGAAGACGGTGAAGACGATGAAGACGGTGAAGACGGTGAAGACGAACGATGAAGACGGTGAAGACGGTGAAGACGATGAAGACGGTGAAGACGATGAATACGGTGAAGACGAACGATGAAGACGGTGAAGACGGTGAAGACGATGAATACGGTGAAGACGAACGATGAAGACGGTGAAGACGGTGAAGACGATGAAGACGGTGAAGACGATGAAGACGGTGAAGACGGTGAAGACGGTGAAGACGATGAAGACGGTGAAGACGATGAAGACGATGAAGACGGTGAAGACGGTGAAGACGGTGAAGACGGTGAAGACGGTGAAGACGGTGAAGACGGTGAAGACGAACGATGAAGACGATGAAGACGGTGAAGACGATGAAGACGGTGAAGACGATGAAGACGGTGAAGACGGTGAAGACGGTGAAGACGGTGAAGACGGTGAAGACGATGAAGACGGTGAAGACGGTGAAGACGATGAAGACGATGAAGACGATGAAGACGATGAAGACGGTGAAGACGGTGAAGACGATGAAGACGATGAAGACGGTGAAGACGGTGGAGACGATGAAGTCGGTGAAGACGATGAAGACGGTGAAGACGATGAAGACGATGAAGACGGTGAAGACGATGAAGACGGTGAAGACGATGAAGACGGTGAAGACGATGAAGACGGTGAAGACGATGAAGACGGCGAAGACGATGAAGACGATGAAGACGATGAAGACGATGAAGACGGTGAAGACGATGAAGACGATGAAGACGATGAAGACGAACGATGAAGACGGTGAAGACGGTGAAGACGATGAAGACGATGAAGACGGTGAAGACGGTGAAGACGGTGAAGACGGTGAAGAAGATGAAGACGGTGAAGACGATGAAGACGGTGAAGACGATGAAGACGGTGAAGACGATGAAGACGATGAAGACGGTGAAGACGATGAAGACGGTGAAGACGATGAAGACGGTGAAGACGATGAAGACGGTGAAGACGATGAAGACGGTGAAGACGATGAAGACGATGAAGACGATGAAGACGATGAAGACGATGAAGACGGTGAAGACGATGAAGACGATGAAGACGATGAAGACGAACGATGAAGACGGTGAAGACGGTGAAGACGATGAAGACGATGAAGACGGTGAAGACGGTGAAGACGGTGAAGACGGTGAAGAAGATGAAGACGGTGAAGACGATGAAGACGGTGAAGACGATGAAGACGGTGAAGACGATGAAGACGGTGAAGACGGTGAAGACGAACGATGAAGACGGTGAAGACGGTGAAGACGATGAAGACGGTGAAGACGAGGAATACGGTGAAGACGAACGATGAAGACGGTGAAGACGATGAAGACAAACGATGAAGACGGTGAAGACGGTGAAGACGATGAAGACGATGAAGACGGTGAAGACGGTGAAGACGGTGAAGACGGTGAAGAAGATGAAGACGGTGAAGACGATGAAGACGGTGAAGACGATGAAGACGGTGAAGACGATGAAGACGGTGAAGACGATGAAGACGGTGAAGACGATGAAGACGGTGAAGACGATGAAGACGGTGAAGACGATGAAGACGATGAAGACGATGAAGACGATGAAGACGATGAAGACGATGAAGACGGTGAAGACGATGAAGACGATGAAGACGATGAAGACGAACGATGAAGACGGTGAAGACGGTGAAGACGATGAAGACGATGAAGACGGTGAAGACGGTGAAGACGGTGAAGACGGTGAAGAAGATGAAGACGGTGAAGACGATGAAGACGGTGAAGACGGTGAAGACGATGAAGACGGTGAAGACGGTGAAGACGAACGATGAAGACGGTGAAGACGGTGAAGACGATGAAGACGGTGAAGACGATGAATACGGTGAAGACGAACGATGAAGACGGTGAAGACGGTGAAGACGATGAATACGGTGAAGACGAACGATGAAGACGGTGAAGACGGTGAAGACGATGAAGACGGTGAAGACGATGAAGACGGTGAAGACGGTGAAGACGGTGAAGACGATGAAGACGGTGAAGACGATGAAGACGATGAAGACGGTGAAGACGGTGAAGACGGTGAAGACGGTGAAGACGGTGAAGACGGTGAAGACGGTGAAGACGAACGATGAAGACGATGAAGACGGTGAAGACGATGAAGACGGTGAAGACGATGAAGACGGTGAAGACGGTGAAGACGGTGAAGACGGTGAAGACGGTGAAGACGATGAAGACGGTGAAGACGGTGAAGACGATGAAGACGATGAAGACGATGAAGACGATGAAGACGGTGAAGACGGTGAAGACGATGAAGACGATGAAGACGGTGAAGACGGTGGAGACGATGAAGTCGGTGAAGACGATGAAGACGGTGAAGACGATGAAGACGATGAAGACGGTGAAGACGATGAAGACGGTGAAGACGATGAAGACGGTGAAGACGATGAAGACGGTGAAGACGATGAAGACGGCGAAGACGATGAAGACGATGAAGACGATGAAGACGATGAAGACGGTGAAGACGATGAAGACGATGAAGACGATGAAGACGAACGATGAAGACGGTGAAGACGGTGAAGACGATGAAGACGATGAAGACGGTGAAGACGGTGAAGACGGTGAAGACGGTGAAGAAGATGAAGACGGTGAAGACGATGAAGACGGTGAAGACGATGAAGACGGTGAAGACGATGAAGACGATGAAGACGGTGAAGACGATGAAGACGGTGAAGACGATGAAGACGGTGAAGACGATGAAGACGGTGAAGACGATGAAGACGGTGAAGACGATGAAGACGATGAAGACGATGAAGACGATGAAGACGATGAAGACGATGAAGACGATGAAGACGAACGATGAAGACGGTGAAGACGGTGAAGACGATGAAGACGATGAAGACGGTGAAGACGGTGAAGACGGTGAAGACGGTGAAGAAGATGAAGACGGTGAAGACGATGAAGACGGTGAAGACGATGAAGACGGTGAAGACGATGAAGACGGTGAAGACGGTGAAGACGAACGATGAAGACGGTGAAGACGGTGAAGACGATGAAGACGGTGAAGACGAGGAATACGGTGAAGACGAACGATGAAGACGGTGAAGACGGTGAAGACGATGAATACGGTGAAGACGAACGATGAAGACGGTGAAGACGGTGAAGACGATGAAGACGGTGAAGACGATGAAGACGGTGAAGACGGTGAAGACGATGAAGACGATGAAGACGGTGAAGACGATGAAGACGATGAAGACGGTGAAGACGGTGAAGACGGTGAAGACGGTGAAGACGGTGAAGACGGTGAAGACGGTGAAGACGGTGAAGACGGTGAAGACGGTGAAGACGATGAAGACGATGAAGACGATGAAGACGGTGAAGACGATGAAGACGATGAAGACGATGAAGACGATGAAGACGATGAAGACGGTGAAGACGGTGAAGACGATGAAGACGATGAAGACGGTGAAGACGGCGGAGACGATGAAGACGGTGAAGACGATGAAGACGGTGAAGACGAACGATGAAGACGATGAAGACGGTGAAGACGATGAAGACGGTGAAGACGGTGAAGACGGTGAAGACGGTGAAGACGGTGAAGACGGTGAAGACGGTGAAGACGGTGAAGACGGTGAAGACGGTGAAGACGATGAAGACGATGAAGACGATGAAGACGGTGAAGACGATGAAGACGATGAAGACGATGAAGACGATGAAGACGATGAAGACGATGAGGACGATGAAGACGGTGAAGACGGTGAAGAAGGTGAAGACGATCAAGATGATGAAGACGATGAAGACGATGAAGACAATGAAGACGGTAAAGACGGTGAAAACGATGAAGACGGTGAAGACGATGAAGACGGTGAAGACGATGAAGACGGTGAAGACGATGAAGACGATGAAGACGATGAAGACGATGAAGACGGTGAAGACGATGAAGACGATGGAGACGATGAAGACGAACGATGAAGACGGTGAAGACGGTGAAGACGATGAAGACGATGAAGACTGTGAAGACGGTGAAGACGGTGAAGACGGTGAAGACGATGAAGACGGTGAAGACGATGAAGACGGTGAAGACGATGAAGACGGTGAAGACGGTGAAGACGAACGATGAAGACGGTGAAGACGGTGAAGACGATGAAGACGGTGAAGACGATGAAGACGGTGAAGACGATGAAGACGATGAAGACGATGAAGACGATGAAGACGATGAAGACGATGAAGACGGTGAAGACGGTGAAGACGATGAAGACGGTGAAGACGATGAAGACGGTGAAGACGAACGATGAAGACGATGAAGACGGTGAAGACGATGAAGACGGTGAAGACGATGAAGACGGTGAAGACGGTGAAGACGGTGAAGACGGTGAAGACGGTGAAGACGATGAAGACGGTGAAGACGATGAAGACGGTGAAGACGATGAAGACGATGAAGACGATGAAGACGATGAAGACGATGAAGACGGTGAAGACGATGAAGACGATGAAGACGATGAAGACGAACGATGAAGACGGTGAAGACGGTGAAGACGATGAAGACGATGAAGACGGTGAAGACGATGAAGACGGTGAAGACGATGAAGACGGTGAAGACGGTGAAGACGGTGAAGACGGTGAAGAAGATGAAGACGGTGAAGACGATGAAGACGGTGAAGACGATGAAGACGGTGAAGACGATGAAGACGGTGAAGACGGTGAAGACGAACGATGAAGACGGTGAAGACGGTGAAGACGATGAAGACGGTGAAGACGAGGAATACGGTGAAGACGAACGATGAAGACGGTGAAGACGGTGAAGACGATGAAGACGGTGAAGACGATGAAGACGATGAAGACGATGAAGACGAACGATGAAGACGGTGAAGACGGTGAAGACGATGAAGACGATGAAGACGGTGAAGACGGTGAAGACGGTGAAGACGGTGAAGAAGATGAAGACGGTGAAGACGATGAAGACGGTGAAGACGATGAAGACGGTGAAGACGATGAAGACGGTGAAGACGGTGAAGACGAACGATGAAGACGGTGAAGACGGTGAAGACGATGAAGACGGTGAAGACGAAGAATACGGTGAAGACGAACGATGAAGACGGTGAAGACGGTGAAGACGATGAATACGGTGAAGACGAACGATGAAGACGGTGAAGACGGTGAAGACGATGAAGACGGTGAAGACGATGAAGACGGTGAAGACGGTGAAGACGGTGAAGACGATGAAGACGGTGAAGACGATGAAGACGATGAAGACGGTGAAGACGGTGAAGACGGTGAAGACGGTGAAGACGGTGAAGACGGTGAAGACGGTGAAGACGGTGAAGACGGTGAAGACGGTGAAGACGATGAAGACGATGAAGACGATGAAGACGGTGAAGACGATGAAGACGATGAAGACGATGAAGACGATGAAGACGATGAAGACGGTGAAGACGGTGAAGACGATGAAGACGATGAAGACGGTGAAGACGGTGGAGACGATGAAGACGGTGAAGACGATGAAGACGGTGAAGACGAACGATGAAGACGATGAAGACGGTGAAGACGATGAAGACGGTGAAGACGATGAAGACGGTGAAGACGGTGAAGACGGTGAAGACGGTGAAGACGGTGAAGACGGTGAAGACGGTGAAGACGGTGAAGACGATGAAGACGATGAAGACGATGAAGACGGTGAAGACGATGAAGACGATGAAGACGATGAAGACGATGAAGACGATGAAGACGATGAGGACGATGAAGACGGTGAAGACGGTGAAGAAGGTGAAGACGATCAAGATGATGAAGACGATGAAGACGATGAAGACAATGAAGACGGTAAAGACGGTGAAAACGATGAAGACGGTGAAGACGATGAAGACGGTGAAGACGATGAAGACGGTGAAGACGATGAAGACGATGAAGACGATGAAGACGATGAAGACGGTGAAGACGATGAAGACGATGGAGACGATGAAGACGAACGATGAAGACGGTGAAGACGGTGAAGACGATGAAGACGATGAAGACTGTGAAGACGGTGAAGACGGTGAAGACGGTGAAGACGATGAAGACGGTGAAGACGATGAAGACGGTGAAGACGATGAAGACGGTGAAGACGGTGAAGACGAACGATGAAGACGGTGAAGACGGTGAAGACGATGAAGACGGTGAAGACGATGAAGACGGTGAAGACGATGAAGACGATGAAGACGATGAAGACGATGAAGACGATGAAGACGATGAAGACGGTGAAGACGGTGAAGACGATGAAGACGGTGAAGACGATGAAGACGGTGAAGACGAACGATGAAGACGATGAAGACGGTGAAGACGATGAAGACGGTGAAGACGATGAAGACGGTGAAGACGGTGAAGACGGTGAAGACGGTGAAGACGGTGAAGACGATGAAGACGGTGAAGACGATGAAGACGGTGAAGACGATGAAGACGATGAAGACGATGAAGACGATGAAGACGATGAAGACGGTGAAGACGATGAAGACGATGAAGACGATGAAGACGAACGATGAAGACGGTGAAGACGGTGAAGACGATGAAGACGATGAAGACGGTGAAGACGATGAAGACGGTGAAGACGATGAAGACGGTGAAGACGGTGAAGACGGTGAAGACGGTGAAGAAGATGAAGACGGTGAAGACGATGAAGACGGTGAAGACGATGAAGACGGTGAAGACGATGAAGACGGTGAAGACGGTGAAGACGAACGATGAAGACGGTGAAGACGGTGAAGACGATGAAGACGGTGAAGACGAGGAATACGGTGAAGACGAACGATGAAGACGGTGAAGACGGTGAAGACGATGAATACGGTTAAGACGAACGATGAAGACGGTGAAGACGATGAAGACGGTGAAGACGATGAAGACGGTGAAGACGGTGAAGACGGTGAAGACGATGAAGACGGTGAAGACGATGAAGACGATGAAGACGGTGAAGACGGTGAAGACGGTGAAGACGGTGAAGACGGTGAAGACAGTGAAGACGGTGAAGACGGTGAAGACGGTGAAGACGGTGAAGACGATGAAGACGATGAAGACGATGAAGACGGTGAAGACGATGAAGACGATGAAGACGATGAAGACGATGAAGACGATGAAGACGGTGAAGACGGTGAAGACGATGAAGACGATGAAGACGGTGAAGACGGTGGAGACGATGAAGACGGTGAAGACGATGAAGACGGTGAAGACGAACGATGAAGACGATGAAGACGGTGAAGACGATGAAGACGGTGAAGACGATGAAGACGGTGAAGACGGTGAAGACGGTGAAGACGGTGAAGACGGTGAAGACGGTGAAGACGGTGAAGACGGTGAAGACGGTGAAGACGATGAAGACGATGAAGACGATGAAGACGGTGAAGACGATGAAGACGATGAAGACGATGAAGACGATGAAGACGATGAAGACGATGAGGACGATGAAGACGGTGAAGACGGTGAAGAAGGTGAAGACGATCAAGATGATGAAGACGATGAAGACGATGAAGACAATGAAGACGGTAAAGACGGTGAAAACGATGAAGACGGTGAAGACGATGAAGACGGTGAAGACGATGAAGACGGTGAAGACGATGAAGACGATGAAGACGATGAAGACGGTGAAGACGATGAAGACGATGGAGACGATGAAGACGAACGATGAAGACGGTGAAGACGGTGAAGACGATGAAGACGATGAAGACGGTGAAGACGGTGAAGACGGTGAAGACGGTGAAGACGATGAAGACGGTGAAGACGATGAAGACGGTGAAGACGATGAAGACGGTGAAGACGGTGAAGACGAACGATGAAGACGGTGAAGACGGTGAAGACGATGAAGACGGTGAAGACGATGAAGACGGTGAAGACGATGAAGACGATGAAGACGATGAAGACGATGAAGACGATGAAGACGATGAAGACGGTGAAGACGGTGAAGACGATGAAGACGGTGAAGACGATGAAGACGGTGAAGACGAACGATGAAGACGATGAAGACGGTGAAGACGATGAAGACGGTGAAGACGATGAAGACGGTGAAGACGGTGAAGACGGTGAAGACGGTGAAGACGGTGAAGACGATGAAGACGGTGAAGACGGTGAAGACGATGAAGACGATGAAGACGATGAAGACGATGAAGACGGTGAAGACGGTGAAGACGATGAAGACGATGAAGACGGTGAAGACGGTGGAGACGATGAAGACGGTGAAGACGATGAAGACGGTGAAGACGATGAAGACGATGAAGACGGTGAAGACGATGAAGACGGTGAAGACGATGAAGACGGTGAAGACGATGAAGACGGTGAAGACGATGAAGACGGTGAAGACGATGGTGACGATGAAGACGATGAAGACGATGAAGACGGTGAAGACGATGAAGACGATGAAGACGATGAAGACGAACGATGTAGACGGTGAAGACGGTGAAGACGATGAAGACGATGAAGACGGTGAAGACGGTGAAGACGGTGAAGACGGTGAAGAAGATGAAGACGGTGAAGACGATGAAGACGGTGAAGACGATGAAGACGGTGAAGACGATGAAGACGGTGAAGACGGTGAAGACGAACGATGAAGACGGTGAAGACGGTGAAGACGATGAAGACGGTGAAGATGATGAATACGGTGAAGACGAACGATGAAGACGGTGAAGACGGTGAAGACGATGAAGACGGTGAAGACGATGAAGACGGTGAAGACGGTGAAGACGGTGAAGACGATGAAGACGGTGAAGACGATGAAGACGGTGAAGACGGTGAAGACGGTGAAGACGGTGAAGACGATGAAGACGGTGAAGACGGTGAAGACGATGAAGACGATGAAGACGATGAAGACGATGAAGACGGTGAAGACGGTGAAGACGATGAAGACGATGAAGACGGTGAAGACGGTGGAGACGATGAAGACGGTGAAGACGATGAAGACGGTGAAGACGATGAAGACGATGAAGACGATGAAGACGGTGAAGACGGTGAAGACGGTGAAGACGGTGAAGACGGTAAAGACGGTGAAGACAATGAAGACGATGAAGACGATGAAGACGGTGAAGACGGTGAAAACGGTGAAGACGGTGAAGACGGTGAAGACGATGAAGACGATGAAGACGGTGAAGACGGTGAAGACGGTGAAGACGATGAAGACGGTGAAGACGATGAAGACGGTGAAGACGATGAAGACGGTGAAGACGATGAAGACGATGAAGACGATGAAGACGATGAAGACGGTGAAGACGATGAAGACGATGAAGACGATGAAGACGAACGATGAAGACGGTGAAGACGGTGAAGACGATGAAGACGATGAAGACGGTGAAGACGGTGAAGACGGTGAAGACGGTGAAGAAGATGAAGACGGTGAAGACGATGAAGACGGTGAAGACGATGAAGACGGTGAAGACGATGAAGACGATGAAGACGGTGAAGACGATGAAGACGGTGAAGACGATGAAGACGATGAAGACGGTGAAGACGATGAAGACGGTGAAGACGATGAAGACGGTGAAGACGATGAAGACGGTGAAGACGATGAAGACGGTGAAGACGATGAAGACGATGAAGACGATGAAGACGATGAAGACGGTGAAGACGATGAAGACGATGAAGACGATGAAGACGAACGATGAAGACGGTGAAGACGGTGAAGACGATGAAGACGATGAAGACGGTGAAGACGGTGAAGACGGTGAAGACGGTGAAGAAGATGAAGACGGTGAAGACGATGAAGACGGTGAAGACGATGAAGACGGTGAAGACGATGAAGACGGTGAAGACGGTGAAGACGAACGATGAAGACGGTGAAGACGGTGAAGACGATGAAGACGGTGAAGATGATGAATACGGTGAAGACGAACGATGAAGACGGTGAAGACGGTGAAGACGATGAAGACGGTGAAGACGATGAAGACGGTGAAGACGGTGAAGACGGTGAAGACGATGAAGACGGTGAAGACGATGAAGACGGTGAAGACGGTGAAGACGGTGAAGACGGTGAAGACGATGAAGACGGTGAAGACGGTGAAGACGATGAAGACGATGAAGACGATGAAGACGATGAAGACGGTGAAGACGGTGAAGACGATGAAGACGATGAAGACGGTGAAGACGGTGGAGACGATGAAGACGGTGAAGACGATGAAGACGGTGAAGACGATGAAGACGATGAAGACGATGAAGACGGTGAAGACGGTGAAGACGGTGAAGACGGTGAAGACGGTAAAGACGGTGAAGACAATGAAGACGATGAAGACGATGAAGACGGTGAAGACGGTGAAAACGGTGAAGACGGTGAAGACGGTGAAGACGATGAAGACGATGAAGACGGTGAAGACGGTGAAGACGGTGAAGACGATGAAGACGGTGAAGACGATGAAGACGGTGAAGACGATGAAGACGGTGAAGACGATGAAGACGATGAAGACGATGAAGACGATGAAGACGGTGAAGACGATGAAGACGATGAAGACGATGAAGACGAACGATGAAGACGGTGAAGACGATGAAGACGATGAAGACGGTGAAGACGGTGAAGACGGTGAAGACGGTGAAGAAGATGAAGACGGTGAAGACGATGAAGACGGTGAAGACGATGAAGACGGTGAAGACGATGAAGACGATGAAGACGGTGAAGACGATGAAGACGGTGAAGACGATGAAGACGGTGAAGACGATGAAGACGGTGAAGACGATGAAGACGGTGAAGACGATGAAGACGATGAAGACAATGAAGACGATGAAGACGGTGAAGACGATGAAGACGATGAAGACGATGAAGACGAACGATGAAGACGGTGAAGACGGTGAAGACGATGAAGACGATGAAGACGGTGAAGACGGTGAAGACGGTGAAGACGGTGAAGAAGATGAAGACGGTGAAGACGATGAAGACGGTGAAGACGATGAAGACGGTGAAGACGATGAAGACGGTGAAGACGGTGAAGACGAACGATGAAGACGGTGAAGACGGTGAAGACGATGAAGACGGTGAAGACGATGAATACGGTGAAGACGAACGATGAAGACGGTGAAGACGGTGAAGACGATGAATACGGTGAAGACGAACGATGAAGACGGTGAAGACGGTGAAGACGATGAAGACGGTGAAGACGATGAAGACGGTGAAGACGGTGAAGACGGTGAAGACGATGAAGACGGTGAAGACGATGAAGACGGTGAAGACGATGAAGACGGTGAAGACGGTGAAGACGGTGAAGACGGTGAAGACGATGAAGACGGTGAAGACGGTGAAGACGATGAAGACGATGAAGACGATGAAGACGATGAAGACGGTGAAGACGGTGAAGACGATGAAGACGATGAAGACGGTGAAGACGGTGGAGACGATGAAGACGGTGAAAACGATGAAGACGGTGAAGACGATGAAGACGATGAAGACGGTGAAGACGGTGAAGACGGTGAAGACGATGAAGACGGTGAAGACGGTGAAGACGGTGAAGACGATGAAGACGATGAAGACGGTGAAGACGGTGGAGACGATGAAGACGGTGAAGACGATGAAGACGGTGAAGACGATGAAGACGATGAAGACGATGAAGACGGTGAAGACGGTGAAGACGGTGAAGACGGTGAAGACGGTAAAGACGGTGAAGACAATGAAGACGATGAAGACGATGAAGACGGTGAAGACGGTGAAAACGGTGAAGACGGTGAAGACGGTGAAGACGATGAAGACGATGAAGACGGTGAAGACGGTGAAGACGGTGAAGACGATGAAGACGGTGAAGACGATGAAGACGGTGAAGACGATGAAGACGGTGAAGACGATGAAGACGATGAAGACGATGAAGACGATGAAGACGGTGAAGACGATGAAGACGATGAAGACGATGAAGACGAACGATGAAGACGGTGAAGACGGTGAAGACGATGAAGACGATGAAGACGGTGAAGACGGTGAAGACGGTGAAGACGGTGAAGAAGATGAAGACGGTGAAGACGATGAAGACGGTGAAGACGATGAAGACGGTGAAGACGATGAAGACGATGACGACGGTGAAGACGATGAAGACGGTGAAGACGATGAAGACGGTGAAGACGATGAAGACGGTGAAGACGATGAAGACGGTGAAGACGATGAAGACGATGAAGACGATGAAGACGATGAAGACGGTGAAGACGATGAAGACGATGAAGACGATGAAGACGAACGATGAAGACGGTGAAGACGGTGAAGACGATGAAGACGATGAAGACGGTGAAGACGGTGAAGACGGTGAAGACGGTGAAGAAGATGAAGACGGTGAAGACGATGAAGACGGTGAAGACGATGAAGACGGTGAAGACGATGAAGACGGTGAAGACGGTGAAGACGAACGATGAAGACGGTGAAGACGGTGAAGACGATGAAGACGGTGAAGACGATGAATACGGTGAAGACGAACGATGAAGACGGTGAAGACGGTGAAGACGATGAATACGGTGAAGACGAACGATGAAGACGGTGAAGACGGTGAAGACGATGAAGACGGTGAAGACGATGAAGACGGTGAAGACGGTGAAGACGGTGAAGACGATGAAGACGGTGAAGACGATGAAGACGGTGAAGACGATGAAGACGGTGAAGACGGTGAAGACGGTGAAGACGGTGAAGACGATGAAGACGGTGAAGACGGTGAAGACGATGAAGACGATGAAGACGATGAAGACGATGAAGACGGTGAAGACGGTGAAGACGATGAAGACGATGAAGACGGTGAAGACGGTGGAGACGATGAAGACGGTGAAAACGATGAAGACGGTGAAGACGATGAAGACGATGAAGACGGTGAAGACGGTGAAGACGATGAAGACGATGAAGACGATGAAGACGATGAAGACGGTGAAGACGATGAAGACGATGAAGACGATGAAGACGAACGATGAAGACGGTGAAGACGGTGAAGACGATGAAGACGATGAAGACGGTGAAGACGGTGAAGACGGTGAAGACGGTGAAGAAGATGAAGACGGTGAAGACGATGAAGACGGTGAAGACGATGAAGACGGTGAAGACGATGAAGACGATGAAGACGGTGAAGACGATGAAGACGGTGAAGACGATGAAGACGGTGAAGACGATGAAGACGGTGAAGACGATGAAGACGGTGAAGACGATGAAGACGATGAAGACAATGAAGACGATGAAGACGGTGAAGACGATGAAGACGATGAAGACGATGAAGACGAACGATGAAGACGGTGAAGACGGTGAAGACGATGAAGACGATGAAGACGGTGAAGACGGTGAAGACGGTGAAGACGGTGAAGACGGTGAAGACAATGAAGACGATGAAGACGATGAAGACGGTGAAGACGGTGAAAACGGTGAAGACGGTGAAGACGGTGAAGACGATGAAGACGATGAAGACGGTGAAGACGGTGAAGACGGTGAAGACGATGAAGACGGTGAAGACGATGAAGACGGTGAAGACGATGAAGACGGTGAAGACGATGAAGACGATGAAGACGATGAAGACGATGAAGACGGTGAAGACGATGAAGACGATGAAGACGATGAAGACGAACGATGAAGACGGTGAAGACGGTGAAGACGATGAAGACGATGAAGACGGTGAAGACGGTGAAGACGGTGAAGACGGTGAAGAAGATGAAGACGGTGAAGACGATGAAGACGGTGAAGACGATGAAGACGGTGAAGACGATGAAGACGATGAAGACGGTGAAGACGATGAAGACGGTGAAGACGATGAAGACGATGAAGACGGTGAAGACGATGAAGACGGTGAAGACGATGAAGACGGTGAAGACGATGAAGACGGTGAAGACGATGAAGACGGTGAAGACGATGAAGACGATGAAGACGATGAAGACGATGAAGACGGTGAAGACGATGAAGACGATGAAGACGATGAAGACGAACGATGAAGACGGTGAAGACGGTGAAGACGATGAAGACGATGAAGACGGTGAAGACGGTGAAGACGGTGAAGACGGTGAAGAAGATGAAGACGGTGAAGACGATGAAGACGGTGAAGACGATGAAGACGGTGAAGACGATGAAGACGATGAAGACGGTGAAGACGATGAAGACGGTGAAGACGATGAAGACGATGAAGACGGTGAAGACGATGAAGACGGTGAAGACGATGAAGACGGTGAAGACGATGAAGACGGTGAAGACGATGAAGACGGTGAAGACGATGAAGACGATGAAGACGATGAAGACGATGAAGACGGTGAAGACGATGAAGACGATGAAGACGATGAAGACGAACGATGAAGACGGTGAAGACGGTGAAGACGATGAAGACGATGAAGACGGTGTAGACGGTGAAGACGGTGAAGACGGTGAAGAAGATGAAGACGGTGAAGACGATGAAGACGGTGAAGACGATGAAGACGGTGAAGACGATGAAGACGGTGAAGACGGTGAAGACGAACGATGAAGACGATGAAGACGATGAAGACGATGAAGACGATGAAGACGATGAAGACGGTGAAGACGGTGAAGACGATGAAGACGGTGAAGACGATGAAGACGGTGAAGACGAACGATGAAGACGATGAAGACGGTGAAGACGATGAAGACGGTGAAGACGATGAAGACGGTGAAGACGGTGAAGACGGTGAAGACGGTGAAGACGGTGAAGACGATGAAGACGGTGAAGACGGTGAAGACGATGAAGACGATGAAGACGATGAAGACGATGAAGACGGTGAAGACGGTGAAGACGATGAAGACGATGAAGACGGTGAAGACGGTGGAGACGATGAAGACGGTGAAGACGATGAAGACGGTGAAGACGATGAAGACGATGAAGACGGTGAAGACGATGAAGACGGTGAAGACGATGAAGACGGTGAAGACGATGAAGACGGTGAAGACGATGAAGACGGTGAAGACGATGGTGACGATGAAGACGATGAAGACGATGAAGACGGTGAAGACGATGAAGACGATGAAGACGATGAAGACGAACGATGTAGACGGTGAAGACGGTGAAGACGATGAAGACGATGAAGACGGTGAAGACGGTGAAGACGGTGAAGACGGTGAAGAAGATGAAGACGGTGAAGACGATGAAGACGGTGAAGACGATGAAGACGGTGAAGACGATGAAGACGGTGAAGACGGTGAAGACGAACGATGAAGACGGTGAAGACGGTGAAGACGATGAAGACGGTGAAGATGATGAATACGGTGAAGACGAACGATGAAGACGGTGAAGACGGTGAAGACGATGAAGACGGTGAAGACGATGAAGACGGTGAAGACGGTGAAGACGGTGAAGACGATGAAGACGGTGAAGACGATGAAGACGGTGAAGACGGTGAAGACGGTGAAGACGGTGAAGACGATGAAGACGGTGAAGACGGTGAAGACGATGAAGACGATGAAGACGATGAAGACGATGAAGACGGTGAAGACGGTGAAGACGATGAAGACGATGAAGACGGTGAAGACGGTGGAGACGATGAAGACGGTGAAGACGATGAAGACGGTGAAGACGATGAAGACGATGAAGACGATGAAGACGGTGAAGACGGTGAAGACGGTGAAGACGGTGAAGACGGTAAAGACGGTGAAGACAATGAAGACGATGAAGACGATGAAGACGGTGAAGACGGTGAAAACGGTGAAGACGGTGAAGACGGTGAAGACGATGAAGACGATGAAGACGGTGAAGACGGTGAAGACGGTGAAGACGATGAAGACGGTGAAGACGATGAAGACGGTGAAGACGATGAAGACGGTGAAGACGATGAAGACGATGAAGACGATGAAGACGATGAAGACGGTGAAGACGATGAAGACGATGAAGACGATGAAGACGAACGATGAAGACGGTGAAGACGGTGAAGACGATGAAGACGGTGAAGACGGTGAAGACGGTGAAGACGGTGAAGAAGATGAAGACGGTGAAGACGATGAAGACGGTGAAGACGATGAAGACGGTGAAGACGATGAAGACGATGAAGACGGTGAAGACGATGAAGACGGTGAAGACGATGAAGACGATGAAGACGGTGAAGACGATGAAGACGGTGAAGACGATGAAGACGGTGAAGACGATGAAGACGGTGAAGACGATGAAGACGGTGAAGACGATGAAGACGATGAAGACGATGAAGACGATGAAGACGGTGAAGACGATGAAGACGATGAAGACGATGAAGACGAACGATGAAGACGGTGAAGACGGTGAAGACGATGAAGACGATGAAGACGGTGAAGACGGTGAAGACGGTGAAGACGGTGAAGAAGATGAAGACGGTGAAGACGATGAAGACGGTGAAGACGATGAAGACGGTGAAGACGATGAAGACGGTGAAGACGGTGAAGACGAACGATGAAGACGGTGAAGACGGTGAAGACGATGAAGACGGTGAAGATGATGAATACGGTGAAGACGAACGATGAAGACGGTGAAGACGGTGAAGACGATGAAGACGGTGAAGACGATGAAGACGGTGAAGACGGTGAAGACGGTGAAGACGATGAAGACGGTGAAGACGATGAAGACGGTGAAGACGGTGAAGACGGTGAAGACGGTGAAGACGATGAAGACGGTGAAGACGGTGAAGACGATGAAGACGATGAAGACGATGAAGACGATGAAGACGGTGAAGACGGTGAAGACGATGAAGACGATGAAGACGGTGAAGACGGTGGAGACGATGAAGACGGTGAAGACGATGAAGACGGTGAAGACGATGAAGACGATGAAGACGATGAAGACGGTGAAGACGGTGAAGACGGTGAAGACGGTGAAGACGGTAAAGACGGTGAAGACAATGAAGACGATGAAGACGATGAAGACGGTGAAGACGGTGAAAACGGTGAAGACGGTGAAGACGGTGAAGACGATGAAGACGATGAAGACGGTGAAGACGGTGAAGACGGTGAAGACGATGAAGACGGTGAAGACGATGAAGACGGTGAAGACGATGAAGACGGTGAAGACGATGAAGACGATGAAGACGATGAAGACGATGAAGACGGTGAAGACGATGAAGACGATGAAGACGATGAAGACGAACGATGAAGACGGTGAAGACGATGAAGACGATGAAGACGGTGAAGACGGTGAAGACGGTGAAGACGGTGAAGAAGATGAAGACGGTGAAGACGATGAAGACGGTGAAGACGATGAAGACGGTGAAGACGATGAAGACGATGAAGACGGTGAAGACGATGAAGACGGTGAAGACGATGAAGACGGTGAAGACGATGAAGACGGTGAAGACGATGAAGACGGTGAAGACGATGAAGACGATGAAGACAATGAAGACGATGAAGACGGTGAAGACGATGAAGACGATGAAGACGATGAAGACGAACGATGAAGACGGTGAAGACGGTGAAGACGATGAAGACGATGAAGACGGTGAAGACGGTGAAGACGGTGAAGACGGTGAAGAAGATGAAGACGGTGAAGACGATGAAGACGGTGAAGACGATGAAGACGGTGAAGACGATGAAGACGGTGAAGACGGTGAAGACGAACGATGAAGACGGTGAAGACGGTGAAGACGATGAAGACGGTGAAGACGATGAATACGGTGAAGACGAACGATGAAGACGGTGAAGACGGTGAAGACGATGAATACGGTGAAGACGAACGATGAAGACGGTGAAGACGGTGAAGACGATGAAGACGGTGAAGACGATGAAGACGGTGAAGACGGTGAAGACGGTGAAGACGATGAAGACGGTGAAGACGATGAAGACGGTGAAGACGATGAAGACGGTGAAGACGGTGAAGACGGTGAAGACGGTGAAGACGATGAAGACGGTGAAGACGGTGAAGACGATGAAGACGATGAAGACGATGAAGACGATGAAGACGGTGAAGACGGTGAAGACGATGAAGACGATGAAGACGGTGAAGACGGTGGAGACGATGAAGACGGTGAAAACGATGAAGACGGTGAAGACGATGAAGACGATGAAGACGGTGAAGACGGTGAAGACGGTGAAGACGATGAAGACGGTGAAGACGGTGAAGACGGTGAAGACGATGAAGACGATGAAGACGGTGAAGACGGTGGAGACGATGAAGACGGTGAAGACGATGAAGACGGTGAAGACGATGAAGACGATGAAGACGATGAAGACGGTGAAGACGGTGAAGACGGTGAAGACGGTGAAGACGGTAAAGACGGTGAAGACAATGAAGACGATGAAGACGATGAAGACGGTGAAGACGGTGAAAACGGTGAAGACGGTGAAGACGGTGAAGACGATGAAGACGATGAAGACGGTGAAGACGGTGAAGACGGTGAAGACGATGAAGACGGTGAAGACGATGAAGACGGTGAAGACGATGAAGACGGTGAAGACGATGAAGACGATGAAGACGATGAAGACGATGAAGACGGTGAAGACGATGAAGACGATGAAGACGATGAAGACGAACGATGAAGACGGTGAAGACGGTGAAGACGATGAAGACGATGAAGACGGTGAAGACGGTGAAGACGGTGAAGACGGTGAAGAAGATGAAGACGGTGAAGACGATGAAGACGGTGAAGACGATGAAGACGGTGAAGACGATGAAGACGATGAAGACGGTGAAGACGATGAAGACGGTGAAGACGATGAAGACGGTGAAGACGATGAAGACGGTGAAGACGATGAAGACGGTGAAGACGATGAAGACGATGAAGACGATGAAGACGATGAAGACGGTGAAGACGATGAAGACGATGAAGACGATGAAGACGAACGATGAAGACGGTGAAGACGGTGAAGACGATGAAGACGATGAAGACGGTGAAGACGGTGAAGACGGTGAAGACGGTGAAGAAGATGAAGACGGTGAAGACGATGAAGACGGTGAAGACGATGAAGACGGTGAAGACGATGAAGACGGTGAAGACGGTGAAGACGAACGATGAAGACGGTGAAGACGGTGAAGACGATGAAGACGGTGAAGACGATGAATACGGTGAAGACGAACGATGAAGACGGTGAAGACGGTGAAGACGATGAATACGGTGAAGACGAACGATGAAGACGGTGAAGACGGTGAAGACGATGAAGACGGTGAAGACGATGAAGACGGTGAAGACGGTGAAGACGGTGAAGACGATGAAGACGGTGAAGACGATGAAGACGGTGAAGACGATGAAGACGGTGAAGACGGTGAAGACGGTGAAGACGGTGAAGACGATGAAGACGGTGAAGACGGTGAAGACGATGAAGACGATGAAGACGATGAAGACGATGAAGACGGTGAAGACGGTGAAGACGATGAAGACGATGAAGACGGTGAAGACGGTGGAGACGATGAAGACGGTGAAAACGATGAAGACGGTGAAGACGATGAAGACGATGAAGACGGTGAAGACGGTGAAGACGATGAAGACGATGAAGACGATGAAGACGATGAAGACGGTGAAGACGATGAAGACGATGAAGACGATGAAGACGAACGATGAAGACGGTGAAGACGGTGAAGACGATGAAGACGATGAAGACGGTGAAGACGGTGAAGACGGTGAAGACGGTGAAGAAGATGAAGACGGTGAAGACGATGAAGACGGTGAAGACGATGAAGACGGTGAAGACGATGAAGACGATGAAGACGGTGAAGACGATGAAGACGGTGAAGACGATGAAGACGGTGAAGACGATGAAGACGGTGAAGACGATGAAGACGGTGAAGACGATGAAGACGATGAAGACAATGAAGACGATGAAGACGGTGAAGACGATGAAGACGATGAAGACGATGAAGACGAACGATGAAGACGGTGAAGACGGTGAAGACGATGAAGACGATGAAGACGGTGAAGACGGTGAAGACGGTGAAGACGGTGAAGAAGATGAAGACGGTGAAGACGATGAAGACGGTGAAGACGATGAAGACGGTGAAGACGATGAAGACGGTGAAGACGGTGAAGACGAACGATGAAGACGGTGAAGACGGTGAAGACGATGAAGACGGTGAAGACGATGAATACGGTGAAGACGAACGATGAAGACGGTGAAGACGGTGAAGACGATGAATACGGTGAAGACGAACGATGAAGACGGTGAAGACGGTGAAGACGATGAAGACGGTGAAGACGATGAAGACGGTGAAGACGGTGAAGACGGTGAAGACGATGAAGACGGTGAAGACGATGAAGACGGTGAAGACGATGAAGACGGTGAAGACGGTGAAGACGGTGAAGACGGTGAAGACGATGAAGACGGTGAAGACGGTGAAGACGATGAAGACGATGAAGACGATGAAGACGATGAAGACGGTGAAGACGGTGAAGACGATGAAGACGATGAAGACGGTGAAGACGGTGGAGACGATGAAGACGGTGAAAACGATGAAGACGGTGAAGACGATGAAGACGATGAAGACGGTGAAGACGGTGAAGACGGTGAAGACGATGAAGACGGTGAAGACGGTGAAGACGGTGAAGACGATGAAGACGATGAAGACGGTGAAGACGGTGGAGACGATGAAGACGGTGAAGACGATGAAGACGGTGAAGACGATGAAGACGGTGAAGACGGTGAAGACGGTGAAGACGGTGAAGACGGTAAAGACGGTGAAGACAATGAAGACGATGAAGACGATGAAGACGGTGAAGACGGTGAAAACGGTGAAGACGGTGAAGACGGTGAAGACGATGAAGACGATGAAGACGGTGAAGACGGTGAAGACGGTGAAGACGATGAAGACGGTGAAGACGATGAAGACGGTGAAGACGATGAAGACGGTGAAGACGATGAAGACGATGAAGACGATGAAGACGATGAAGACGGTGAAGACGATGAAGACGATGAAGACGATGAAGACGAACGATGAAGACGGTGAAGACGGTGAAGACGATGAAGACGATGAAGACGGTGAAGACGGTGAAGACGGTGAAGACGGTGAAGAAGATGAAGACGGTGAAGACGATGAAGACGGTGAAGACGATGAAGACGGTGAAGACGATGAAGACGATGAAGACGGTGAAGACGATGAAGACGGTGAAGACGATGAAGACGGTGAAGACGATGAAGACGGTGAAGACGATGAAGACGGTGAAGACGATGAAGACGATGAAGACGATGAAGACGATGAAGACGGTGAAGACGATGAAGACGATGAAGACGATGAAGACGAACGATGAAGACGGTGAAGACGGTGAAGACGATGAAGACGATGAAGACGGTGAAGACGGTGAAGACGGTGAAGACGGTGAAGAAGATGAAGACGGTGAAGACGATGAAGACGGTGAAGACGATGAAGACGGTGAAGACGATGAAGACGGTGAAGACGGTGAAGACGAACGATGAAGACGGTGAAGACGGTGAAGACGATGAAGACGGTGAAGACGATGAATACGGTGAAGACGAACGATGAAGACGGTGAAGACGGTGAAGACGATGAATACGGTGAAGACGAACGATGAAGACGGTGAAGACGGTGAAGACGATGAAGACGGTGAAGACGATGAAGACGGTGAAGACGGTGAAGACGGTGAAGACGATGAAGACGGTGAAGACGATGAAGACGGTGAAGACGATGAAGACGGTGAAGACGGTGAAGACGGTGAAGACGGTGAAGACGATGAAGACGGTGAAGACGGTGAAGACGATGAAGACGATGAAGACGATGAAGACGATGAAGACGGTGAAGACGGTGAAGACGATGAAGACGATGAAGACGGTGAAGACGGTGGAGACGATGAAGACGGTGAAAACGATGAAGACGGTGAAGACGATGAAGACGATGAAGACGGTGAAGACGGTGAAGACGGTGAAGACGATGAAGACGGTGAAGACGATGAAGACGGTGAAGACGATGAAGACGATGAAGACGATGAAGACGGTGAAGACGGTGAAGACGGTGAAGACGGTGAAGACGGTGAAGACGGTGAAGACAATGAAGACGATGAAGACGATGAAGACGGTGAAGACGGTGAAAACGGTGAAGACGGTGAAGACGGTGAAGACGATGAAGACGATGAAGACGGTGAAGACGGTGAAGACGGTGAAGACGATGAAGACGGTGAAGACGATGAAGACGGTGAAGACGATGAAGACGGTGAAGACGATGAAGACGATGAAGACGATGAAGACGGTGAAGACGATGAAGACGATGAAGACGATGAAGACGAACGATGAAGACGGTGAAGACGGTGAAGACGATGAAGACGATGAAGACGGTGAAGACGATGAAGACGGTGAAGACGATGAAGACGATGAAGACGGTGAAGACGGTGAAGACGGTGAAGAAGATGAAGACGGTGAAGACGATGAAGACGGTGAAGACGATGAAGACGGTGAAGACGATGAAGACGGTGAAGACGGTGAAGACGAACGATGAAGACGGTGAAGACGGTGAAGACGATGAAGACGGTGAAGACGATGAATACGGTGAAGACGAACGATGAAGACGGTGAAGACGGTGAAGACGATGAATACGGTGAAGACGAACGATGAAGACGGTGAAGACGGTGAAGACGATGAAGACGGTGAAGACGATGAAGACGGTGAAGACGGTGAAGACGGTGAAGACGATGAAGACGGTGAAGACGATGAAGACGGTGAAGACGATGAAGACGGTGAAGACGGTGAAGACGGTGAAGACGGTGAAGACGATGAAGACGGTGAAGACGGTGAAGACGATGAAGACGATGAAGACGATGAAGACGATGAAGACGGTGAAGACGGTGAAGACGATGAAGACGATGAAGACGGTGAAGACGGTGGAGACGATGAAGACGGTGAAAACGATGAAGACGGTGAAGACGATGAAGACGATGAAGACGGTGAAGACGGTGAAGACGGTGAAGACGATGAAGACGGTGAAGACGATGAAGACGGTGAAGACGATGAAGACGATGAAGACGATGAAGACGGTGAAGACGGTGAAGACGGTGAAGACGGTGAAGACGGTGAAGACGGTGAAGACAATGAAGACGATGAAGACGATGAAGACGGTGAAGACGGTGAAAACGGTGAAGACGGTGAAGACGGTGAAGACGATGAAGACGATGAAGACGGTGAAGACGGTGAAGACGGTGAAGACGATGAAGACGGTGAAGACGATGAAGACGGTGAAGACGATGAAGACGGTGAAGACGATGAAGACGATGAAGACGATGAAGACGGTGAAGACGATGAAGACGATGAAGACGATGAAGACGAACGATGAAGACGGTGAAGACGGTGAAGACGATGAAGACGATGAAGACGGTGAAGACGGTGAAGACGGTGAAGACGGTGAAGAAGATGAAGAAGGTGAAGACGATGAAGACGGTGAAGACGATGAAGACGGTGAAGACGATGAAGACGATGAAGACGGTGAAGACGATGAAGACGGTGAAGACGATGAAGACGGTGAAGACGATGAAGACGATGAAGACGATGAAGAAGATGAAGACGGTGAAGACGATGAAGACGATGAAGACGATGAAGACGAACGATGAAGACGGTGAAGACGGTAAAGACGATGAAGACGATGAAGACGGTGAAGACGGTGAAGACGGTGAAGACGGTGAAGACGGTGAAGAAGATGAAGACGGTGAAGACGATGAAGACGGTGAAGACGATGAAGACGGTGAAGACGATGAAGACGGTGAAGACGGTGAAGACGAACGATGAAGACGGTGAAGACGGTGAAGACGATGAAGACGGTGAAGACGATGAATACGGTGAAGACGAACGATGAAGACGGTGAAGACGGTGAAGACAATGAATACGGTGAAGACGAACGATGAAGACGGTGAAGACGATGAAGACGGTGAAGACGGTGAAGACGATGAAGACGGTGAAGACGGTGAAGACGGTGAAGACGATGAAGACGGTGAAGACGATGAAGACGATGAAGACGGTGAAGACGGTGAAGACGGTGAAGACGGTGAAGACGGTGAAGACGGTGAAGACGGTGAAGACGGTGAAGACGGTGAAGACGATGAAGACGATGAAGACGATGAAGACGGTAAGAACGATGAAGACGATGAAGACGATGAAGACGATGAAGACGGTGAAGACGGTGAAGACGGTGAAGACGGTGAAGACGATCAAGATGATGAAGACGATGAAGACGATGAAGACGATGAAGACGGTAAAGACGGTGAAAACGATGAAGACGGTGAAGACGATGAAGACGGTGAAGACGATGAAGACGGTGAAGACGATGAAGACGATGAAGACGATGAAGACGATGAAGACGGTGAAGACGATGAAGACGATGAAGACGGTGAAGACGATGAAGACGGTGAAGACGATGAAGACGATGAAGACGATGAAGACGATGAAGACGGTGAAGACGATGAAGACGGTGAAGACGGTGAAGACGAACGATGAAGACGGTGAAGACGGTGAAGACGATGAAGACGGTGAAGACGATGAAGACGGTGAAGACGGTGAAGACGGTGAAGACGGTGAAGACGATGAAGACGGTGAAGACGATGAAGACGGTGAAGACGATGAAGACGGTGAAGACGATGAAGACGATGAAGACGATGAAGACGATGAAGACGATGAAGACAGTGAAGACGGTGAAGACGATGAAGACGGTGAAGACGATGAAGACGGTGAAGACGAACGATGAAGACGATGAAGACGGTGAAGACGATGAAGACGGTGAAGACGATGAAGACGGTGAAGACGGTGAAGACGGTGAAGACGGTGAAGACGGTGAAGACGATGAAGACGGTGAAGACGGTGAAGACGATGAAGACGATGAAGACGATGAA
Organism: Piscicola geometra; assembly: GCA_943735955.1. NCBI lineage: Eukaryota > Metazoa > Annelida > Clitellata > Hirudinida > Piscicolidae > Piscicola > Piscicola geometra. Next base: position 7,530,146 of record OX030967.1, on the reverse strand, counting down.
GACGATGAAGACGGTGAAGACGGTGAAGACGATGAAGACGATGAAGACGGTGAAGACGGTGGAGACGATGAAGACGGTGAAGACGATGAAGACGGTGAAGACGATGAAGACGATGAAGACGGTGAAGACGATGAAGACGATGAAGACGATGAAGACGGTGAAGACGATGAAGACGGTGAAGACGATGAAGACGGTGAAGACGATGAAGACGATGAAGACGATGAAGACGATGAAGACGGTGAAGACGATGAAGACGAACGATGAAGACGAACGATGAAGACGGTGAAGACGATGAAGACGATGAAGACGATGAAGACGGTGAAGACGGTGAAGACGATGAAGACGATGAAGACGGTGAAGACGGTGAAGACGGTGAAGACGATGAAGACGGTGAAGACGATGAAGACGGTGAAGACGATGAAGACGGTGAAGACGATGAAGACGATGAAGACGATGAAGACGATGAAGACGGTGAAGACGATGAAGACGATGAAGACGATGAAGACGAACGATGAAGACGGTGAAGACGGTGAAGACGATGAAGACGATGAAGACGGTGAAGACGGTGAAGACGGTGAAGACGGTGAAGACGGTGAAGAAGATGAAGACGGTGAAGACGATGAAGACGGTGAAGACGATGAAGACGGTGAAGACGATGAAGACGATGAAGACGGTGAAGACGATGAAGACGGTGAAGACGATGAAGACGGTGAAGACGATGAAGACGGTGAAGACGATGAAGACGGTGAAGACGATGAAGACGATGAAGACGATGAAGACGATGAAGACGGTGAAGACGATGAAGACGATGAAGACGATGAAGACGAACGATGAAGACGGTGAAGACGGTGAAGACGATGAAGACGATGAAGACGGTGAAGACGGTGAAGACGGTGAAGACGGTGAAGAAGATGAAGACGGTGAAGACGATGAAGACGGTGAAGACGATGAAGACGGTGAAGACGATGAAGACGGTGAAGACGATAAAGACGGTGAAGACGGTGAAGACGATGAAGACGGTGAAGACGATGAAGACGGTGAAGACGATGAAGACGATGAATACGGTGAAAACGAACGATGAAGACGGTGAAGACGGTGAAGACGATGAATACGGTGAAGACGAACGATGAAGACGGTGAAGACGGTGAAGACGATGAAGACGGTGAAGACGGTGAAGACGATGAAGACGGTGAAGACGGTGAAGACGGTGAAGACGATGAAGACGGTGAAGACGATGAAGACGATGAAGACGGTGAAGACGGTGAAGACGGTGAAGACGGTGAAGACGGTGAAGACGGTGAAGACGGTGAAGACGGTGAAGACGGTGAAGACGATGAAGACGATGAAGACGATGAAGACGGTAAGAACGATGAAGACGATGAAGACGATGAAGACGATGAAGACGATGAAGACGATGAACACGGTTAAGACGGTGAAGACGGTGAAGACGGTGAAGACGATCAAGATGATGAAGACGATGAAGACGATGAAGACGATGAAGACGGTAAAGACGGTGGAAACGATGAAGACGGTGAAGACGATGAAGACGGTGAAGACGATGAAGACGGTGAAGACGATGAAGACGATGAAGACGATGAAGACGATGAAGACGGTGAAGACGATGAAGACGATGGAGACGATGAAGACGAACGATGAAGACGGTGAAGACGGTGAAGACGATGAAGACGATGAAGACGGTGAAGACGGTGAAGACGGTGAAGACGGTGAAGACGATGAAGACGGTGAAGACGATGAAGACGGTGAAGACGATGAAGACGGTGAAGACGGTGAAGACGAACGATGAAGACGGTGAAGACGGTGAAGACGATGAAGACGGTGAAGACGATGAAGACGGTGAAGACGGTGAAGACGGTGAAGACGGTGAAGACGATGAAGACGGTGAAGACGATGAAGACGGTGAAGACGATGAAGACGATGAAGACGATGAAGACGATGAAGACGATGAAGACGATGAAGACGATGAAGACGGTGAAGACGGTGAAGACGATGAAGACGGTGAAGACGATGAAGACGGTGAAGACGAACGATGAAGACGATGAAGACGGTGAAGACGATGAAGACGGTGAAGACGATGAAGACGGTGAAGACGGTGAAGACGGTGAAGACGGTGAAGACGGTGAAGACGATGAAGACGGTGAAGACGGTGAAGACGATGAAGACGATGAAGACGATGAAGACGATGAAGACGGTGAAGACGGTGAAGACGATGAAGACGATGAAGACGGTTAAGACGGTGGAGACGATGAAGACGGTGAAGACGATGAAGACGGTGAAGACGGTGAAGACGATGAAGACGGTGAAGACGATGAAGACGGTGAAGACGATGAAGACGGTGAAGACGATGAAGACGATGAAGACGATGAAGACGATGAAGACGGTGAAGACGATGAAGACGATGAAGACGATGAAGACGAACGATGAAGACGGTGAAGACGGTGAAGACGGTGAAGACGATGAAGACGATGAAGACGGTGAAGACGGTGAAGACGGTGAAGAAGATGAAGACGGTGAAGACGATGAAGACGGTGAAGACGATGAAGACGGTGAAGACGATGAAGACGGTGAAGACGGTGAAGACGAACGATGAAGACGGTGAAGACGATGAAGACGGTGAAGACGATGAAAACGGTGAAGACGAACGATGAAGACGGTGAAGACGGTGAAGACGATGAAGACGGTGAAGACGATGAAGACGGTGAAGACGGTGAAGACGGTGAAGACGATGAAGACGGTGAAGACGATGAAGACGGTGAAGACGATGAAGACGGTGAAGACGGTGAAGACGGTGAAGACGATGAAGACGGTGAAGACGATGAAGACGGTGAAGACGATGAAGACGGTGAAGACGGTGAAGACGGTGAAGACGGTGAAGACGATGAAGACGGTAAGACGGTGAAGACGATGAAGACGATGAAGACGATGAAGACGATGAAGACGATGAAGACGGTGAAGACGGTGAAGACGATGAAGACGATGAAGACGGTGAAGACGGTGGAGACGATGAAGACGGTGAAAACGATGAAGACGGTGAAGACGGTGAAGACGATGAAGACGGTGAAGACGATGAAGACGGTGAAGACGATGAAGACGATGAAGACGATGAAGACGGTGAAGACGGTGAAGACGGTGAAGACGGTGAAGACGGTGAAGACGGTGAAGACAATGAAGACGATGAAGACGATGAAGACGGTGAAGACGGTGAAGACCGTGAAGACGGTGAAGACGGTGAAGACGATGAAGACGATGAAGACGGTGAAGACGGTGAAGACGGTGAAGACGATGAAGACGGTGAAGACGATGAAGACGAACGATGAAGACGATGAAAACGATGAAGACGATGAAGACGATGAAGACGGTGAAGACGGTGAAGACGATGAAGACGATGAAGACGGTGAAGACGATGAAGACGGTGAAGACGATGAAGACGGTGAAGACGAACGATGAAGACGATGAAGACGGTGAAGACGATGAAGACGGTGAAGACGATGAAGACGGTGAAGACGGTGAAGACGGTGAAGACGGTGAAGACGGTGAAGACGATGAAGACGGTGAAGACGGTGAAGACGATGAAGACGATGAAGACGATGAAGACGATGAAGACGGTGAAGACGGTGAAGACGATGAAGACGATGAAGACGGTGAAGACGGTGGAGACGATGAAGACGGTGAAGACGATGAAGACGGTGAAGACGATGAAGACGATGAAGACGGTGAAGACGATGAAGACGGTGAAGACGATGAAGACGGTGAAGACGATGAAGACGGTGAAGACGATGAAGATGGTGAAGACGATGAAGACGATGAAGACGATGAAGACGATGAAGACGGTGAAGACGATGAAGACGATGAAGACGATGAAGACGAACGATGAAGACGGTGAAGACGGTGAAGACGGTGAAGACGATGAAGACGATGAAGACGGTGAAGACGGTGAAGACGGTGAAGACGGTGAAGAAGATGAAGACGGTGAAGACGATGAAGACGGTGAAGACGGTGAAGACGGTGAAGACGATGAAGACGGTGAAGACGATGAAGACGATGAAGACGATGAAGACGAACGATGAAGACGGTGAAGACGGTGAAGACGGTGAAGACGATGAAGACGATGAAGACGGTGAAGACGGTGAAGACGGTGAAGAAGATGAAGACGGTGAAGACGATGAAGACGGTGAAGACGATGAAGACGGTGAAGACGATGAAGACGGTGAAGACGGTGAAGACGAACGATGAAGACGGTGAAGACGATGAAGACGGTGAAGACGATGAATACGGTGAAGACGAACGATGAAGACGGTGAAGACGGTGAAGACGATGAAGACGGTGAAGACGATGAAGACGGTGAAGACGGTGAAGACGGTGAAGACGATGAAGACGGTGAAGACGATGAAGACGGTGAAGACGATGAAGACGGTGAAGACGGTGAAGACGGTGAAGACGATGAAGACGGTGAAGACGATGAAGACGGTGAAGACGATGAAGACGGTGAAGACGGTGAAGACGGTGAAGACGGTGAAGACGATGAAGACGGTAAGACGGTGAAGACGATGAAGACGATGAAGACGATGAAGACGATGAAGACGATGAAGACGGTGAAGACGGTGAAGACGATGAAGACGATGAAGACGGTGAAGACGGTGGAGACGATGAAGACGGTGAAAACGATGAAGACGGTGAAGACGGTGAAGACGATGAAGACGGTGAAGACGATGAAGACGGTGAAGACGATGAAGACGATGAAGACGATGAAGACGGTGAAGACGGTGAAGACGGTGAAGACGGTGAAGACGGTGAAGACGGTGAAGACAATGAAGACGATGAAGACGATGAAGACGGTGAAGACGGTGAAGACCGTGAAGACGGTGAAGACGGTGAAGACGATGAAGACGATGAAGACGGTGAAGACGGTGAAGACGGTGAAGACGATGAAGACGGTGAAGACGATGAAGACGAACGATGAAGACGATGAAAACGATGAAGACGATGAAGACGATGAAGACGGTGAAGACGGTGAAGACGATGAAGACGATGAAGACGGTGAAGACGATGAAGACGGTGAAGACGATGAAGACGGTGAAGACGAACGATGAAGACGATGAAGACGGTGAAGACGATGAAGACGGTGAAGACGATGAAGACGGTGAAGACGGTGAAGACGGTGAAGACGGTGAAGACGGTGAAGACGATGAAGACGGTGAAGACGGTGAAGACGATGAAGACGATGAAGACGATGAAGACGATGAAGACGGTGAAGACGGTGAAGACGATGAAGACGATGAAGACGGTGAAGACGGTGGAGACGATGAAGACGGTGAAGACGATGAAGACGGTGAAGACGATGAAGACGATGAAGACGGTGAAGACGATGAAGACGGTGAAGACGATGAAGACGGTGAAGACGATGAAGACGGTGAAGACGATGAAGATGGTGAAGACGATGAAGACGATGAAGACGATGAAGACGATGAAGACGGTGAAGACGATGAAGACGATGAAGACGATGAAGACGAACGATGAAGACGGTGAAGACGGTGAAGACGGTGAAGACGATGAAGACGATGAAGACGGTGAAGACGGTGAAGACGGTGAAGACGGTGAAGAAGATGAAGACGGTGAAGACGATGAAGACGGTGAAGACGATGAAGACGGTGAAGACGATGAAGACGGTGAAGACGGTGAAGACGAACGATGAAGACGGTGAAGACGGTGAAGACGATGAAGACGGTGAAGACGATGAATACGGTGAAGACGAACGATGAAGACGGTGAAGACGGTGAAGACGATGAAGACGGTGAAGACGATGAAGACGGTGAAGACGGTGAAGACGGTGAAGACGATGAAGACGGTGAAGACGATGAAGACGGTGAAGACGATGAAGACGGTGAAGACGGTGAAGACGGTGAAGACGATGAAGACGGTGAAGACGATGAAGACGGTGAAGACGATGAAGACGGTGAAGACGGTGAAGACGGTGAAGACGGTGAAGACGATGAAGACGGTAAGACGGTGAAGACGATGAAGACGATGAAGACGATGAAGACGATGAAGACGATGAAGACGGTGAAGACGGTGAAGACGATGAAGACGATGAAGACGGTGAAGACGGTGGAGACGATGAAGACGGTGAAAACGATGAAGACGGTGAAGACGGTGAAGACGATGAAGACGGTGAAGACGATGAAGACGGTGAAGACGATGAAGACGATGAAGACGATGAAGACGGTGAAGACGGTGAAGACGGTGAAGACGGTGAAGACGGTGAAGACGGTGAAGACAATGAAGACGATGAAGACGATGAAGACGGTGAAGACGGTGAAGACGGTGAAGACGGTGAAGACGGTGAAGACGATGAAGACGATGAAGACGGTGAAGACGGTGAAGACGGTGAAGACGATGAAGACGGTGAAGACGATGAAGACGAACGATGAAGACGATGAAGACGATGAAGACGATGAAGACGATGAAGACGGTGAAGACGGTGAAGACGATGAAGACGATGAAGACGGTGAAGACGATGAAGACGGTGAAGACGATGAAGACGGTGAAGACGATGAAGACGAAAGATGAAGACGATGAAGACGATGAAGACGATGAAGACGATGAAGACGGTGAAGACGGTGAAGACGATGAAGACGATGAAGACGGTGAAGACGATGAAGACGGTGAAGACGAACGATGAAGACGATGAAGACGATGAAAACGGTGAAGACGATGAAGACGAACGATGAAGACGATGAAGACGATGAAGACGGTGAAGACGATGAAGACGGTGAAGACGATGAAGACGATGAAGACGGTGAAGACGATGAAGACGATATAGACGATGAAGACGGTGAAGACGATGAAGACGATGAAGACGATGAAGACGGTGAAGACGGTGAAGACGGTGAAGACGATGAAGACGATGAAGACGATGAAGACGATGAAGACGGTGAAGACGGTGAAGACGATAAAGACGATGAAGACGGTGAAGACGGTGGAGACGATGAAGACGGTGAAGACGATGAAGACGGTGAAGACGATGAAGACGGTGAAGACGATGAAGACGGTGAAGACGATGAAGACGGTGAAGACGATGAAGACGGTGAAGACGATGAAGACGGTGAAGACGATGAAGACGATGAAGACGATGAAGACGATGAAGACGGTGAAGACGATGAAGACGATGAAGACGATGAAGACGAACGATGAAGTCGGTGAAGACGGTGAAGACGATGAAGACGATGAAGACGAACGATGAAGACGGTGAAGACGGTGAAGAAGATGAAGACGGTGAAGACGATGAAGACGGTGAAGACGATGAAGACGGTGAAGACGATGAAGACGGTGAAGACGGTGAAGACGAACGATGAAGACGGTGAAGACGGTGAAGACGGTGAAGACGATGAAGACGGTGAAGACGATGAAGACGGTGAAGACGGTGAAGACGGTGAAGACGATGAAGACGGTGAAGACGATGAAGACGGTGAAGACGATGAAGACGGTGAAGACGGTGAAGACGGTGAAGACGATGAAGACGGTGAAGACGATGAAGACGAGCGATGAAGACGATGAAGACGGTGAAGACGGTGAAGACGGTGAAGACGATGAAGACGATGAAGACGATGAAGACGGTGAAGACGAATGATGAAGACGGTGAAGACGGTGAAGACGGTGAAGACGATGAAGACGGTGAAGACGGTGAAGACGATGAAGACGATGAAGACGGTGAAGACGGTGAAGACGATGAAGACGGTGAAGACGATGAAGACGAACGATGAAGACGATGAAGACGATGAAGACGGTGAAGACAGTGAAGACGATGAAGACGATGAAGACGGTGAAGACGAACGATGAAGACGGTGAAGACGGTGAAGACGATGAAGACGGTGAAGACGATGAAGACGGTGAAGACGATGAAGACGGTGAAGACGAATGATGAAGACGGTGAAGACGGTGAAGACGGTGAAGACGGTGAAGACGGTGAAGACGATGAAGACGGTGAAGACGATGAAGACGAACGATGAAGACGATGAAGACGATGAAGACGATGAAGACGATGACGACGGTGAAGACGGTGAAGACGATGAAGACGGTGAAGACGATGAAGACGGTGAAGACGATGAAGACGATGAAGACGATGAAGACGGTGAAGACGGTGAAGACGGTGAAGACGGTGAAGACGGTGAAGACGGTGAAGACAATGAAGACGATGAAGACGATGAAGACGGTGAAGACGGTGAAGACGGTGAAGACGGTGAAGACGGTGAAGACGATGAAGACGATGAAGACGGTGAAGACGGTGAAGACGGTGAAGACGATGAAGACGGTGAAGACGATGAAGACGAACGATGAAGACGATGAAGACGATGAAGACGATGAAGACGATGAAGACGGTGAAGACGGTGAAGACGATGAAGACGATGAAGACGGTGAAGACGATGAAGACGGTGAAGACGATGAAGACGGTGAAGACGATGAAGACGAAAGATGAAGACGATGAAGACGATGAAGACGATGAAGACGATGAAGACGGTGAAGACGGTGAAGACGATGAAGACGATGAAGACGGTGAAGACGATGAAGACGGTGAAGACGAACGATGAAGACGATGAAGACGATGAAAACGGTGAAGACGATGAAGACGAACGATGAAGACGATGAAGACGATGAAGACGGTGAAGACGATGAAGACGGTGAAGACGATGAAGACGATGAAGACGATGAAGACGATGAAGACGGTGAAGACGGTGAAGACGATGAAGACGATGAAGACGGTGAAGACGATGAAGACGGTGAAGACGAACGATGAAGACGATGAAGACGATGAAAACGGTGAAGACGATGAAGACGAACGATGAAGACGATGAAGACGATGAAGACGGTGAAGACGATGAAGACGGTGAAGACGATGAAGACGATGAAGACGGTGAAGACGATGAAGACGGTGAAGACGATGAAGACGAACGATGAAGACGATGAAGACGATGAAGACGATATAGACGATGAAGACGGTGAAGACGATGAAGACGATGAAGACGATGAAGACGGTGAAGACGGTGAAGACGGTGAAGACGATGAAGACGATGAAGACGATGAAGACGATGAAGACGGTGAAGACGGTGAAGACGATAAAGACGATGAAGACGGTGAAGACGGTGAAGACGGTGAAGACGAACGATGAAGACGATGAAGACGGTAAAGACGATGAAGACGGTGAAGACGATGAAGACGGTGAAGACGATGAAGACGGTGAAGACGATGAAGACGGTGAAGACGATGAAGACGGTGAAGACGATGAAGACGGTGAAGACGATGAAGACGGTGAAGACGATGAAGACGGTGAAGACGATGAAGACGGTGAAGACGATGAAGACGGTGAAGACGATGAAGACGGTGAAGACGATGAAGACGATGAAGACGATGAAGACGATGAAGACGGTGAAGACGATGAAGACGATGAAGACGATGAAGACGAACGATGAAGTCGGTGAAGACGGTGAAGACGATGAAGACGATGAAGACGGTGAAGACGGTGAAGAAGATGAAGACGGTGAAGACGATGAAGACGGTGAAGACGATGAAGACGGTGAAGACGATGAAGACGGTGAAGACGGTGAAGACGAACGATGAAGACGGTGAAGACGGTGAAGACGGTGAAGACGATGAAGACGGTGAAGACGATGAAGACGGTGAAGACGGTGAAGACGGTGAAGACGATGAAGACGGTGAAGACGATGAAGACGGTGAAGACGATGAAGACGGTGAAGACGGTGAAGACGGTGAAGACGATGAAGACGGTGAAGACGATGAAGACGAGCGATGAAGACGATGAAGACGGTGAAGACGGTGAAGACGGTGAAGACGATGAAGACGATGAAGACGATGAAGACGGTGAAGACGAATGATGAAGACGGTGAAGACGGTGAAGACGGTGAAGACGATGAAGACGGTGAAGACGGTGAAGACGATGAAGACGATGAAGACGGTGAAGACGGTGAAGACGATGAAGACGGTGAAGACGATGAAGACGAACGATGAAGACGATGAAGACGATGAAGACGGTGAAGACAGTGAAGACGATGAAGACGATGAAGACGGTGAAGACGAACGATGAAGACGGTGAAGACGGTGAAGACGATGAAGACGGTGAAGACGATGAAGACGGTGAAGACGAATGATGAAGACGGTGAAGACGGTGAAGACGGTGAAGACGGTGAAGACGGTGAAGACGATGAAGACGGTGAAGACGATGAAGACGAACGATGAAGACGATGAAGACGATGAAGACGATGAAGACGATGACGACGGTGAAGACGGTGAAGACGGTGAAGACGATGAAGACGATGAAGACGGTGAAGACGATGAAGACGGTGAAGACGATGAAGACGGTGAAGACGATGAAGACGATGAAGACGGTGAAGACGATGAAGACGGTGAAGACGATGAAGACGGTGAAGACGGTGAAGACGGTGAAGACGGTGAAGACGGTGAAGACGGTGAAGACGGTGAAGACGGTGAAGACGGTGAAAACGATGAAGACGATGAAGACGATGAAGACGATGAAGACGGTGAAGACGATGAAGACGATGAAGACGATGAAGACGATGAAGACGATGAAGACGATAAAGACGATAAAGACGGTGAATACGGTGAAGACGGTGAAGACGATGAAGACGGTGAAGACGGTGAAGACGATGAAAACGGTGAAGACGATGAAGACGGTGAAGACGGTGAAGACGGTGAAGACGAACGATGAAGACGATGAAGACGGTAAAGACGATGAAGACGGTGAAGACGATGAAGACGGTGAAGACGATGAAGACGGTGAAGACGATGAAGACGGTGAAGACGATGAAGACGGTGAAGACGATGAAGACGGTGAAGACGATGAAGACGGTGAAGACGATGAAGACGGTGAAGACGATGAAGACGATGAAGACGGTGAAGACGATGAAGACGGTGAAGACGATGAAGACGGTGAAGACGGTGAAGACGGTGAAGACGGTGAAGACGGTGAAGACGGTGAAGACGGTGAAGACGGTGAAGACGGTGAAGACGATGAAGACGATGAAGACGATGAAGACGATGAAGACGGTGAAGACGATGAAGACGATGAAGACGATGAAGACGATGAAGACGATGAAGACGATAAAGACGATAAAGACGGTGAATACGGTGAAGACGGTGAAGACGATGAAGACGGTGAAGACGGTGAAGACGATGAAGACGGTGAAGACGATGAAGACGGTGAAGACGGTGAAGACGGTGAAGACGAACGATGAAGACGATGAAGACGGTAAAGACGATGAAGACGGTGAAGACGATGAAGACGGTGAAGACGATGAAGACGGTGAAGACGATGAAGACGGTGAAGACGATGAAGACGGTGAAGACGATGAAGACGGTGAAGACGATGAAGACGGTGAAGACGATGAAGACGGTGAAGACGATGAAGACGATGAAAACGGTGAAGACGATGAAGACGAACGATGAAGACGATGAAGACGGTGAAGACGGTGAAGACGATGAAGACGGTGAAGACGATGAAGACGGTGAAGACGGTGAAGACGATGAAGACGGTGAAGACGATGAAGACGGTAAAGACGATGAAGACGGTGAAGACGCTGAAGACGGTGAAGACGATGAAGACGGTGAAGACGATGAAGACGGTGAAGACGATGAAGACGATGAAGACGGTGAAGACGAACGATGAAGACGATGAAGACGGTGAAGACGATGAAGACGGTGAAGACGATGAAGACGGTGAAGACGATGAAGACGGTGAAGACGATGAAGACGGTGAAGACAGTGAAGACGATGAAGACGATGAAGACGGTGAAGACGAACGATGAAGACGGTGAAGACGGTGAAGACGATGAAGACGGTGAAGACGATGAAGACGGTGAAGACGAATGATGAAGACGGTGAAGACGGTGAAGACGGTGAAGACGGTGAAGACGATGAAGACGGTGAAGACGATGAAGACGAACGATGAAGACGATGAAGACGATGAAGACGATGAAGACGATGACGACGGTGAAGACGGTGAAGACGGTGAAGACGATGAAGACGATGAAGACGGTGAAGACGATGAAGACGGTGAAGACGATGAAGACGGTGAAGACGATGAAGACGATGAAGACGGTGAAGACGATGAAGACGGTGAAGACGATGAAGACGGTGAAGACGGTGAAGACGGTGAAGACGGTGAAGACGGTGAAGACGGTGAAGACGGTGAAGACGATGAAGACGATGAAGACGATGAAGACGATGAAGACGGTGAAGACGATGAAGACGATGAAGACGATGAAGACGATGAAGACGATGAAGACGATAAAGACGATAAAGACGGTGAATACGGTGAAGACGGTGAAGACGATGAAGACGGTGAAGACGGTGAAGACGATGAAGACGGTGAAGACGATGAAGACGGTGAAGACGGTGAAGACGGTGAAGACGAACGATGAAGACGATGAAGACGGTAAAGACGATGAAGACGGTGAAGACGATGAAGACGGTGAAGACGATGAAGACGGTGAAGACGATGAAGACGGTGAAGACGATGAAGACGGTGAAGACGATGAAGACGGTGAAGACGATGAAGACGGTGAAGACGATGAAGACGGTGAAGACGATGAAGACGATGAAGACGGTGAAGACGATGAAGACGAACGATGAAGACGATGAAGACGGTGAAGACGGTGAAGACGATGAAGACGGTGAAGACGATGAAGACGGTGAAGACGGTGAAGACGATGAAGACGGTGAAGATGATGAAGACGGTAAAGACGATGAAGACGGTGAAGACGATGAAGACGGTGAAGACGATGAAGACGGTGAAGACGATGAAGACGGTGAAGACGATGAAGACGATGAAGACGGTGAAGACGAACGATGAAGACGATGAAGACGGTGAAGACGATGAAGACGGTGAAGACGATGAAGACGGTGAAGACGATGAAGACGGTGAAGACGATGAAGATTGTGAAGACGGTGAAGACGAACGATGAAGACGGTGAAGACGATGAAGACGGTGAAGACGATGAAGACGGTGAAGACGATGAAGACGGTGAAGACGGTGAAGACGATGAAGACGATGAAGACGGTGAAGACGGTGAAGACGATGAAGACGGTGAAGACGATGAAGACGGTGAAGACGGTGAGGACGATGAAGACGATGAAGACGGTGAAGACGGTGAAGACGATGAAGACGGTGAAGACGATGAAGACGAACGATGAAGACGATGAAGACGATGAAGACGATGAAGACGATGAAGACGGTGAAGACGGTGAAGACGATGAAGACGATGAAGACGGTGAAGACGATGAAGACGGTGAAGACGATGAAGACGGTGAAGACGATGAAGACGATGAAGACGGTGAAGACGATGAAGACGGTGAAGACGATGAAGACGGTGAAGACGGTGAAGACGGTGAAGACGGTGAAGACGGTGAAGACGGTGAAGACGGTGAAGACGGTGAAGACGGTGAAGACGATGAAGACGGTGAAGACGAATGATGAAGACGGTGAAGACGGTGAAGACGGTGAAGACGATGAAGACGGTGAAGACGGTGAAGACGGTGAAGACGATGAAGACGATGAAGACGGTGAAGACGGTGAAGACGATGAAGACGGTGAAGACGATGAAGACGAACGATGAAGACGATGAAGACGATGAAGACGATGAAGACGGTGAAGACAGTGAAGACGATGAAGACGATGAAGACGGTGAAGACGAACGATGAAGACGGTGAAGACGGTGAAGACGATGAAGACGGTGAAGACGATGAAGACGGTGAAGACGAATGATGAAGACGGTGAAGACGGTGAAGACGGTGAAGACGGTGAAGACGGTGAAGACGGTGAAGACGATGAAGACGATGAAGACGATGAAGACGATGAAGACGGTGAAGACGATGAAGACGATGAAGACGATGAAGACGATGAAGACGATGAAGACGGTGAAGACGGTGAAGACGGTGAAGACGGTGAAGACGATGAAGACGATAAAGACGATAAAGACGGTGAATACGGTGAAGACGGTGAAGACGATGAAGACGGTGAAGACGGTGAAGACGATGAAGACGGTGAAGACGATGAAGACGGTGAAGACGGTGAAGACGGTGAAGACGAACGATGAAGACGATGAAGACGGTAAAGACGATGAAGACGGTGAAGACGATGAAGACGGTGAAGACGATGAAGACGAACGATGAAGACGATGAAGACGGTGAAGACGGTGAAGACGATGAAGACGGTGAAGACGATGAAGACGGTGAAGACGGTGAAGACGATGAAGACGGTGAAGACGATGAAGACGGTAAAGACGATGAAGACGGTGAAGACGATGAAGACGGTGAAGACGATGAAGACGGTGAAGACGATGAAGACGGTGAAGACGATGAAGACGATGAAGACGGTGAAGACGGTGAAGACGAACGATGAAGACGATGAAGACGGTGAAGACGATGAAGACGGTGAAGACGATGAAGACGGTGAAGACGATGAAGATTGTGAAGACGGTGAAGACGAACGATGAAGACGGTGAAGACGATGAAGACGGTGAAGACGGTGAAGACGGTGAAGACGATGAAGACGGTGAAGACGGTGAAGACGATGAAGACGATGAAGACGGTGAAGACGGTGAAGACGATGAAGACGGTGAAGACGATGAAGACGAACGATGAAGACGATGAAGACGATGAAGACGATGAAGACGGTGAAGACGGTGAAGACGATGAAGACGATGAAGACGGTGAAGACGATGAAGACGGTGAAGACGAACGATGAAGACAGTGAAGACGGTGAAGACGATGAAGACGGTGAAGACGATGAAGACGGTGAATACGAATGATGAAGACGGTGAAGACGGTGAAGACGGTGAAGACGATGAAGACGGTGGAGACGGTGAAGACGATGAAGACGATGAAGACGGTGAAGACGGTGAAGACGATGAAGACGGTGAAGACGATGAAGACGAACGATGAAGACGATGAAGACGATGAAGACGATGAAGACGATGAAGACGGTGAAGACGGTGAAGACGATGAAGACGATGAAGACGGTGAAGACGATGAAGACGGTGAAGACGATGAAGACGGTGAAGACGATGAAGACGATGAAGACGGTGAAGACGATGAAGACGGTGAAGACGATGAAGACGGTGAAGACGGTGAAGACGGTGAAGACGGTGAAGACGGTGAAGACGGTGAAGACGGTGAAGACGGTGAAGACGATGAAGACGATGAAGACGATGAAGACGATGAAGACGGTGAAGACGATGAAGACGATGAAGACGATGAAGACGATGACGACGATGAAGACGGTGAAGACGGTGAAGACGGTGAAGACGGTGAAGACGATGAAGACGATGAAGACGATGAAGACGGTGAAGACGATGAAGACGATGAAGACGATGAAGACGATGAAGACGATGAAGACGGTGAAGACGGTGAAGACGGTGAAGACGGTGAAGACGGTGAAGACGGTGAAGACGATGAAGACGATGAAGACGATGAAGACGATGAAGACGGTGAAGACGATGAACACGATGAAGACGATGAAGACGATGAAGACGATGAAGACGGTGAAGACGGTGAAGACGGTGAAGACGGTGAAGACGGTGAAGACGATGAAGACGATAAAGACGATAAAGACGGTGAATACGGTGAAGACGGTGAAGACGATGAAGACGGTGAAGACGATGAAGACGGTGAAGACGGTGAAGACGGTGAAGACGAACGATGAAGACGATGAAGACGGTAAAGACGATGAAGACGGTGAAGACGATGAAGACGGTGAAGACGATGAAGACGAACGATGAAGACGATGAAGACGGTGAAGACGGTGAAGACGATGAAGACGGTGAAGACGATGAAGACGGTGAAGACGGTGAAGACGATGAAGACGGTGAAGACGATGAAGACGGTAAAGACGATGAAGACGGTGAAGACGATGAAGACGGTGAAGACGATGAAGACGGTGAAGACGATGAAGACGGTGAAGACGATGAAGACGATGAAGACGGTGAAGACGGTGAAGACGAACGATGAAGACGATGAAGACGGTGAAGACGATGAAGACGGTGAAGACGATGAAGACGGTGAAGACGATGAAGACGGTGAAGACGATGAAGATTGTGAAGACGGTGAAGACGAACGATGAAGACGGTGAAGACGATGAAGACGGTGAAGACGGTGAAGACGGTGAAGACGATGAAGACGGTGAAGACGGTGAAGACGATGAAGACGATGAAGACGGTGAAGACGGTGAAGACGATGAAGACGGTGAAGACGATGAAGACGAACGATGAAGACGATGAAGACGATGAAGACGATGAAGACGGTGAAGACGGTGAAGACGATGAAGACGATGAAGACGGTGAAGACGATGAAGACGGTGAAGACGAACGATGAAGACAGTGAAGACGGTGAAGACGATGAAGACGGTGAAGACGATGAAGACGGTGAATACGAATGATGAAGACGGTGAAGACGGTGAAGACGGTGAAGACGATGAAGACGGTGGAGACGGTGAAGACGATGAAGACGATGAAGACGGTGAAGACGGTGAAGACGATGAAGACGGTGAAGACGATGAAGACGAACGATGAAGACGATGAAGACGATGAAGACGATGAAGACGATGAAGACGGTGAAGACGGTGAAGACGATGAAGACGATGAAGACGGTGAAGACGATGAAGACGGTGAAGACGATGAAGACGGTGAAGACGATGAAGACGATGGAGACGGTGAAGACGATGAAGACGGTGAAGACGATGAAGACGGTGAAGACGGTGAAGACGGTGAAGACGGTGAAGACAAACGATGAAGACGATGAAGACGGTGAAGACGATGAAGACGGTGAAGACGATGAAGACGGTAAAGACGATGAAGACGGTGAAGACGATGAAGACGGTGAAGACGATGAAGACGGTGAAGACGATGAAGACGATGAAGACGGTGAAGACGGTGAAGACGAACGATGAAGACGATGAAGACGGTGAAGACGATGAAGACGGTGAAGACGATGAAGACGGTGAAGACGATGAAGACGGTGAAGACGATGAAGATTGTGAAGACGGTGAAGACGAACGATGAAGACGGTGAAGACGATGAAGACGGTGAAGACGGTGAAGACGGTGAAGACGATGAAGACGGTGAAGACGGTGAAGACGATGAAGACGATGAAGACGGTGAAGACGGTGAAGACGATGAAGACGGTGAAGACGATGAAGACGAACGATGAAGACGATGAAGACGATGAAGACGATGAAGACGGTGAAGACGGTGAAGACGATGAAGACGATGAAGACGGTGAAGACGATGAAGACGGTGAAGACGAACGATGAAGACAGTGAAGACGGTGAAGACGATGAAGACGGTGAAGACGATGAAGACGGTGAATACGAATGATGAAGACGGTGAAGACGGTGAAGACGGTGAAGACGATGAAGACGGTGGAGACGGTGAAGACGATGAAGACGATGAAGACGGTGAAGACGGTGAAGACGATGAAGACGGTGAAGACGATGAAGACGAACGATGAAGACGATGAAGACGATGAAGACGATGAAGACGATGAAGACGGTGAAGACGGTGAAGACGATGAAGACGATGAAGACGGTGAAGACGATGAAGACGGTGAAGACGATGAAGACGGTGAAGACGATGAAGACGATGAAGACGGTGAAGACGATGAAGACGGTGAAGACGATGAAGACGGTGAAGACGGTGAAGACGGTGAAGACGGTGAAGACGGTGAAGACGGTGAAGACGGTGAAGACGGTGAAGACGATGAAGACGATGAAGACGATGAAGACGATGAAGACGGTGAAGACGATGAAGACGATGAAGACGATGAAGACGATGACGACGATGAAGACGGTGAAGACGGTGAAGACGGTGAAGACGGTGAAGACGATGAAGACGATAAAGACAATAAAGACGGTGAATACGGTGAAGACGGTGAAGACGATGAAGACGGTGAAGACGGTGAAGACGATGAAGACGGTGAAGACGATGAAGACGGTGAAGACGGTGAAGACGGTGAAGACGAACGATGAAGACGATGAAGACGGTAAAGACGATGAAGACGGTGAAGACGATGAAGACGGTGAAGACGATGAAGACGGTGAAGACGATGAAGACGGTGAAGACGATGAAGACGGTGAAGACGATGAAGACGGTGAAGACGATGAAGACGATGAAGACGGTGAAGACGATGAAGACGAACGATGAAGACGATGAAGACGGTGAAGACGGTGAAGACGATGAAGACGGTGAAGACGATGAAGACGGTGAAGACGATGAAGACGGTGAAGACGATGAAGACGGTGAAGACGATGAAGACGGTGAAGACGATGAAGACGATGAAGACGGTGAAGACGATGAAGACGAACGATGAAGACGATGAAGACGGTGAAGACGGTGAAGACGGTGAAGACGGTGAAGACGATGAAGACGGTGAAGACGATGAAGACGGTGAAGACGATGAAGACGGTGAAGACGATGAAGACGGTGAAGACGATGAAGACGAACGATGAAGACGATGAAGACGATGAAGACGATGAAGACGGTGAAGACGGTGAAGAAGATGAAGACGATGAAGACGGTGAAGACGATGAAGACGGTGGAGACGAACGATGAAGACGGTGAAGACGGTGAAGACGATGAAGACGGTGAAGACGATGAAGACGGTGAAGACGAATGATGAAGACGGTGAAGACGGTGAAGACGGTGAAGACGGTGAAGACGATGAAGACGGTGAAGACGGTGAAGACGATGAAGACGATGAAGACGGTGAAGACGGTGAAGACGATGAAGACGGTGAAGACGATGAAGACGAACGATGAAGACGATGAAGACGATGAAGACGATGAAGACGATGAAGACGGTGAAGACGGTGAAGACGATGAAGACGATGAAGACGGTGAAGACGATGAAGACGGTGAAGACGATGAAGACGATGAAGACGGTGAAGACGATGAAGACGGTGAAGACGATGAAGACGGTGAAGACGGTGAAGACGGTGAAGACGGTGAAGACGGTGAAGACGGTGAAGACGGTGAAGACGATGAAGACGATGAAGACGATGAAGACGATGAAGACGGTGAAGACGATGAAGACGATGAAGACGATGAAGACGATGAAGACGATGAAGACGGTGAAGACGGTGAAGACGGTGAAGACGGTGAAGACGATGAAGACGATAAAGACGATAAAGACGGTGAATACGGTGAAGACGGTGAAGACGATGAAGACGGTGAAGACGGTGAAGACGATGAAGACGGTGAAGACGATGAAGACGGTGAAGACGGTGAAGACGGTGAAGACGAACGATGAAGACGATGAAGACGGTAAAGACGATGAAGACGGTGAAGACGATGAAGACGGTGAAGACGATGAAGACGGTGAAGACGATGAAGACGGTGAAGACGATGAAGACGGTGAAGACGATGAAGACGGTGAAGACGATGAAGACGGTGAAGACGATGAAGACGGTGAAGACGGTGAAGACGATGAAGACGAACGATGAAGACGATGAAGACGGTGAAGACGGTGAAGACGATGAAGACGGTGAAGACGATGAAGACGGTGAAGACGGTGAAGACGATGAAGACGGTGAAGACGATGAAGACGGTAAAGACGATGAAGACGGTGAAGACGATGAAGACGGTGAAGACGATGAAGACGGTGAAGACGATGAAGACGATGAAGACGGTGAAGACGAACGATGAAGACGATGAAGACGGTGAATACGATGAAGACAGTGAAGACGATGAAGACGGTGAAGACGATGAAGACGGTTAAGACGATGAAGACTGTGAAGACGGTGAAGACGAACGATGAAGACGGTGAAGACGATGAAGACGGTGAAGACGATGAAGACGGTGAAGACGATGAAGACGATGAAGACGAACGATGAAGACGGTGAAGACGGTGAAAACGATGAAGACGAACGATGAAGACGATGAAGACGATGAAGACGATGAAGACGATGAAGACGGTTAAGACGGTGAAGACGATGAAGACGATGAAGACGGTGAAGACGATGAAGACGATGAAGACGATGAAGACGGTGAAGACGATGACGACGATGAAGACGGTGAAGACGGTGAAGACGGTGAAGACGGTGAAGACGGTGAAGACGATGAAGACGATAAAGACGATAAAGACGGTGAATACGGTGAAGACGGTGAAGACGATGAAGACGGTGAAGACGGTGAAGACGATGAAGACGGTGAAGACGATGAAGACGGTGAAGACGGTGAAGACGTGAAGACGAACGATGAAGACGATGAAGACGGTAAAGACGATGAAGACGGTGAAGACGATGAAGACGGTGAAGACGATGAAGACGGTGAAGACGATGAAGACGGTGAAGACGATGAAGACGGTGAAGACGATGAAGACGGTGAAGACGATGAAGACGATGAAGACGGTGAAGACGATGAAGACGAACGATGAAGACGATGAAGACGGTGAAGACGGTGAAGACGATGAAGACGGTGAAGACGATGAAGACGGTGAAGACGATGAAGACGGTGAAGACGATGAAGACGGTGAAAACGATAAAGACGAACGATGAAGACGATGAAGACGATGAAGACGATGAAGACGGTGAAGACGGTGAAGAAGATGAAGACGATGAAGACGGTGAAGACGATGAAGACGGTGAAGACGAACGATGAAGACGGTGAAGACGGTGAAGACGATGAAGACGGTGAAGACGATGAAGACGGTGAAGACGAATGATGAAGACGGTGAAGACGGTGAAGACGATGAAGACGGTGAAGACGGTGAAGACGATGAAGACGATGAAGACGGTGAAGACGGTGAAGACGATGAAGACGGTGAAGACGATGAAGACGAACGATGAAGACGATGAAGACGATGAAGACGATGAAGACGATGAAGACGATGAAGACGGTGAAGACGGTGAAGACGATGAAGACGATGAAGACGGTGAAGACGATGAAGACGGTGAAGACGATGAAGACGATGAAGACGGTGAAGACGATGAAGACGGTGAAGACGATGAAGACGGTGAAGACGGTGAAGACGGTGAAGACGGTGAAGACGGTGAAGACGGTGAAGACGGTGAAGACGGTGAAGACGGTGAAGACGATGAAGACGATGAAGACGATGAAGACGATGAAGACGGTGAAGACGATGAAGACGATGAAGACGATGAAGACGATGAAGACGATGAAGACGGTGAAGACGGTGAAGACGGTGAAGACGGTGAAGACGATGAAGACGATAAAGACGATAAAGACGGTGAATACGGTGAAGACGGTGAAGACGATGAAGACGGTGAAGACGGTGAAGACGATGAAGACGATGAAGACGGTGAAGACGATGAAGACGGTGAAGACGGTGAAGACGGTGAAGACGAACGATGAAGACGATGAAGACGGTAAAGACGATGAAGACGGTGAAGACGATGAAGACGGTGAAGACGATGAAGACGGTGAAGACGATGAAGACGATGAAGACGGTGAAGACGATGAAGACGAACGATGAAGACGATGAAGACGGTGAAGACGGTGAAGACGATAAAGACGGTGAAGACGATGAAGACGGTGAAGACGGTGAAGACGATGAAGACGGTGAAGACGATGAAGACGGTAAAGACGATGAAGACGGTGAAGACGATGAAGACGGTGAATACGATGAAGACGGTGAAGACGATGAAGACGATGAAGACGGTGAAGACGAACGATGAAGACGATGAAGACGGTGAAGACGATGAAGACAGTGAAGACGATGAAGACGGTGAAGACGATGAAGACGGTGAAGACGATGAAGATTGTGAAGACGGTGAAGACGAACGATGAAGACGGTGAAGACGATGAAGACGGTGAAGACGATGAAGACGGTGAAGACGATGAAGACGATGAAGACGAACGATGAAGACGGTGAAGACGGTGAAGACGATGAAGACGAACGATGAAGACGATGAAGACGATGAAGACGATGAAGACGATGAAGACGGTTAAGACGGTGAAGACGATGAAGACGATGAAGACGGTGAAGACGATGAAGACGGTGAAGACGATGAAGACGGTGAAGACGATGAAGACGATGAAGACGGTGAAAACGATGAAGACGGTGAAGACGATGAAGACGGTGAAGACGGTGAAGACGGTGAAGACGGTGAAGACGGTGAAGACGGTGAAGACGGTGAAGACGATGAAGACGATGAAGACGATGAAGACGGTGAAGACGATGAAGACGATGAAGACGATGAAGACGATGAAGACGATGAAGACGGTGAAGACGGTGAAGACGGTGAAGACGGTGAAGACGATGAAGACGATAAAGACGATAAAGACGGTGAATACGGTGAAGACGGTGAAGACGATGAAGACGGTGAAGACGGTGAAGACGATGAAGACGGTGAAGACGATGAAGACGGTGAAGACGGTGAAGACGGTGAAGACGAACGATGAAGACGATGAAGACGGTGAAGACGATGAAGACGGTGAAGACGATGAAGACGGTGAAGACGATGAAGACGGTGAAGACGATGAAGACGGTGAAGACGATGAAGACGGTGAAGACGATGAAGACGGTGAAGACGATGAAGACGGTGAAGACGATGAAGACGATGAAGACGGTGAAGACGATGAAGACGAACGATGAAGACGATGAAGACGGTGAAGACGGTGAAGACGATGAAGACGGTGAAGACGATGAAGACGGTGAAGACGGTGAAGACGATGAAGACGGTGAAGACGATGAAGACGGTAAAGACGATGAAGACGGTGAAGACGATAAAGACGGTGAAGACGATGAAGACGGTGTAGACGATGAAGACGATGAAGACGGTGAAGACGAACGATGAAGACGATGAAGACGGTGAAGACGATGAAGACGGTGAAGACGATGAAGACGGTGAAGACGATGAAGACGGTGAAGACGATGAAGATTGTGAAGACGGTGAAGACGAACGATGAAGACGGTGAAGACGATGAAGACGGTGAAGACGATGAAGACGGTGAATACGGTGAAGACGGTGAAGACGATGAAGACGGTGAAGACGGTGAAGACGATGAAGACGGTGAAGACGATGAAGACGGTGAAGACGGTGAAGACGGTGAAGACGAACGATGAAGACGATGAAGACGGTGAAGACGATGAAGACGGTGAAGACGATGAAGACGGTGAAGACGATGAAGACGGTGAAGACGATGAAGACGGTGAAGACGATGAAGACGGTGAAGACGATGAAGACGGTGAAGACGATGAAGACGGTGAAGACGATGAAGACGATGAAGACGGTGAAGACGATGAAGACGAACGATGAAGACGATGAAGACGGTGAAGACGGTGAAGACGATGAAGACGGTGAAGACGATGAAGACGGTGAAGACGGTGAAGACGATGAAGACGGTGAAGACGATGAAGACGGTAAAGACGATGAAGACGGTGAAGACGATGAAGACGGTGAAGACGATGAAGACGGTGAAGACGATGAAGACGATGAAGACGATGAAGACGAACGATGAAGACGATGAAGACGGTGAAGACGATGAAGACGGTGAAGACGATGAAGACGGTGAAGACGATGAAGACGGTGAAGACGATGAAGATTGTGAAGACGGTGAAGACGAACGATGAAGACGGTGAAGACGATGAAGACGGTGAAGACGATGAAGACGGTGAAGACGATGAAGACGGTGAAGACGATGAAGACGGTGAAGACTATAAAGATGAACGATGAAGACGATGAAGACGATGAAGACGATGAAGACGGTGAAGAGGGTGAAGAAGATGAAGACGATGAAGACGGTGAAGACGATGAAGACGGTGAAGACGAACGATGAAGACGGTGAAGACGGTGAAGACGATGAAGACGGTGAAGACGATGAAGACGGTGAAGACGAATGATGAAGACGGTGAAGACGGTGAAGACGATGAAGACGATGAAGACGATGAAGACGAACGATGAAGACGGTGAAGACGGTGAAGACGGTGAAGACGGTGAAGACGGTGAAGACGATGAAGACGGTGAAGACGGTGAAGACGATGAAGACGGTGAAGACGATGAAGACGGTGAAGACGGTGAAGACGGTGAAGACGAACGATGAAGACGATGAAGACGGTGAAGACGATGAAGACGGTGAAGACGATGAAGACGGTGAAGACGATGAAGACGGTGAAGACGATGAAGACGGTGAAGACGATGAAGACGGTGAAGACGATGAAGACGGTGAAGACGATGAAGACGGTGAAGACAATGAAGACGGTGAAGACGATGAAGACGATGAAGACGGTGAAGACGGTGAAGACGGTGAAGACGGTGAAGACGGTGAAGACGATGAAGACGATAAAGACGATAAAGACGGTGAATACGGTGAAGACGATGAAGACGGTGAAGACGGTGAAGACGATGAAGACGGTGAAGACGATGAAGACGGTGAAGACGGTGAAGACGATGAAGACGGTGAAGACGATGAAGACGGTAAAGACGATGAAGACGGTGAAGACGATGAAGACGGTGAAGACGATGAAGACGGTGAAGACGATGAAGACAATGAAGACGGTGAAGACGAACGATGAAGACGATGAAGACGGTGAAGACGATGAAGACGGTGAAGACGATGAAGACGGTGAAGACGATGAAGATTGTGAAGACGGTGAAGACGAACGATGAAGACGGTGAAGACGATGAAGACGGTGAAGACGGTGAAGACGATGAAGACGGTGAAGACGATGAAGACGGTGAAGACGATGAAGACGATGAAGACGAACGATGAAGACGGTAAAGACGATGAAGACGGTGAAGACGATAAAGACGGTGAAGACGATGAAGACGGTGTAGACGATGAAGACGATGAAGACGGTGAAGACGAACGATGAAGACGATGAAGACGGTGAAGACGATGAAGACGGTGAAGACGATGAAGACGGTGAAGACGATGAAGACGGTGAAGACGATGAAGATTGTGAAGACGGTGAAGACGAACGATGAAGACGGTGAAGACGATGAAGACGGTGAAGACGATGAAGACGGTGAATACGGTGAAGACGGTGAAGACGATGAAGACGGTGAAGACGGTGAAGACGATGAAGACGGTGAAGACGATGAAGACGGTGAAGACGGTGAAGACGGTGAAGACGAACGATGAAGACGATGAAGACGGTGAAGACGATGAAGACGGTGAAGACGATGAAGACGGTGAAGACGATGAAGACGGTGAAGACGATGAAGACGGTGAAGACGATGAAGACGGTGAAGACGATGAAGACGGTGAAGACGATGAAGACGGTGAAGACGATGAAGACGATGAAGACGGTGAAGACGATGAAGACGAACGATGAAGACGATGAAGACGGTGAAGACGGTGAAGACGATGAAGACGGTGAAGACGATGAAGACGGTGAAGACGGTGAAGACGATGAAGACGGTGAAGACGATGAAGACGGTAAAGACGATGAAGACGGTGAAGACGATGAAGACGGTGAAGACGATGAAGACGGTGAAGACGATGAAGACGATGAAGACGATGAAGACGAACGATGAAGACGATGAAGACGGTGAAGACGATGAAGACGGTGAAGACGATGAAGACGGTGAAGACGATGAAGACGGTGAAGACGATGAAGATTGTGAAGACGGTGAAGACGAACGATGAAGACGGTGAAGACGATGAAGACGGTGAAGACGATGAAGACGGTGAAGACGATGAAGACGGTGAAGACGATGAAGACGGTGAAGACTATAAAGATGAACGATGAAGACGATGAAGACGATGAAGACGATGAAGACGGTGAAGAGGGTGAAGAAGATGAAGACGATGAAGACGGTGAAGACGATGAAGACGGTGAAGACGAACGATGAAGACGGTGAAGACGGTGAAGACGATGAAGACGGTGAAGACGATGAAGACGGTGAAGACGAATGATGAAGACGGTGAAGACGGTGAAGACGATGAAGACGATGAAGACGATGAAGACGAACGATGAAGACGGTGAAGACGGTGAAGACGGTGAAGACGGTGAAGACGGTGAAGACGATGAAGACGGTGAAGACGGTGAAGACGATGAAGACGGTGAAGACGATGAAGACGGTGAAGACGGTGAAGACGGTGAAGACGAACGATGAAGACGATGAAGACGGTGAAGACGATGAAGACGGTGAAGACGATGAAGACGGTGAAGACGATGAAGACGGTGAAGACGATGAAGACGGTGAAGACGATGAAGACGGTGAAGACGATGAAGACGGTGAAGACGATGAAGACGGTGAAGACGATGAAGACGGTGAAGACAATGAAGACGGTGAAGACGATGAAGACGATGAAGACGGTGAAGACGGTGAAGACGGTGAAGACGGTGAAGACGGTGAAGACGATGAAGACGATAAAGACGATAAAGACGGTGAATACGGTGAAGACGATGAAGACGGTGAAGACGGTGAAGACGATGAAGACGGTGAAGACGATGAAGACGGTGAAGACGGTGAAGACGATGAAGACGGTGAAGACGATGAAGACGGTAAAGACGATGAAGACGGTGAAGACGATGAAGACGGTGAAGACGATGAAGACGGTGAAGACGATGAAGACAATGAAGACGGTGAAGACAAACGATGAAGACGATGAAGACGGTGAAGACGATGAAGACGGTGAAGACGATGAAGACGGTGAAGACGATGAAGACGGTGAAGACGATGAAGATTGTGTAGACGGTGAAGACGAACGATGAAGACGGTGAAGACGATGAAGACGGTGAAGACGGTGAAGACGATGAAGACGGTGAAGACGATGAAGACGGTGAAGACGATGAAGACGATGAAGACGAACGATGAAGACGGTGAAGACGGTGAAGACGAACGATGAAGACGGTGAAGACGAACGATGAAGACGATGAAGACGGTGAAGACGGTGAAGACGGTGAAGACGGTGAAGACGGTGAAGACGGTAAAGACGATGAAGACGGTGAAGACGATGAAGACGGTGAAGACGATGAAGACGATGAAGACGGTGAAGACGAACGATGAAGACGATGAAGACGGTGAAGACGATGAAGACGATGAAGACGGTGAAGACGATGAAGACGGTGAAGACGATGAAGACGGTGAAGACGGTGAAGACGAACGATGAAGACGGTGAAGACGAACGATGAAGACGGTGAAGACGATGAAGACGGTGAAGACGATGAAGACGATGAAGACGATGAAGACGATGAAGACGATGAAGACGGTGAAGACGGTGAAGACGGTGAAGACGGTGAAGACGATGAAGACGATAAAGACGATAAAGACGGTGAATACGGTGAAGACGATGAAGACGGTGAAGACGGTGAAGACGATGAAGACGGTGAAGACGATGAAGACGGTGAAGACGGTGAAGACGATGAAGACGGTGAAGACGATGAAGACGGTGAAGACGATGAAGACGGTGAAGACGATGAAGACGGTGAAGACGATGAAGACGGTGAAGACGATGAAGACGATGAAGACGGTGAAGACGATGAAGACGAACGATGAAGACGATGAAGACGGTGAAGACGGTGAAGACGATGAAGACGGTGAAGACGATGAAGACGGTGAAGACGGTGAAGACGATGAAGACGGTGAAGACGATGAAGACGGTAAAGACGATGAAGACGGTGAAGACGATGAAGACGGTGAAGACGATGAAGACGGTGAAGACGATGAAGACGATGAAGACGGTGAAGACGAACGATGAAGATGATGAAGACGGTGAAGACGATGAAGACGGTGAAGACGATGAAGACGGTGAAGACGATGAAGACGGTGAAGACGATGAAGACGGTGAAGACGATGAAGATTGTGAAGACGGTGAAGACGAACGATGAAGACGGTGAAGACGATGAAGACGGTGAAGACGATGAAGACGGTGAAGACGATGAAGACGGTGAAGACGATGAAGACGATGAAGACGAACGATGAAGACGGTGAAGACGGTGAAGACGGTGAAGACGGTGAAGACGGTAAAGACGATGAAGACGGTGAAGACGATGAAGACGGTGAAGACGATGAAGACGATGAAGACGGTGAAGACGAACGATGAAGACGATGAAGACGGTGAAGACGATGAAGACGATGAAGACGGTGAAGACGATGAAGACGGTGAAGACGATGAAGACGGTGAAGACGGTGAAGACGAACGATGAAGACGATGAAGACGGTGAAGACGATGAAGACGGTGAAGACGATGAAGACGGTGAAGACGGTGAAGACGAACGATGAAGACGATGAAGACGGTGAAGACGAACGATGAAGACGGTGAAGACGGTGAAGACGATGAAGAGGGTGAAGACGAACGATGAAGACGGTGAAGACGGTGAAGACGATGAAGACGGTGAAGACGATGAAGACGGTGAAGACGAACGATGAAGACGGTGAAGACGGTGAAGACGGTGAAGACGATGAAGACGGTGAAGACGATGAAGACGATGAAGACGGTGAAGACGATGAAGACGGTGAAGACGATGAAGACGGTGAAGACGGTGAAGACGAACGATGAAGACGATGAAGACGGTGAAGACGATGAAGACGGTGAAGACGATGAAGACGAACGATGAAGACGATGAAGACGGTGAAGACGGTGAAGACGATGAAAACGGTGAAGAAGATGAAGACGGTGAAGACGGTGAAGACGATGAAGACGTTGAAGACGATGAAGACGGTAAAGACGATGAAGACGGTGAAGACGATGAAGACGGTGAAGAAGATGAAGACGGTGAAGACGATGAAGACGATGAAGACGGTGAAGACGAACGATGAAGACGATGAAGACGGTGAAGACGATGAAGACGGTGAAGACGATGAAGACGGTGAAGACGATGAAGACGGTGAAGACGATGAAGATTGTGAAGACGGTGAAGACGAACGATGAAGACGGTGAAGACGACGAAGACGGTGAAGACGATGAAGACGGTGAAGACGATGAAGACGGTGAAGACGATGAAGACGATGAAGACGAACGATGAAGACGGTGAAGACGGTGAAGACGGTGAAGACGGTGAAGACGGTGAAGACGGTAAAGACGATGAAGACGGTGAAGACGATGAAGACGGTGAAGACGATGAAGACGATGAAGACGGTGAAGACGAACGATGAAGACGATGAAGACGGTGAAGACGATGAAGACGATGAAGACGGTGAAGACGATGAAGACGGTGAAGACGATGAAGACGGTGAAGACGGTGAAGACGAACGATGAAGACGATGAAGACGGTGAAGACGAACGATGATGACGGTGAAGACGGTGAAGACGATGAAGACGGTGAAGACGATGAAGACGGTGAAGACGAACGATGAAGACGGTGAAGACGGTGAAGACGGTGTAGACGAAGAAGACGGTGAAGACGATGAAGACGATGAAGACGGTGAAGACGATGAAGACGGTGAAGACGATGAAGACGGTGAAGACGGTGAAGACGAACGATGAAGACGATGAAGACAGTGAAGACGATGAAGACGATGAAGACGGTGAAGACGGTGAAGACGGTGAAAACGGTGAAGACGGTGAAGACGGTGAAGACGGTGAAGACGATGAAGACGGTGAAGACGATGAAGACGATGAAGACGAACGGTGAAGACGATGAAGACGGTGAAGACGATGAAGACGGTGAAGACGAACGATGAAGACGGTGAAGACGGTAAAGACGGTGAAGACGGTGAAGACGATGAAGACGGTGAAGACGATGAAGACGATGAAGACGGTGAAGACGATGAAGACGGTGAAGACGATGAAGACGGTGAAGACGGTGAAGACGAACGATGAAGACGATGAAGACGGTGAAGACGATGAAGACGATGAAGACGGTGAAGACGGTGAAGACGGTGAAAACGATGAAGACGATGAAGACGATGAAGACGGTGAAGACGGTGAAGACGGTGAAGACGGTGAAGACGGTGAAGACGGTGAAGACGGTGAAGACGGTGAAGACGGTGAAGACGGTGAAGACGGTGAAGACGGTAAAGACGATGAAGACGATGAAGACGGTGAAGACGAACGATGAAGACGGTGAAGACGATGAAGACGGTGAAGACGATGAAGACGGTGAAGACGATGAAGACGATGAAGACGAACGATGAAGACGGTGAAGACGGTGAAGACGGTGAAGACGGTGAAGACGGTAAAGACGATGAAGACGGTGAAGACGATGAAGACGGTGAAGACGAACGATGAAGACGATGAAGACGGTGAAGACGATGAAGACGATGAAGACGGTGAAGACGATGAAGACGGTGAAGACGATGAAGACGGTGAAGACGGTGAAGACGAACGATGAAGACGATGAAGACGGTGAAGACGAACGATGAAGACGGTGAAGACGGTGAAGACGATGAAGACGGTGAAGACGATGAAGACGGTGAAGACGAACGATGAAGACGGTGAAGACGGTGAAGACGGTGAAGACGGTGAAGACGATGAAGACGATGAAGACGGTGAAGACGAACGATGAAGACGATGGAGACGGTGAAGACGATGAAGACGGTGAAGACGATGAAGACGGTGAAGACGATGAAGACGGTGAAGACGATGAAGATTGTGAAGACGGTGAAGACGAACGATGAAGACGGTGAAGACGATGAAGACGGTGAAGACGATGAAGACGGTGAAGACGATGAAGACGGTGAAGACGATGAAGACGGTGAAGACGATGAAGATTGTGAAGACGGTGAAGACGAACGATGAAGACGGTGAAGACGATGAAGACGGTGAAGACGATGAAGACGGTGAAGACGATGAAGACGGTGAAGACGATGAAGACGGTGAAGACGATGAAGACGGTGAAGACGATGAAGACGATGAAGACGAACGATGAAGACGGTGAAGACGGTGAAGACGGTGAAGACGGTGAAGACGGTGAAGACGGTGAAGACGGTAAAGACGATGAAGACGGTGAAGACGATGAAGACGGTGAAGACGATGAAGACGATGAAGACGGTGAAGACGAACGATGAAGACGATGAAGACGGTGAAGACGATGAAGACGATGAAGACGGTGAAGACGATGAAGACGGTGAAGACGATGAAGACGGTGAAGACGGTGAAGACGAACGATGAAGACGATGAAGACGGTGAAGACGAACGATGATGACGGTGAAGACGGTGAAGACGATGAAGACGGTGAAGACGATGAAGACGGTGAAGACGAACGATGAAGACGGTGAAGACGGTGAAGACGGTGAAGACGATGAAGACGGTGAAGACGATGAAGACGATGAAGACGGTGAAGACGATGAAGACGGTGAAGACGATGAAGACGGTGAAGACGGTGAAGACGAACGATGAAGACGATGAAGACAGTGAAGACGATGAAGACGATGAAGACGGTGAAGACGGTGAAGACGGTGAAAACGATGAAGACGAAGAAGACGATGAAGACGGTGAAGACGGTGAAGACGGTGAAGACGGTGAAGACGGTGAAGACGGTGAAGACGATGAAGACGGTGAAGACGATGAAGACGATGAAGACGAACGGTGAAGACGATGAAGACGGTGAAGACGATGAAGACGGTGAAGACGAACGATGAAGACGGTGAAGACGGTAAAGACGGTGAAGACGGTGAAGACGATGAAGACGGTGAAGACGATGAAGACGATGAAGACGGTGAAGACGATGAAGACGGTGAAGACGATGAAGACGGTGAAGACGGTGAAGACGAACGATGAAGACGATGAAGACGGTGAAGACGATGAAGACGATGAAGACGGTGAAGACGGTGAAGACGGTGAAAACGATGAAGACGATGAAGACGATGAAGACGGTGAAGACGGTGAAGACGGTGAAGACGGTGAAGACGGTGAAGACGGTGAAGACGGTGAAGACGGTGAAGACGGTGAAGACGGTAAAGACGATGAAGACGATGAAGACGGTGAAGACGAACGATGAAGACGGTGAAGACGATGAAGACGGTGAAGACGATGAAGACGGTGAAGACGATGAAGACGATGAAGACGAACGATGAAGACGGTGAAGACGGTGAAGACGGTAAAGACGATGAAGACGGTGAAGACGATGAAGACGGTGAAGACGAACGATGAAGACGATGAAGACGGTGAAGACGATGAAGACGATGAAGACGGTGAAGACGATGAAGACGGTGAAGACGATGAAGACGGTGAAGACGGTGAAGACGAACGATGAAGACGATGAAGACGGTGAAGACGAACGATGAAGACGGTGAAGACGGTGAAGACGATGAAGACGGTGAAGACGATGAAGACGGTGAAGACGAACGATGAAGACGGTGAAGACGGTGAAGACCGTGAAGACGGTGAAGACGATGAAGACGATGAAGACGGTGAAGACGAACGATGAAGACGATGAAGACGGTGAAGACGATGAAGACGGTGAAGACGATGAAGACGGTGAAGACGATGAAGACGGTGAAGACGATGAAGACGGTGAAGACGATGAAGACGGTGAAGACGATGAAGATTGTGAAGACGGTGAAGACGAACGATGAAGACGAACGATGAAGACGGTGAAGACGATGAAGACGGTGAAGACGATGAAGACGGTGAAGACGATGAAGACGGTGAAGACGATGAAGACGGTGAAGACGATGAAGATTGTGAAGACGGTGAAGACGAACGATGAAGACGGTGAAGACGATGAAGACGGTGAAGACGATGAAGACGGTGAAGACGATGAAGACGGTGAAGACGATGAAGACGGTGAAGACGATGAAGACGGTGAAGACGATGAAGACGGTGAAGACGATGAAGACGGTGAAGACGATGAAGACGATGAAGACGAACGATGAAGACGGTGAAGACGGTGAAGACGGTGAAGACGGTGAAGACGGTGAAGACGGTAAAGACGATGAAGACGGTGAAGACGATGAAGACGGTGAAGACGATGAAGACGATGAAGACGGTGAAGACGAACGATGAAGACGATGAAGACGGTGAAGACGATGAAGACGATGAAGACGGTGAAGACGATGAAGACGGTGAAGACGATGAAGACGGTGAAGACGGTGAAGACAAACGATGAAGACGATGAAGACGGTGAAGACGAACGATGAAGACGGTGAAGACGGTGAAGACGATGAAGACGGTGAAGACGATGAAGACGGTGAAGACGAACGATGAAGACGGTGAAGACGGTGAAGACGATGAAGACGGTGAAGACGATGAAGACGATGAAGACGGTGAAGACGATGAAGACGGTGAAGACGATGAAGACGGTGAAGACGGTGAAGACGAACGATGAAGACGATGAAGACGGTGAAGACGATGAAGACGATGAAGACGGTGAAGACGGTGAAGACGGTGAAAACGATGAAGACGAAGAAGACGATGAAGACGGTGAAGACAGTGAAGACGGTGAAGACGGTGAAGACGGTGAAGACGATGAAGACGATGAAGACGAACGGTGAAGACGATGAAGACGGTGAAGACGATGAAGACGGTGAAGACAAACGATGAAGACGGTGAAGACGGTAAAGACGGTGAAGACGGTGAAGACGATGAAGACGGTGAAAACGATGAAGACGATGAAGACGGTGAAGACGATGAAGACGGTGAAGACGATGAAGACGGTGAAGACGGTGAAGACGAACGATGAAGACGATGAAGACGGTGAAGACGATGAAGACGATGAAGACGGTGAAGACGGTGAAGACGGTGAAAACGATGAAGACGAAGAAGACGATGAAGACGGTGAAGACAGTGAAGACGGTGAAGACGGTGAAGACGGTGAAGACGATGAAGACGATGAAGACGGTGAAGACGATGAAGACGGTGAAGACGAACGATGAAGACGATGAAGACGGTGAAGACGATGAAGACGATGAAGACGGTGAAGACGATGAAGACGGTGAAGACGATGAAGACGGTGAAGACGGTGAAGACGAACGATGAAGACGATGAAGACGGTGAAGACGAACGATGAAGACGGTGAAGACGGTGAAGACGATGAAGACGGTGAAGACGATGAAGACGGTGAAGACGAACGATGAAGACGGTGAAGACGGTGAAGACGGTGAAGACGGTGAAGACGATGAAGACGATGAAGACGGTGAAGACGAACGATGAAGACGATGGAGACGGTGAAGACGATGAAGACGGTGAAGACGATGAAGACGGTGAAGACGATGAAGACGGTGAAGACGATGAAGATTGTGAAGACGGTGAAGACGAACGATGAAGACGGTGAAGACGATGAAGACGGTGAAGACGATGAAGACGGTGAAGACGATGAAGACGGTGAAGACGATGAAGACGGTGAAGACGATGAAGATTGTGAAGACGGTGAAGACGAACGATGAAGACGGTGAAGACGATGAAGACGGTGAAGACGATGAAGACGGTGAAGACGATGAAGACGGTGAAGACGATGAAGACGGTGAAGACGATGAAGACGGTGAAGACGATGAAGACGGTGAAGACGATGAAGACGGTGAAGACGATGAAGACGATGAAGACGAACGATGAAGACGGTGAAGACGGTGAAGACGGTGAAGACGGTGAAGACGGTGAAGACGGTGAAGACGGTAAAGACGATGAAGACGGTGAAGACGATGAAGACGGTGAAGACGATGAAGACGATGAAGACGGTGAAGACGAACGATGAAGACGATGAAGACGGTGAAGACGATGAAGACGATGAAGACGGTGAAGACGATGAAGACGGTGAAGACGATGAAGACGGTGAAGACGGTGAAGACGAACGATGAAGACGATGAAGACGGTGAAGACGAACGATGATGACGGTGAAGACGGTGAAGACGATGAAGACGGTGAAGACGATGAAGACGGTGAAGACGAACGATGAAGACGGTGAAGACGGTGAAGACGGTGAAGACGATGAAGACGGTGAAGACGATGAAGACGATGAAGACGGTGAAGACGATGAAGACGGTGAAGACGATGAAGACGGTGAAGACGGTGAAGACGAACGATGAAGACGATGAAGACAGTGAAGACGATGAAGACGATGAAGACGGTGAAGACGGTGAAGACGGTGAAAACGATGAAGACGAAGAAGACGATGAAGACGGTGAAGACGGTGAAGACGGTGAAGACGGTGAAGACGGTGAAGACGATGAAGACGGTGAAGACGATGAAGACGATGAAGACGAACGGTGAAGACGATGAAGACGGTGAAGACGATGAAGACGGTGAAGACGAACGATGAAGACGGTGAAGACGGTAAAGACGGTGAAGACGGTGAAGACGATGAAGACGGTGAAGACGATGAAGACGATGAAGACGGTGAAGACGATGAAGACGGTGAAGACATTGAAGACGGTGAAGACGGTGAAGACGAACGATGAAGACGATGAAGACGGTGAAGACGATGAAGACGATGAAGACGGTGAAGACGGTGAAGACGGTGAAAACGATGAAGACGATGAAGACGATGAAGACGGTGAAGACGGTGAAGACGGTGAAGACGGTGAAGACGGTGAAGACGGTGAAGACGGTGAAGACGGTGAAGACGGTGAAGACGGTAAAGACGATGAAGACGATGAAGACGGTGAAGACGAACGATGAAGACGGTGAAGACGATGAAGACGGTGAAGACGATGAAGACGGTGAAGACGATGAAGACGATGAAGACGAACGATGAAGACGGTGAAGACGGTGAAGACGGTAAAGACGATGAAGACGGTGAAGACGATGAAGACGGTGAAGACGAACGATGAAGACGATGAAGACGGTGAAGACGATGAAGACGATGAAGACGGTGAAGACGATGAAGACGGTGAAGACGATGAAGACGGTGAAGACGGTGAAGACGAACGATGAAGACGATGAAGACGGTGAAGACGAACGATGAAGACGGTGAAGACGGTGAAGACGATGAAGACGGTGAAGACGATGAAGACGGTGAAGACGAACGATGAAGACGGTGAAGACGGTGAAGACCGTGAAGACGGTGAAGACGATGAAGACGATGAAGACGGTGAAGACGAACGATGAAGACGATGAAGACGGTGAAGACGATGAAGACGGTGAAGACGATGAAGACGGTGAAGACGATGAAGACGGTGAAGACGATGAAGACGGTGAAGACGATGAAGACGGTGAAGACGATGAAGATTGTGAAGACGGTGAAGACGAACGATGAAGACGAACGATGAAGACGGTGAAGACGATGAAGACGGTGAAGACGATGAAGACGGTGAAGACGATGAAGACGGTGAAGACGATGAAGACGGTGAAGACGATGAAGATTGTGAAGACGGTGAAGACGAACGATGAAGACGGTGAAGACGATGAAGACGGTGAAGACGATGAAGACGGTGAAGACGATGAAGACGGTGAAGACGATGAAGACGGTGAAGACGATGAAGACGGTGAAGACGAACGATGAAGACGGTGAAGACGGTGAAGACGGTGAAGACGGTGAAGACGGTGAAGACGAACGATGAAGACGATGAAGACGGTGAAGACGAACGATGAAGACGGTGAAGACGGTGAAGACGATGAAGACGGTGAAGACGATGAAGACGGTGAAGACGAACGATGAAGACGGTGAAGACGGTGAAGACCGTGAAGACGGTGAAGACGATGAAGACGATGAAGACGGTGAAGACGAACGATGAAGACGATGAAGACGGTGAAGACGATGAAGACGGTGAAGACGATGAAGACGGTGAAGACGATGAAGACGGTGAAGACGATGAAGACGGTGAAGACGATGAAGACGGTGAAGACGATGAAGATTGTGAAGACGGTGAAGACGAACGATGAAGACGAACGATGAAGACGGTGAAGACGATGAAGACGGTGAAGACGATGAAGACGGTGAAGACGATGAAGACGGTGAAGACGATGAAGACGGTGAAGACGATGAAGATTGTGAAGACGGTGAAGACGAACGATGAAGACGGTGAAGACGATGAAGACGGTGAAGACGATGAAGACGGTGAAGACGATGAAGACGGTGAAGACGATGAAGACGGTGAAGACGATGAAGACGGTGAAGACGATGAAGACGGTGAAGACGATGAAGACGATGAAGACGAACGATGAAGACGGTGAAGACGGTGAAGACGGTGAAGACGGTGAAGACGGTGAAGACGGTGAAGACGGTGAAGACGGTAAAGACGATGAAGACGGTGAAGACGATGAAGACGGTGAAGACGATGAAGACGATGAAGACGGTGAAGACGAACGATGAAGACGATGAAGACGGTGAAGACGATGAAGACGATGAAGACGGTGAAGACGATGAAGACGGTGAAGACGATGAAGACGGTGAAGACGGTGAAGACAAACGATGAAGACGATGAAGACGGTGAAGACGAACGATGAAGACGGTGAAGACGGTGAAGACGATGAAGACGGTGAAGACGATGAAGACGGTGAAGACGAACGATGAAGACGGTGAAGACGGTGAAGACGATGAAGACGGTGAAGACGATGAAGACGATGAAGACGGTGAAGACGATGAAGACGGTGAAGACGATGAAGACGGTGAAGACGGTGAAGACGAACGATGAAGACGATGAAGACGGTGAAGACGATGAAGACGATGAAGACGGTGAAGACGGTGAAGACGGTGAAAACGATGAAGACGAAGAAGACGATGAAGACGGTGAAGACAGTGAAGACGGTGAAGACGGTGAAGACGGTGAAGACGATGAAGACGATGAAGACGAACGGTGAAGACGATGAAGACGGTGAAGACGATGAAGACGGTGAAGACAAACGATGAAGACGGTGAAGACGGTAAAGACGGTGAAGACGGTGAAGACGATGAAGACGGTGAAAACGATGAAGACGATGAAGACGGTGAAGACGATGAAGACGGTGAAGACGATGAAGACGGTGAAGACGGTGAAGACGAACGATGAAGACGATGAAGACGGTGAAGACGATGAAGACGATGAAGACGGTGAAGACGGTGAAAACGATGAAGACGAAGAAGACGATGAAGACGGTGAAGACAGTGAAGACGGTGAAGACGGTGAAGACGGTGAAGACGATGAAGACGATGAAGACGAACGGTGAAGACGATGAAGACGGTGAAGACGATGAAGACGGTGAAGACGAACGATGAAGACGGTGAAGACGGTAAAGACGGTGAAGACGGTGAAGACGATGAAGACGGTGAAATCGATGAAGACGATGAAGACGGTGAAGACGATGAAGACGGTGAAGACGATGAAGACGGTGAAGACGGTGAAGACGAACGATGAAGACGATGAAGACGGTGAAGACGATGAAGACGATGAAGACGGTGAAGACGGTGAAGACGGTGAAAACGATGAAGACGATGAAGACGATGAAGACGGTGAAGACGGTGAAGACGGTGAAGACGGTGAAGACGGTGAAGACGGTGAAGACGGTGAAGACGGTGAAGACGATGAAGACGGTGAAGACGATGAAGACGGTGAAGACGGTGAAGACGAACGATGAAGACGATGAAGACGGTGAAGACGAACGATGAAGACGGTGAAGACGGTGAAGACGATGAAGACGGTGAAGACGATGAAGACGGTGAAGACGAACGATGAAGACGATGAAGACGGTGAAGACGATGAAGACGATGAAGACGGTGAAGACGATGAAGACGGTGAAGACGATGAAGACGGTGAAGACGGTGAAGACAAACGATGAAGACGATGAAGACGGTGAAGACGAACGATGAAGACGGTGAAGACAGTGAAGACGATGAAGACGGTGAAGACGATGAAGACGGTGAAGACGAACGATGAAGACGGTGAAGACGGTGAAGACGATGAAGACGGTGAAGACGATGAAGACGATGAAGACGGTGAAGACGATGAAGACGGTGAAGACGATGAAGACGGTGAAGACGGTGAAGACAAACGATGAAGACGATGAAGACGGTGAAGACGATGAAGACGATGAAGACGGTGAAGACGGTGAAGACGGTGAAAACCATGAAGACGAAGAAGACGATGAAGACGGTGAAGACAGTGAAGACGGTGAAGACGGTGAAGACGGTGAAGACGATGAAGACGATGAAGACGAACGGTGAAGACGATGAAGACGGTGAAGACGATGAAGACGGTGAAGACGAACGATGAAGACGGTGAAGACGGTAAAGACGGTGAAGACGGTGAAGACGATGAAGACGGTGAAAACGATTAAGACGATGAAGACGGTGAAGACGATGAAGACGGTGAAGACGATGAAGACGGTGAAGACGGTGAAGACGAACGATGAAGACGATGAAGACGGTGAAGACGATGAAGACGATGAAGACGGTGAAGACGGTGAAGACGGTGAAAACGATGAAGACGAAGAAGACGATGAAGACGGTGAAGACAGTGAAGACGGTGAAGACGGTGAAGACGGTGAAGACGATGAAGACGATGAAGACGAACGGTGAAGACGATGAAAACGGTGAAGACGATGAAGACGGTGAAGACGAACGATGAAGACGGTGAAGACGGTAAAGACGGTGAAGACGGTGAAGACGATGAAGACGGTGAAAACGATGAAGACGATGAAGACGGTGAAGACGATGAAGACGGTGAAGACGATGAAGACGGTGAAGACGGTGAAGACGAACGATGAAGACGATGAAGACGGTGAAGACGATGAAGACGATGAAGACGGTGAAGACGGTGAAGACGGTGAAAACGATGAAGACGATGAAGACGATGAAGACGGTGAAGACGGTGAAGACGGTGAAGACGGTGAAGACGGTGAAGACGGTGAAGACGGTGAAGACGGTGAAGACGATGAAGACGGTGAAGACGATGAAGACGGTGAAGACGGTGAAGACGAACGATGAAGACGATGAAGACGGTGAAGACGAACGATGAAGACGGTGAAGACGGTGAAGACGATGAAGACGGTGAAGACGATGAAGACGGTGAAGACGGTGAAGACAAACGATGAAGACGATGAAGACGGTGAAGACGAACGATGAAGACGGTGAAGACGGTGAAGACGATGAAGACGGTGAAGACGATGAAGACGGTGAAGACGATGAAGACGGTGAAGACGAACGATGAAGACGGTGAAGACGGTGAAGACGATGAAGACGGTGAAGACGATGAAGACGATGAAGACGGTGAAGACGATGAAGACGGTGAAGACGATGAAGACGGTGAAGACGGTGAAGACGAACGATGAAGACGATGAAGACGGTGAAGACGATGAAGACGATGAAGACGGTGAAGACGGTGAAGACGGTGAAAACGATGAAGACGAAGAAGACGATGAAGACGGTGAAGACAGTGAAGACGGTGAAGACGGTGAAGACGGTGAAGACGATGAAGACGATGAAGACGAACGGTGAAGACGATGAAGACGGTGAAGACGATGAAGACGGTGAAGACAAACGATGAAGACGGTGAAGACGGTAAAGACGGTGAAGACGGTGAAGACGATGAAGACGGTGAAAACGATGAAGACGATGAAGACGGTGAAGACGATGAAGACGGTGAAGACGATGAAGACGGTGAAGACGGTGAAGACGAACGATGAAGACGATGAAGACGGTGAAGACGATGAAGACGATGAAGACGGTGAAGACGGTGAAGACGGTGAAAACGATGAAGACGAAGAAGACGATGAAGACGGTGAAGACAGTGAAAACGGTGAAGACGGTGAAGACGGTGAAGACGATGAAGACGATGAAGACGGTGAAGACGATGAAGACGGTGAAGACGAACGATGAAGACGATGAAGACGGTGAAGACGATGAAGACGATGAAGACGGTGAAGACGATGAAGACGGTGAAGACGATGAAGACGGTGAAGACGGTGAAGACGAACGATGAAGACGATGAAGACGGTGAAGACGAACGATGAAGACGGTGAAGACGGTGAAGACGATGAAGACGGTGAAGACGATGAAGACGGTGAAGACGAACGATGAAGACGGTGAAGACGGTGAAGACGGTGAAGACGGTGAAGACGATGAAGACGATGAAGACGGTGAAGACGAACGATGAAGACGATGGAGACGGTGAAGACGATGAAGACGGTGAAGACGATGAAGACGGTGAAGACGATGAAGACGGTGAAGACGATGAAGATTGTGAAGACGGTGAAGACGAACGATGAAGACGGTGAAGACGATGAAGACGGTGAAGACGATGAAGACGGTGAAGACGATGAAGACGGTGAAGACGATGAAGACGGTGAAGACGATGAAGATTGTGAAGACGGTGAAGACGAACGATGAAGACGGTGAAGACGATGAAGACGGTGAAGACGATGAAGACGGTGAAGACGATGAAGACGGTGAAGACGATGAAGACGGTGAAGACGATGAAGACGGTGAAGACGATGAAGACGGTGAAGACGATGAAGACGGTGAAGACGATGAAGACGATGAAGACGAACGATGAAGACGGTGAAGACG
Organism: Piscicola geometra; assembly: GCA_943735955.1. Taxonomy (NCBI): domain Eukaryota; kingdom Metazoa; phylum Annelida; class Clitellata; order Hirudinida; family Piscicolidae; genus Piscicola; species Piscicola geometra. Next base: position 7,488,840 of record OX030967.1, on the reverse strand, counting down.
GTGAAGACGGTGAAGACGGTGAAGACGGTGAAGACGGTGAAGACGGTAAAGACGATGAAGACGGTGAAGACGATGAAGACGGTGAAGACGATGAAGACGATGAAGACGGTGAAGACGAACGATGAAGACGATGAAGACGGTGAAGACGATGAAGACGATGAAGACGGTGAAGACGATGAAGACGGTGAAGACGATGAAGACGGTGAAGACGGTGAAGACGAACGATGAAGACGATGAAGACGGTGAAGACGAACGATGATGACGGTGAAGACGGTGAAGACGATGAAGACGGTGAAGACGATGAAGACGGTGAAGACGAACGATGAAGACGGTGAAGACGGTGAAGACGGTGAAGACGATGAAGACGGTGAAGACGATGAAGACGATGAAGACGGTGAAGACGATGAAGACGGTGAAGACGATGAAGACGGTGAAGACGGTGAAGACGAACGATGAAGACGATGAAGACAGTGAAGACGATGAAGACGATGAAGACGGTGAAGACGGTGAAGACGGTGAAAACGATGAAGACGAAGAAGACGATGAAGACGGTGAAGACGGTGAAGACGGTGAAGACGGTGAAGACGGTGAAGACGATGAAGACGGTGAAGACGATGAAGACGATGAAGACGAACGGTGAAGACGATGAAGACGGTGAAGACGATGAAGACGGTGAAGACGAACGATGAAGACGGTGAAGACGGTAAAGACGGTGAAGACGGTGAAGACGATGAAGACGGTGAAGACGATGAAGACGATGAAGACGGTGAAGACGATGAAGACGGTGAAGACGATGAAGACGGTGAAGACGGTGAAGACGAACGATGAAGACGATGAAGACGGTGAAGACGATGAAGACGATGAAGACGGTGAAGACGGTGAAGACGGTGAAAACGATGAAGACGATGAAGACGATGAAGACGGTGAAGACGGTGAAGACGGTGAAGACGGTGAAGACGGTGAAGACGGTGAAGACGGTGAAGACGGTGAAGACGGTGAAGACGGTAAAGACGATGAAGACGATGAAGACGGTGAAGACGAACGATGAAGACGGTGAAGACGATGAAGACGGTGAAGACGATGAAGACGGTGAAGACGATGAAGACGATGAAGACGAACGATGAAGACGGTGAAGACGGTGAAGACGGTAAAGACGATGAAGACGGTGAAGACGATGAAGACGGTGAAGACGAACGATGAAGACGATGAAGACGGTGAAGACGATGAAGACGATGAAGACGGTGAAGACGATGAAGACGGTGAAGACGATGAAGACGGTGAAGACGGTGAAGACGAACGATGAAGACGATGAAGACGGTGAAGACGAACGATGAAGACGGTGAAGACGGTGAAGACGATGAAGACGGTGAAGACGATGAAGACGGTGAAGACGAACGATGAAGACGGTGAAGACGGTGAAGACCGTGAAGACGGTGAAGACGATGAAGACGATGAAGACGGTGAAGACGAACGATGAAGACGATGAAGACGGTGAAGACGATGAAGACGGTGAAGACGATGAAGACGGTGAAGACGATGAAGACGGTGAAGACGATGAAGACGGTGAAGACGATGAAGACGGTGAAGACGATGAAGATTGTGAAGACGGTGAAGACGAACGATGAAGACGAACGATGAAGACGGTGAAGACGATGAAGACGGTGAAGACGATGAAGACGGTGAAGACGATGAAGACGGTGAAGACGATGAAGACGGTGAAGACGATGAAGATTGTGAAGACGGTGAAGACGAACGATGAAGACGGTGAAGACGATGAAGACGGTGAAGACGATGAAGACGGTGAAGACGATGAAGACGGTGAAGACGATGAAGACGGTGAAGACGATGAAGACGGTGAAGACGATGAAGACGGTGAAGACGATGAAGACGATGAAGACGAACGATGAAGACGGTGAAGACGGTGAAGACGGTGAAGACGGTGAAGACGGTGAAGACGGTGAAGACGGTAAAGACGATGAAGACGGTGAAGACGATGAAGACGGTGAAGACGATGAAGACGATGAAGACGGTGAAGACGAACGATGAAGACGATGAAGACGGTGAAGACGATGAAGACGATGAAGACGGTGAAGACGATGAAGACGGTGAAGACGATGAAGACGGTGAAGACGGTGAAGACAAACGATGAAGACGATGAAGACGGTGAAGACGAACGATGAAGACGGTGAAGACGGTGAAGACGATGAAGACGGTGAAGACGATGAAGACGGTGAAGACGAACGATGAAGACGGTGAAGACGGTGAAGACGATGAAGACGGTGAAGACGATGAAGACGATGAAGACGGTGAAGACGATGAAGACGGTGAAGACGATGAAGACGGTGAAGACGGTGAAGACGAACGATGAAGACGATGAAGACGGTGAAGACGATGAAGACGATGAAGACGGTGAAGACGGTGAAGACGGTGAAAACGATGAAGACGAAGAAGACGATGAAGACGGTGAAGACAGTGAAGACGGTGAAGACGGTGAAGACGGTGAAGACGATGAAGACGATGAAGACGAACGGTGAAGACGATGAAGACGGTGAAGACGATGAAGACGGTGAAGACAAACGATGAAGACGGTGAAGACGGTAAAGACGGTGAAGACGGTGAAGACGATGAAGACGGTGAAAACGATGAAGACGATGAAGACGGTGAAGACGATGAAGACGGTGAAGACGATGAAGACGGTGAAGACGGTGAAGACGAACGATGAAGACGATGAAGACGGTGAAGACGATGAAGACGATGAAGACGGTGAAGACGGTGAAGACGGTGAAAACGATGAAGACGAAGAAGACGATGAAGACGGTGAAGACAGTGAAGACGGTGAAGACGGTGAAGACGGTGAAGACGATGAAGACGATGAAGACGAACGGTGAAGACGATGAAGACGGTGAAGACGATGAAGACGGTGAAGACGAACGATGAAGACGGTGAAGACGGTAAAGACGGTGAAGACGGTGAAGACGATGAAGACGGTGAAATCGATGAAGACGATGAAGACGGTGAAGACGATGAAGACGGTGAAGACGATGAAGACGGTGAAGACGGTGAAGACGAACGATGAAGACGATGAAGACGGTGAAGACGATGAAGACGATGAAGACGGTGAAGACGGTGAAGACGGTGAAAACGATGAAGACGATGAAGACGATGAAGACGGTGAAGACGGTGAAGACGGTGAAGACGGTGAAGACGGTGAAGACGGTGAAGACGGTGAAGACGGTGAAGACGATGAAGACGGTGAAGACGATGAAGACGGTGAAGACGGTGAAGACGAACGATGAAGACGATGAAGACGGTGAAGACGAACGATGAAGACGGTGAAGACGGTGAAGACGATGAAGACGGTGAAGACGATGAAGACGGTGAAGACGAACGATGAAGACGATGAAGACGGTGAAGACGATGAAGACGATGAAGACGGTGAAGACGATGAAGACGGTGAAGACGATGAAGACGGTGAAGACGGTGAAGACAAACGATGAAGACGATGAAGACGGTGAAGACGAACGATGAAGACGGTGAAGACGGTGAAGACGATGAAGACGGTGAAGACGATGAAGACGGTGAAGACGAACGATGAAGACGGTGAAGACGGTGAAGACGATGAAGACGGTGAAGACGATGAAGACGATGAAGACGGTGAAGACGATGAAGACGGTGAAGACGATAAAGACGGTGAAGACGGTGAAGACAAACGATGAAGACGATGAAGACGGTGAAGACGATGAAGACGATGAAGACGGTGAAGACGGTGAAGACGGTGAAAACCATGAAGACGAAGAAGACGATGAAGACGGTGAAGACAGTGAAGACGGTGAAGACGGTGAAGACGGTGAAGACGATGAAGACGATGAAGACGGTGAAGACGGTGAAAACGATGAAGACGAAGAAGACGATGAAGACGGTGAAGACAGTGAAGACGGTGAAGACGGTGAAGACGGTGAAGACGATGAAGACGATGAAGACGAACGGTGAAGACGATGAAGACGGTGAAGACGATGAAGACGGTGAAGACGAACGATGAAGACGGTGAAGACGGTGAAGACGATGAAGACGATGAAGACGGTGAAGACGGTGAAGACGGTGAAAACGATGAAGACGAAGAAGACGATGAAGACGGTGAAGACAGTGAAGACGGTGAAGACGGTGAAGACGGTGAAGACGATGAAGACGATGAAGACGAACGGTGAAGACGATGAAGACGGTGAAGACGATGAAGACGGTGAAGACGAACGATGAAGACGGTGAAGACGGTAAAGACGGTGAAGACGGTGAAGACGATGAAGACGGTGAAATCGATGAAGACGATGAAGACGGTGAAGACGATGAAGACGGTGAAGACGATGAAGACGGTGAAGACGGTGAAGACGAACGATGAAGACGATGAAGACGGTGAAGACGATGAAGACGATGAAGACGGTGAAGACGGTGAAGACGGTGAAAACGATGAAGACGATGAAGACGATGAAGACGGTGAAGACGGTGAAGACGGTGAAGACGGTGAAGACGGTGAAGACGGTGAAGACGGTGAAGACGGTGAAGACGATGAAGACGGTGAAGACGATGAAGACGGTGAAGACGGTGAAGACGAACGATGAAGACGATGAAGACGGTGAAGACGAACGATGAAGACGGTGAAGACGGTGAAGACGATGAAGACGGTGAAGACGATGAAGACGGTGAAGACGAACGATGAAGACGATGAAGACGGTGAAGACGATGAAGACGATGAAGACGGTGAAGACGATGAAGACGGTGAAGACGATGAAGACGGTGAAGACGGTGAAGACAAACGATGAAGACGATGAAGACGGTGAAGACGAACGATGAAGACGGTGAAGACGGTGAAGACGATGAAGACGGTGAAGACGATGAAGACGGTGAAGACGAACGATGAAGACGGTGAAGACGGTGAAGACGATGAAGACGGTGAAGACGATGAAGACGATGAAGACGGTGAAGACGATGAAGACGGTGAAGACGATAAAGACGGTGAAGACGGTGAAGACAAACGATGAAGACGATGAAGACGGTGAAGACGATGAAGACGATGAAGACGGTGAAGACGGTGAAGACGGTGAAAACCATGAAGACGAAGAAGACGATGAAGACGGTGAAGACAGTGAAGACGGTGAAGACGGTGAAGACGGTGAAGACGATGAAGACGATGAAGACGAACGGTGAAGACGATGAAGACGGTGAAGACGATGAAGACGGTGAAGACGATGAAGACGGTGAAGACGAACGATGAAGACGGTGAAGACGGTAAAGACGGTGAAGACGGTGAAGACGATGAAGACGGTGAAAACGATGAAGACGATGAAGACGGTGAAGACGATGAAGACGGTGAAGACGATGAAGACGGTGAAGACGGTGAAGACGAACGATGAAGACGATGAAGACGGTGAAGACGATGAAGACGATGAAGACGGTGAAGACGGTGAAGACGGTGAAAACGATGAAGACGAAGAAGACGATGAAGACGGTGAAGACAGTGAAGACGGTGAAGACGGTGAAGACGGTGAAGACGATGAAGACGATGAAGACGAACGGTGAAGACGATGAAGACGGTGAAGACGATGAAGACGGTGAAGACGAACGATGAAGACGGTGAAGACGGTAAAGACGGTGAAGACGGTGAAGACGATGAAGACGGTGAAAACGATGAAGACGATGAAGACGGTGAAGACGATGAAGACGGTGAAGACGATGAAGACGGTGAAGACGGTGAAGACGAACGATGAAGACGATGAAGACGGTGAAGACGATGAAGACGATGAAGACGGTGAAGACGGTGAAGACGGTGAAAACGATGAAGACGATGAAGACGATGAAGACGGTGAAGACGGTGAAGACGGTGAAGACGGTGAAGACGGTGAAGACGGTGAAGACGGTGAAGACGGTGAAGACGATGAAGACGGTGAAGACGATGAAGACGGTGAAGACGGTGAAGACGAACGATGAAGACGATGAAGACGGTGAAGACGAACGATGAAGACGGTGAAGACGGTGAAGACGATGAAGACGGTGAAGACGATGAAGACGGTGAAGACGAACGATGAAGACGGTGAAGACGGTGAAGACGGTGAAGACGATGAAGACGGTGAAGACGATGAAGACGATGAAGACGGTGAAGACGATGAAAACGGTGAACACGATGAAGACGGTGAAGACGGTGAAGACGAACGATGAAGACGATGAAGACGGTGAAGACGATGAAGACGATGAAGACGGTGAAGACGGTGAAGACGGTGAAAACGATGAAGACGAAGAAGACGATGAAGACGGTGAAGACGATGAAGACGGTGAAGACGGTGAAGACGAACGATGAAGACGGTGAAGACGGTGAAGACGGTGAAGACGATGAAGACGGTGAAGACGGTGAAGACGGTGAAGACGATGAAGACGATGAAGACGAACGGTAAAGACGATGAAGACGGTGAAGACGATGAAGACGGTGAAGACGAACGATGAAGACGGTGAAGACGGTAAAGACGGTGAAGACGGTGAAGACGATGAAGACGGTGAAGACGATGAAGACGATGAAGACGGTGAAGACGGTAAAGACGATGAAGACGATGAAAACGGTGAAGACGATGAAAACGGTGAAGACGATGAAGACGATGAAGACGAAAGATGATGACGGTGAAGACGGTGAAGACGGTGAAGACGGTGAAGACGGTGAAGACGGTAAAGACGATGAAGACGGTGAAGACGATGAAGACGGTGAAGACGAACGATGAAGACGATGAAGACGGTGAAGACGATGAAGACGATGAAGACGGTGAAGACGATGAAGACGGTAAAGACAATGAAGACGGTGAAGACGGTGAAGACGAACGATGAAGACGATGAAGACGGTGAAGACGAACGATGAAGACGGTGAAGACGGTGAAGACGATGAAGACGGTGAAGACGATGAAGACGGTGAAGACGAACGATGAAGACGGTGAAGACGGTGAAGACGGTGAAGACGATGAAGACGATGAAGACGGTGAAGACGAACGATGAAGACGATGAAGACGGTGAAGACGATGAAGACGGTAAGACGATGAAGACGGTGAAGACGATGAAGACGGTGAAGACGATGAAGACGGTGAAGACGATGAAGATTGTGAAGACGGTGAAGACGAACGATGAAGACGGTGAAGACGATGAAGACGGTGAAGACGATGAAGACGGTGAAGACGATGAAGACGGTGAAGACGATGAAGACGGTGAAGACGATGAAGACGATGAAGACGAACGATGAAGACGGTGAAGACGGTGAAGACGGTGAAGACGGTGAAGACGGTGAAGACGGTGAAGACGGTGAAGACGGTAAAGACGATGAAGACGGTGAAGACGATGAAGACGGTGAAGACGATGAAGACGATGAAGACGGTGAAGACGAACGATGAAGACGATGAAGACGGTGAAGACGATGAAGACGATGAAGACGGTGAAGACGATGAAGACGGTGAAGACGATGAAGACGGTGAAGACGGTGAAGACGAACGATGAAGACGATGAAGACGGTGAAGACGATGAAGACGGTGAAGACGATGAAGACGGTGAAGACGATGAAGACGGTGAAGACGATGAAGACGGTGAAGACGATGAAGACGATGAAGACGAACGATGAAGACGGTGAAGACGGTGAAGACGGTGAAGACGGTGAAGACGGTGAAGACGGTGAAGACGGTAAAGACGATGAAGACGGTGAAGACGATGAAGACGGTGAAGACGATGAAGACGATGAAGACGGTGAAGACGAACGATGAAGACGATGAAGACGGTGAAGACGATAAAGACGATGAAGACGGTGAAGACGATGAAGACGGTGAAGACGATGAAGACGGTGAAGACGGTGAAGACAAACGATGAAGACGATGAAGACGGTGAAGACGAACGATGAAGACGGTGAAGACGGTGAAGACGATGAAGACGGTGAAGACGATGAAGACGGTGAAGACGAACGATGAAGACGGTGAAGACGGTGAAGACGATGAAGACGGTGAAGACGATGAAGACGATGAAGACGGTGAAGACGATGAAGACGGTGAAGACGATGAAGACGGTGAAGACGGTGAAGACGAACGATGAAGACGATGAAGACGGTGAAGACGATGAAGACGATGAAGACGGTGAAGACGGTGAAGACGGTGAAAACGATGAAGACGAAGAAGACGATGAAGACGGTGAAGACAGTGAAGACGGTGAAGACGGTGAAGACGGTGAAGACGATGAAGACGATGAAGACGAACGGTGAAGACGATGAAGACGGTGAAGACGATGAAGACGGTGAAGACGAACGATGAAGACGGTGAAGACGGTAAAGACGGTGAAGACGGTGAAGACGATGAAGACGGTGAAAACGATGAAGACGATGAAGACGGTGAAGACGATGAAGACGGTGAAGACGATGAAGACGGTGAAGACGGTGAAGACGAACGATGAAGACGATGAAGACGGTGAAGACGATGAAGACGATGAAGACGGTGAAGACGGTGAAGACGGTGAAAACGATGAAGACGAAGAAGACGATGAAGACGGTGAAAACAGTGAAGACGGTGAAGACGGTGAAGACGGTGAAGACGATGAAGACGATGAAGACGAACGGTGAAGACGATGAAGACGGTGAAGACGATGAAGACGGTGAAGACGAACGATGAAGACGGTGAAGACGGTAAAGACGGTGAAGACGGTGAAGACGATGAAGACGGTGAAAACGATGAAGACGATGAAGACGGTGAAGACGATGAAGACGGTGAAGACGATGAAGACGGTGAAGACGGTGAAGACGAACGATGAAGACGATGAAGACGGTGAAGACGATGAAGACGATGAAGACGGTGAAGACGGTGAAGACGGTGAAAACGATGAAGACGATGAAGACGATGAAGACGGTGAAGACGGTGAAGACGGTGAAGACGGTGAAGACGGTGAAGACGGTGAAGACGGTGAAGACGGTGAAGACGATGAAGACGGTGAAGACGATGAAGACGGTGAAGACGGTGAAGACGAACGATGAAGACGATGAAGACGGTGAAGACGAACGATGAAGACGGTGAAGACGGTGAAGACGATGAAGACGGTGAAGACGATGAAGACGGTGAAGACGAACGATGAAGACGGTGAAGACGGTGAAGACGGTGAAGACGATGAAGACGGTGAAGACGATGAAGACGATGAAGACGGTGAAGACGATGAAGACGGTGAAGACGATGAAGACGGTGAAGACGGTGAAGACGAACGATGAAGACGATGAAGACGGTGAAGACGATGAAGACGATGAAGACGGTGAAGACGGTGAAAACGATGAAGACGAAGAAGACGATGAAGACGGTGAAGACGATGAAGACGGTAAAGACGGTGAAGACGAACGATGAAGACGGTGAAGACGGTGAAGACGGTGAAGACGATGAAGACGGTGAAGACGGTGAAGACGGTGAAGACGATGAAGACGATGAAGACGAACGGTAAAGACGATGAAGACGGTGAAGACGATGAAGACGGTGAAGACGAACGATGAAGACGGTGAAGACGATGAAGACGGTGAAGACGAACGATGAAGACGGTGAAGACGGTGAAGACGGTGAAGACGATGAAGACGGTGAAGACGATGAAGACGATGAAGACGGTGAAGACGATGAAGACGGTGAAGACGATGAAGACGGTGAAGACGGTGAAGACGAACGATGAAGACGATGAAGACGGTGAAGACGATGAAGACGATGAAGACGGTGAAGACGGTGAAAACGATGAAGACGAAGAAGACGATGAAGACGGTGAAGACGATGAAGACGGTAAAGACGGTGAAGACGAACGATGAAGACGGTGAAGACGGTGAAGACGGTGAAGACGATGAAGACGGTGAAGACGGTGAAGACGGTGAAGACGATGAAGACGATGAAGACGAACGGTAAAGACGATGAAGACGGTGAAGACGATGAAGACGGTGAAGACGAACGATGAAGACGGTGAAGACGGTAAAGACGGTGAAGACGGTGAAGACGATGAAGACGGTGAAGACGATGAAGACGATGAAGACGGTGAAGACGGTGAAGACGGTAAAGACGATGAAGACGATGAAAACGGTGAAGACGATGAAGACGGTGAAGACGATGAAGACGATGAAGACGAAAGATGATGACGGTGAAGACGGTGAAGACGGTGAAGACGGTGAAGACGGTGAAGACGGTAAAGACGATGAAGACGGTGAAGACGATGAAGACGGTGAAGACGAACGATGAAGACGATGAAGACGGTGAAGACGATGAAGACGATGAAGACGGTGAAGACGATGAAGACGGTAAAGACAATGAAGACGGTGAAGACGGTGAAGACGAACGATGAAGACGATGAAGACGGTGAAGACGAACGATGAAGACGGTGAAGACGGTGAAGACGATGAAGACGGTGAAGACGATGAAGACGGTGAAGACGAACGATGAAGACGGTGAAGACGGTGAAGACGGTGAAGACGATGAAGACGATGAAGACGGTGAAGACGAACGATGAAGACGATGAAGACGGTGAAGACGATGAAGACGGTAAGACGATGAAGACGGTGAAGACGATGAAGACGGTGAAGACGATGAAGACGGTGAAGACGATGAAGATTGTGAAGACGGTGAAGACGAACTATGAAGACGGTGAAGACGATGAAGACGGTGAAGACGATGAAGACGGTGAAGACGATGAAGACGGTGAAGACGATGAAGACGGTGAAGACGATGAAGACGATGAAGACGAACGATGAAGACGGTGAAGACGGTGAAGACGGTGAAGACGGTGAAGACGGTGAAGACGGTGAAAACGATGAAGACGAAGAAGACGATGAAGACGGTGAAGACAGTGAAGACGGTGAAGACGGTGAAGACGGTGAAGACGATGAAGACGATGAAGACGAACGGTGAAGACGATGAAGACGGTGAAGACGATGAAGACGGTGAAGACGAACGATGAAGACGGTGAAGACGGTAAAGACGGTGAAGACGGTGAAGACGATGAAGACGGTGAAAACGATGAAGACGATGAAGACGGTGAAGACGATGAAGACGGTGAAGACGATGAAGACGGTGAAGACGGTGAAGACGAACGATGAAGACGATGAAGACGGTGAAGACGATGAAGACGATGAAGACGGTGAAGACGGTGAAGACGGTGAAAACGATGAAGACGAAGAAGACGATGAAGACGGTGAAGACAGTGAAGACGGTGAAGACGGTGAAGACGGTGAAGACGATGAAGACGATGAAGACGAACGGTGAAGACGATGAAGACGGTGAAGACAGTGAAGACGGTGAAGACGGTGAAGACGGTGAAGACGATGAAGACGATGAAGACGAACGGTGAAGACGATGAAGACGGTGAAGACGATGAAGACGGTGAAGACGAACGATGAAGACGGTGAAGACGGTAAAGACGGTGAAGACGGTGAAGACGATGAAGACGGTGAAAACGAAGAAGACGATGAAGACGGTGAAGACAGTGAAGACGGTGAAGACGGTGAAGACGGTGAAGACGATGAAGACGATGAAGACGAACGGTGAAGACGATGAAGACGGTGAAGACGATGAAGACGGTGAAGACGAACGATGAAGACGGTGAAGACGGTAAAGACGGTGAAGACGGTGAAGACGATGAAGACGGTGAAAACGATGAAGACGATGAAGACGGTGAAGACGATGAAGACGGTGAAGACGATGAAGACGGTGAAGACGGTGAAGACGAACGATGAAGACGATGAAGACGGTGAAGACGATGAAGACGATGAAGACGGTGAAGACGGTGAAGACGGTGAAAACGATGAAGACGAAGAAGACGATGAAGACGGTGAAGACAGTGAAGACGGTGAAGACGGTGAAGACGGTGAAGACGATGAAGACGATGAAGACGAACGGTGAAGACGATGAAGACGGTGAAGACGATGAAGACGGTGAAGACGAACGATGAAGACGGTGAAGACGGTAAAGACGGTGAAGACGGTGAAGACGATGAAGACGGTGAAAACGATGAAGACGATGAAGACGGTGAAGACGATGAAGACGGTGAAGACGATGAAGACGGTGAAGACGGTGAAGACGAACGATGAAGACGATGAAGACGGTGAAGACGATGAAGACGATGAAGACGGTGAAGACGAACGGTAAAGACGATGAAGACGGTGAAGACGATGAAGACGGTGAAGACGAACGATGAAGACGGTGAAGACGGTAAAGACGGTGAAGACGGTGAAGACGATGAAGACGGTGAAGACGATGAAGACGATGAAGACGGTGAAGACGGTGAAGACGGTAAAGACGATGAAGACGATGAAAACGGTGAAGACGATGAAGACGGTGAAGACGATGAAGACGATGAAGACGAAAGATGATGACGGTGAAGACGGTGAAGACGGTGAAGACGGTGAAGACGGTAAAGACGATGAAGACGGTGAAGACGATGAAGACGGTGAAGACGAACGATGAAGACGATGAAGACGGTGAAGACGATGAAGACGATGAAGACGGTGAAGACGATGAAGACGGTAAAGACAATGAAGACGGTGAAGACGGTGAAGACGAACGATGAAGACGATGAAGACGGTGAAGACGAACGATGAAGACGGTGAAGACGGTGAAGACGATGAAGACGGTGAAGACGATGAAGACGGTGAAGACGAACGATGAAGACGGTGAAGACGGTGAAGACGGTGAAGACGATGAAGACGATGAAGACGGTGAAGACGAACGATGAAGACGATGAAGACGGTGAAGACGATGAAGACGGTAAGACGATGAAGACGGTGAAGACGATGAAGACGGTGAAGACGATGAAGACGGTGAAGACGATGAAGATTGTGAAGACGGTGAAGACGAACTATGAAGACGGTGAAGACGATGAAGACGGTGAAGACGATGAAGACGGTGAAGACGATGAAGACGGTGAAGACGATGAAGACGGTGAAGACGATGAAGACGATGAAGACGAACGATGAAGACGGTGAAGACGGTGAAGACGGTGAAGACGGTGAAGACGGTGAAGACGGTGAAGACGGTGAAAACGATGAAGACGAAGAAGACGATGAAGACGGTGAAGACAGTGAAGACGGTGAAGACGGTGAAGACGGGGAAGACGATGAAGACGATGAAGACGAACGGTGAAGACGATGAAGACGGTGAAGACGATGAAGACGGTGAAGACGAACGATGAAGACGGTGAAGACGGTAAAGACGGTGAAGACGGTGAAGACGATGAAGACAGTGAAAACGATGAAGACGATGAAGACGGTGAAGACGATGAAGACGGTGAAGACGATGAAGACGGTGAAGACGGTGAAGACGAACGATGAAGACGATGAAGACGGTGAAGACGATGAAGACGATGAAGACGGTGAAGACGGTGAAGACGGTGAAAACGATGAAGACGAAGAAGACGATGAAGACGGTGAAGACAGTGAAGACGGTGAAGACGGTGAAGACGGTGAAGACGATGAAGACGATGAAGACGAACGGTGAAGACGATGAAGACGGTGAAGACGATGAAGACGGTGAAGACGAACGATGAAGACGGTGAAGACGGTAAAGACGGTGAAGACGGTGAAGACGATGAAGACGGTGAAAACGATGAAGACGATGAAGACGGTGAAGACGATGAAGACGGTGAAGACGATGAAGACGGTGAAGACGGTGAAGACGAACGATGAAGACGATGAAGACGGTGAAGACGATGAAGACGATGAAGACGGTGAAGACGGTGAAGACGGTGAAAACGATGAAGACGATGAAGACGATGAAGACGGTGAAGACGGTGAAGACGGTGAAGACGGTGAAGACGGTGAAGACGGTGAAGACGGTGAAGACGGTGAAGACGATGAAGACGGTGAAGACGGTGAAGACGGTGAAGACGGTGAAGACGAACGATGAAGACGATGAAGACGGTGAAGACGGTGAAGACGATGAAGACGGTGAAGACGATGAAGACGGTGAAGACGAACGATGAAGACGGTGAAGACGGTGAAGACGGTGAAGACGATGAAGACGGTGAAGACGATGAAGACGATGAAGACGGTGAAGACGATGAAGACGGTGAAGACGATGAAGACGGTGAAGACGGTGAAGACGAACGATGAAGACGATGAAGACGGTGAAGACGATGAAGACGATGAAGACGGTGAAGACGGTGAAAACGATGAAGACGAAGAAGACGATGAAGACGGTGAAGACGATGAAGACGGTAAAGACGGTGAAGACGAACGATGAAGACGGTGAAGACGGTGAAGACGGTGAAGACGATGAAGACGGTGAAGACGGTGAAGACGGTGAAGACGATGAAGACGATGAAGACGAACGGTAAAGACGATGAAGACGGTGAAGACGATGAAGACGGTGAAGACGAACGATGAAGACGGTGAAGACGGTAAAGACGGTGAAGACGGTGAAGACGATGAAGACGGTGAAGACGATGAAGACGATGAAGACGGTGAAGACGGTGAAGACGGTAAAGACGATGAAGACGATGAAAACGGTGAAGACGATGAAGACGGTGAAGACGATGAAGACGATGAAGACGAAAGATGATGACGGTGAAGACGGTGAAGACGGTGAAGACGGTGAAGACGGTAAAGACGATGAAGACGGTGAAGACGATGAAGACGGTGAAGACGAACGATGAAGACGATGAAGACGGTGAAGACGGTAAAGACGATGAAGACGGTGAAGACGATGAAGACGGTGAAGACGAACGATGAAGACGATGAAGACGGTGAAGACGATGAAGACGATGAAGACGGTGAAGACGATGAAGACGGTAAAGACAATGAAGACGGTGAAGACGGTGAAGACGAACGATGAAGACGATGAAGACGGTGAAGACGAACGATGAAGACGGTGAAGACGGTGAAGACGATGAAGACGGTGAAGACGATGAAGACGGTGAAGACGAACGATGAAGACGGTGAAGACGGTGAAGACGGTGAAGACGATGAAGACGATGAAGACGGTGAAGACGAACGATGAAGACGATGAAGACGGTGAAGACGATGAAGACGGTAAGACGATGAAGACGGTGAAGACGATGAAGACGGTGAAGACGATGAAGACGGTGAAGACGATGAAGATTGTGAAGACGGTGAAGACGAACGATGAAGACGGTGAAGACGATGAAGACGGTGAAGACGATGAAGACGGTGAAGACGATGAAGACGGTGAAGACGATGAAGACGGTGAAGACGATGAAGACGATGAAGACGAACGATGAAGACGGTGAAGACGGTGAAGACGGTGAAGACGGTGAAGACGGTGAAGACGGTGAAGACGGTAAAGACGATGAAGACGGTGAAGACGATGAAGACGGTGAAGACGATGAAGACGATGAAGACGGTGAAGACGAACGATGAAGACGATGAAGACGGTGAAGACGATGAAGACGATGAAGACGGTGAAGACGATGAAGACGGTGAAGACGATGAAGACGGTGAAGACGGTGAAGACGAACGATGAAGACGATGAAGACGGTGAAGACAAACGATGAAGACGGTGAAGACGGTGAAGACGATGAAGACGGTGAAGACGATGAAGACGGTGAAGACGAACGATGAAGACGGTGAAGACGGTAAAGACGGTGAAGACGGTGAAGACGATGAAGACGGTGAAAACGATGAAGACGATGAAGACGGTGAAGACGATGAAGACGGTGAAGACGATGAAGACGGTGAAGACGGTGAAGACGAACGATGAAGACGATGAAGACGGTGAAGACGATGAAGACGATGAAGACGGTGAAGACGGTGAAGACGGTGAAAACGATGAAGACGATGAAGACGATGAAGACGGTGAAGACGGTGAAGACGGTGAAGACGGTGAAGACGGTGAAGACGGTGAAGACGGTGAAGACGGTGAAGACGGTAAAGACGATGAAGACGGTGAAGACGATGAAGACGGTGAAGACGATGAAGACGATGAAGACGGTGAAGACGAACGATGAAGACGGTGAAGACGATGAAGACGGTGAAGACGATGAAGACGGTGAAGACGATGAAGACGATGAAGACGAACGATGAAGACGGTGAAGACGGTGAAGACGGTGAAGACGGTGAAGACGGTAAAGACGATGAAGACGGTGAAGACGATGAAGACGGTGAAGACGATGAAGACGATGAAGACGGTGAAGACGAACGATGAAGACGGTGAAGACGATGAAGACGGTGAAGACGATGAAGACGGTGAAGACGATGAAGACGATGAAGACGAACGATGAAGACGGTGAAGACGGTGAAGACGATGAAGACGATGAAGACGGTGAAGACGATGAAGACGGTGAAGACGATGAAGACGGTGAAGACGGTGAAGACGAACGATGAAGACGATGAAGACGGTGAAGACGAACGATGAAGACGGTGAAGACGGTGAAGACGATGAAGACGGTGAAGACGATGAAGACGGTGAAGACGATGAAGACGGTGAAGACGAACGATGAAGACGGTGAAGACGGTGAAGACGGTGAAGACGGTGAAGACGATGAAGACGGTGAAGACGATGAAGACGATGAAGACGGTGAAGACGACCGATGAAGACGATGAAGACGGTGAAGACGATGAAGACGATGAAGACGGTGAAGACGATGAAGACGGTGAAGACGATGAAGACGGTGAAGACGGTGAAGACGACCGATGAAGACGATGAAGACGGTGAAGACGATGAAGACGATGAAGACGGTGAAGACGGTGAAGACGGTGAAAACGATGAAGACGAAGAAGACGATGAAGACGGTGAAGACGGTGAAGACGGTGAAGACGGTGAAGACGGTGAAGACGATGAAGACGATGAAGACGAACGGTGAAGACGATGAAGACGGTGAAGACGGTGAAGACGGTGAAGACGGTGAAGACGGTGAAGACGGTGAAGACGGTGAAGACGGTAAAGACGATGAAGACGGTGAAGACGATGAAGACGGTGAAGACGATGAAGACGATGAAGACGGTGAAGACGAACGATGAAGACGGTGAAGACGATGAAGACGGTGAAGACGATGAAGACGGTGAAGACGATGAAGACGATGAAGACGAACGATGAAGACGGTGAAGACGGTGAAGACGGTGAAGACGGTGAAGACGGTGAAGACGGTAAAGACGATGAAGACGGTGAAGACGATGAAGACGGTGAAGACGATGAAGACGATGAAGACGGTGAAGACGAACGATGAAGACGGTGAAGACGATGAAGACGGTGAAGACGATGAAGACGGTGAAGACGATGAAGACGATGAAGACGAACGATGAAGACGGTGAAGACGGTGAAGACGATGAAGACGATGAAGACGGTGAAGACGATGAAGACGGTGAAGACGATGAAGACGGTGAAGACGGTGAAGACGAACGATGAAGACGATGAAGACGGTGAAGACGAACGATGAAGACGGTGAAGACGATGAAGACGGTGAAGACGATGAAGACGGTGAAGACGGTGAAGACGAACGATGAAGACGATGAAGACGGTGAAGACGATGAAGACGATGAAGACGGTGAAGACGGTGAAAACGATGAAGACGAAGAAGACGATGAAGACGGTGAAGACGATGAAGACGGTAAAGACGGTGAAGACGAACGATGAAGACGGTGAAGACGGTGAAGACGGTGAAGACGATGAAGACGGTGAAGACGGTGAAGACGGTGAAGACGATGAAGACGATGAAGACGAACGGTAAAGACGATGAAGACGGTGAAGACGATGAAGACGGTGAAGACGAACGATGAAGACGGTGAAGACGGTAAAGACGGTGAAGACGGTGAAGACGATGAAGACGGTGAAGACGATGAAGACGATGAAGACGGTGAAGACGGTGAAGACGGTAAAGACGATGAAGACGATGAAAACGGTGAAGACGATGAAGACGGTGAAGACGATGAAGACGATGAAGACGAAAGATGATGACGGTGAAGACGGTGAAGACGGTGAAGACGGTGAAGACGGTAAAGACGATGAAGACGGTGAAGACGATGAAGACGGTGAAGACGAACGATGAAGACGATGAAGACGGTGAAGACGGTAAAGACGATGAAGACGGTGAAGACGATGAAGACGGTGAAGACGAACGATGAAGACGATGAAGACGGTGAAGACGATGAAGACGATGAAGACGGTGAAGACGATGAAGACGGTAAAGACAATGAAGACGGTGAAGACGGTGAAGACGAACGATGAAGACGATGAAGACGGTGAAGACGAACGATGAAGACGGTGAAGACGGTGAAGACGATGAAGACGGTGAAGACGATGAAGACGGTGAAGACGAACGATGAAGACGGTGAAGACGGTGAAGACGGTGAAGACGATGAAGACGATGAAGACGGTGAAGACGAACGATGAAGACGATGAAGACGGTGAAGACGATGAAGACGGTAAGACGATGAAGACGGTGAAGACGATGAAGACGGTGAAGACGATGAAGACGGTGAAGACGATGAAGATTGTGAAGACGGTGAAGACGAACGATGAAGACGGTGAAGACGATGAAGACGGTGAAGACGATGAAGACGGTGAAGACGATGAAGACGGTGAAGACGATGAAGACGGTGAAGACGATGAAGACGATGAAGACGAACGATGAAGACGGTGAAGACGGTGAAGACGGTGAAGACGGTGAAGACGGTGAAGACGGTGAAGACGGTAAAGACGATGAAGACGGTGAAGACGATGAAGACGGTGAAGACGATGAAGACGATGAAGACGGTGAAGACGAACGATGAAGACGATGAAGACGGTGAAGACGATGAAGACGATGAAGACGGTGAAGACGATGAAGACGGTGAAGACGATGAAGACGGTGAAGACGGTGAAGACGAACGATGAAGACGATGAAGACGGTGAAGACAAACGATGAAGACGGTGAAGACGGTGAAGACGATGAAGACGGTGAAGACGATGAAGACGGTGAAGACGAACGATGAAGACTGTGAAGACGGTAAAGACGGTGAAGACGGTGAAGACGATGAAGACGGTGAAAACGATGAAGACGATGAAGACGGTGAAGACGATGAAGACGGTGAAGACGATGAAGACGGTGAAGACGGTGAAGACGAACGATGAAGACGATGAAGACGGTGAAGACGATGAAGACGATGAAGACGGTGAAGACGGTGAAGACGGTGAAAACGATGAAGACGATGAAGACGATGAAGACGGTGAAGACGGTGAAGACGGTGAAGACGGTGAAGACGGTGAAGACGGTGAAGACGGTGAAGACGGTAAAGACGATGAAGACGGTGAAGACGATGAAGACGGTGAAGACGATGAAGACGATGAAGACGGTGAAGACGAACGATGAAGACGGTGAAGACGATGAAGACGGTGAAGACGATGAAGACGGTGAAGACGATGAAGACGATGAAGACGAACGATGAAGACGGTGAAGACGGTGAAGACGGTGAAGACGGTGAAGACGGTAAAGACGATGAAGACGGTGAAGACGATGAAGACGGTGAAGACGATGAAGACGATGAAGACGGTGAAGACGAACGATGAAGACGGTGAAGACGATGAAGACGGTGAAGACGATGAAGACGGTGAAGACGATGAAGACGATGAAGACGAACGATGAAGACGGTGAAGACGGTGAAGACGATGAAGACGATGAAGACGGTGAAGACGATGAAGACGGTGAAGACGATGAAGACGGTGAAGACGGTGAAGACGAACGATGAAGACGATGAAGACGGTGAAGACGAACGATGAAGACGGTGAAGACGGTGAAGACGATGAAGACGGTGAAGACGATGAAGACGGTGAAGACGATGAAGACGGTGAAGACGAACGATGAAGACGGTGAAGACGGTGAAGACGGTGAAGACGGTGAAGACGATGAAGACGGTGAAGACGATGAAGACGATGAAGACGGTGAAGACGACCGATGAAGACGATGAAGACGGTGAAGACGATGAAGACGATGAAGACGGTGAAGACGATGAAGACGGTGAAGACGATGAAGACGGTGAAGACGGTGAAGACGACCGATGAAGACGATGAAGACGGTGAAGACGATGAAGACGATGAAGACGGTGAAGACGGTGAAGACGGTGAAAACGATGAAGACGAAGAAGACGATGAAGACGGTGAAGACGGTGAAGACGGTGAAGACGGTGAAGACGGTGAAGACGATGAAGACGATGAAGACGAACGGTGAAGACGATGAAGACGGTGAAGACGGTGAAGACGGTGAAGACGGTGAAGACGGTGAAGACGGTGAAGACGGTGAAGACGGTAAAGACGATGAAGACGGTGAAGACGATGAAGACGGTGAAGACGATGAAGACGATGAAGACGGTGAAGACGAACGATGAAGACGGTGAAGACGATGAAGACGGTGAAGACGGTGAAGACGGTGAAGACGATGAAGACGATGAAGACGAACGATGAAGACGGTGAAGACGGTGAAGACGGTGAAGACGGTGAAGACGGTGAAGACGGTAAAGACGATGAAGACGGTGAAGACGATGAAGACGGTGAAGACGATGAAGACGATGAAGACGGTGAAGACGAACGATGAAAACGGTGAAGACGATGAAGACGGTGAAGACGATGAAGACGGTGAAGACGATGAAGACGATGAAGACGAACGATGAAGACGGTGAAGACGGTGAAGACGATGAAGACGATGAAGACGGTGAAGACGATGAAGACGGTGAAGACGATGAAGACGGTGAAGACGGTGAAGACGAACGATGAAGACGATGAAGACGGTGAAGACGAACGATGAAGACGGTGAAGACGGTGAAGACGATGAAGACGGTGAAGACGATGAAGACGGTGAAGACGATGAAGACGGTGAAGACGAACGATGAAGACGGTGAAGACGGTGAAGACGGTGAAGACGGTGAAGACGATGAAGACGGTGAAGACGATGAAGACGATGAAGACGGTGAAGACGACCGATGAAGACGATGAAGACGGTGAAGACGATGAAGACGATGAAGACGGTGAAGACGATGAAGACGGTGAAGACGATGAAGACGGTGAAGACGGTGAAGACGACCGATGAAGACGATGAAGACGGTGAAGACGATGAAGACGATGAAGACGGTGAAGACGGTGAAGACGGTGAAAACGATGAAGACGAAGAAGACGATGAAGACGGTGAAGACGGTGAAGACGGTGAAGACGGTGAAGACGGTGAAGACGATGAAGACGATGAAGACGAACGGTGAAGACGATGAAGACGGTGAAGACGATGAAGACGGTGAAGACGATGAAGACTGTGAAGACGAACGATGAAGACGGTGAAGACGGTGAAGACGGTGAAGACGGTGAAGACGGTGAAGACGATGAAGACGGTGAAGACGATGAAGACTGTGAAGACGAACGATGAAGACGGTGAAGACGGTGAAGACGGTGAAGACGGTGAAGACGGTGAAGACGATGAAGACGGTGAAGACGATGAAGACGGTGAAGACGGTGAAGACGAACGATGAAGACGATGAAGACGATGAAGACGAACGATGAAGACGATGAAGACGGTGAAGACGAACGATGAAGACGATGAAGACGGTGAAGACGATGAAGACGATGAAGACGGTGAAGACGATGAAGACGGTGAAGACGATGAAGACGGTGAAGACGGTGAAGACGGTGAAGACGAACGATGAAGACGATGAAGACGGTGAAGACAAACGATGAAGACGGTGAAGACGGTGAAGACGATGAAGACGGTGAAGACGATGAAGACGGTGAAGACGATGAAGACGGTGAAGACGATGAAGATTGTGAAGACGGTGAAGACGAACGATGAAGACGGTGAAGACGATGAAGACGGTGAAGACGATGAAGACGGTGAAGACGATGAAGACGGTGAAGACGATGAAGACGGTGAAGACGATGAAGACGATGAAGACGAACGATGAAGACGGTGAAGACGGTGAAGACGGTGAAGACGGTGAAGACGGTGAAGACGGTGAAGACGGTGAAGACGGTAAAGACGATGAAGACGGTGAAGACGATGAAGACGGTGAAGACGATGAAGACGATGAAGACGGTGAAGACGAACGATGAAGACGATGAAGACGGTGAAGACGATGAAGACGATGAAGACGGTGAAGACGATGAAGACGGTGAAGACGGTGAAGACGAACGAGGAAGACGATGAAGACGGTGAAGACAAACGATGAAGACGGTGAAGACGGTGAAGACGATGAAGACGGTGAAGACGATGAAGACGGTGAAGACGAACGATGAAGACGGTGAAGACGGTAAAGACGGTGAAGACGGTGAAGACGATGAAGACGGTGAAAACGATGAAGACGATGAAGACGGTGAAGACGATGAAGACGGTGAAGACGATGAAGACGGTGAAGACGGTGAAGACGAACGATGAAGACGATGAAGACGGTGAAGACGATGAAGACGATGAAGACGGTGAAGACGGTGAAGACGGTGAAAACGATGAAGACGATGAAGACGATGAAGACGGTGAAGACGGTGAAGACGGTGAAGACGGTGAAGACGGTGAAGACGGTGAAGACGGTGAAGACGGTAAAGACGATGAAGACGGTGAAGACGATGAAGACGGTGAAGACGATGAAGACGATGAAGACGGTGAAGACGAACGATGAAGACGGTGAAGACGATGAAGACGGTGAAGACGATGAAGACGGTGAAGACGATGAAGACGATGAAGACGAACGATGAAGACGGTGAAGACGGTGAAGACGGTGAAGACGGTGAAGACGGTGAAGACGGTAAAGACGATGAAGACGGTGAAGACGATGAAGACGGTGAAGACGATGAAGACGATGAAGACGGTGAAGACGAACGATGAAGACGGTGAAGACGATGAAGACGGTGAAGACGATGAAGACGGTGAAGACGATGAAGACGATGAAGACGAACGATGAAGACGGTGAAGACGGTGAAGACGATGAAGACGATGAAGACGGTGAAGACGATGAAGACGGTGAAGACGATGAAGACGGTGAAGACGGTGAAGACGAACGATGAAGACGATGAAGACGGTGAAGACGAACGATGAAGACGGTGAAGACGGTGAAGACGATGAAGACGGTGAAGACGATGAAGACGGTGAAGACGAACGATGAAGACGGTGAAGACGATGAAGACGGTGAAGACGGTGAAGACGAACGAGGAAGACGATGAAGACGGTGAAGACAAACGATGAAGACGGTGAAGACGGTGAAGACGATGAAGACGGTGAAGACGATGAAGACGGTGAAGACGAACGATGAAGACGGTGAAGACGGTAAAGACGGTGAAGACGGTGAAGACGATGAAGACGGTGAAAACGATGAAGACGATGAAGACGGTGAAGACGATGAAGACGGTGAAGACGATGAAGACGGTGAAGACGGTGAAGACGAACGATGAAGACGATGAAGACGGTGAAGACGATGAAGACGATGAAGACGGTGAAGACGGTGAAAACGATGAAGACGAAGAAGACGATGAAGACGGTGAAGACGGTGAAGACGGTGAAGACGGTGAAGACGGTGAAGACGATGAAGACGATGAAGACGAACGGTGAAGACGATGAAGACGGTGAAGACGATGAAGACGGTGAAGACGATGAAGACTGTGAAGACGAACGATGAAGACGGTGAAGACGGTGAAGACGGTGAAGACGGTGAAGACGGTGAAGACGATGAAGACGGTGAAGACGATGAAGACTGTGAAGACGAACGATGAAGACGGTGAAGACGGTGAAGACGGTGAAGACGGTGAAGACGGTGAAGACGATGAAGACGGTGAAGACGATGAAGACGGTGAAGACGGTGAAGACGAACGATGAAGACGATGAAGACGATGAAGACGAACGATGAAGACGATGAAGACGGTGAAGACGAACGATGAAGACGATGAAGACGGTGAAGACGATGAAGACGATGAAGACGGTGAAGACGATGAAGACGGTGAAGACGATGAAGACGGTGAAGACGGTGAAGACGGTGAAGACGAACGATGAAGACGATGAAGACGGTGAAGACAAACGATGAAGACGGTGAAGACGGTGAAGACGATGAAGACGGTGAAGACGATGAAGACGGTGAAGACGATGAAGACGGTGAAGACGATGAAGATTGTGAAGACGGTGAAGACGAACGATGAAGACGGTGAAGACGATGAAGACGGTGAAGACGATGAAGACGGTGAAGACGATGAAGACGGTGAAGACGATGAAGACGGTGAAGACGATGAAGACGATGAAGACGAACGATGAAGACGGTGAAGACGGTGAAGACGGTGAAGACGGTGAAGACGGTGAAGACGGTGAAGACGGTGAAGACGGTAAAGACGATGAAGACGGTGAAGACGATGAAGACGGTGAAGACGATGAAGACGATGAAGACGGTGAAGACGAACGATGAAGACGATGAAGACGGTGAAGACGATGAAGACGATGAAGACGGTGAAGACGATGAAGACGGTGAAGACGGTGAAGACGAACGAGGAAGACGATGAAGACGGTGAAGACAAACGATGAAGACGGTGAAGACGGTGAAGACGATGAAGACGGTGAAGACGATGAAGACGGTGAAGACGAACGATGAAGACGGTGAAGACGGTAAAGACGGTGAAGACGGTGAAGACGATGAAGACGGTGAAAACGATGAAGACGATGAAGACGGTGAAGACGATGAAGACGGTGAAGACGATGAAGACGGTGAAGACGGTGAAGACGAACGATGAAGACGATGAAGACGGTGAAGACGATGAAGACGATGAAGACGGTGAAGACGGTGAAGACGGTGAAAACGATGAAGACGATGAAGACGATGAAGACGGTGAAGACGGTGAAGACGGTGAAGACGGTGAAGACGGTGAAGACGGTGAAGACGGTGAAGACGGTAAAGACGATGAAGACGGTGAAGACGATGAAGACGGTGAAGACGATGAAGACGATGAAGACGGTGAAGACGAACGATGAAGACGGTGAAGACGATGAAGACGGTGAAGACGATGAAGACGGTGAAGACGATGAAGACGATGAAGACGAACGATGAAGACGGTGAAGACGGTGAAGACGGTGAAGACGGTGAAGACGGTGAAGACGGTAAAGACGATGAAGACGGTGAAGACGATGAAGACGGTGAAGACGATGAAGACGATGAAGACGGTGAAGACGAACGATGAAGACGGTGAAGACGATGAAGACGGTGAAGACGATGAAGACGGTGAAGACGATGAAGACGATGAAGACGAACGATGAAGACGGTGAAGACGGTGAAGACGATGAAGACGATGAAGACGGTGAAGACGATGAAGACGGTGAAGACGATGAAGACGGTGAAGACGGTGAAGACGAACGATGAAGACGATGAAGACGGTGAAGACGAACGATGAAGACGGTGAAGACGGTGAAGACGATGAAGACGGTGAAGACGATGAAGACGGTGAAGACGAACGATGAAGACGGTGAAGACGAACGATGAAGACGGTGAAGACGGTGAAGACGGTGAAGACGGTGAAGACGATGAAGACGGTGAAGACGATGAAGACGATGAAGACGGTGAAGACGACCGATGAAGACGATGAAGACGGTGAAGACGATGAAGACGATGAAGACGGTGAAGACGATGAAGACGGTGAAGACGATGAAGACGGTGAAGACGGTGAAGACGACCGATGAAGACGATGAAGACGGTGAAGACGATGAAGACGATGAAGACGGTGAAGACGGTGAAGACGGTGAAAACGATGAAGACGAAGAAGACGATGAAGACGGTGAAGACGGTGAAGACGGTGAAGACGGTGAAGACGGTGAAGACGATGAAGACGATGAAGACGAACGGTGAAGACGATGAAGACGGTGAAGACGATGAAGACGGTGAAGACGATGAAGACTGTGAAGACGAACGATGAAGACGGTGAAGACGGTGAAGACGGTGAAGACGGTGAAGACGGTGAAGACGATGAAGACGGTGAAGACGATGAAGACGGTGAAGACGGTGAAGACGAACGATGAAGACGATGAAGACGATGAAGACGAACGATGAAGACGATGAAGACGGTGAAGACGAACGATGAAGACGATGAAGACGGTGAAGACGATGAAGACGATGAAGACGGTGAAGACGATGAAGACGGTGAAGACGATGAAGACGGTGAAGACGGTGAAGACGAACGATGAAGACGATGAAGACGGTGAAGACAAACGATGAAGACGGTGAAGACGGTGAAGACGATGAAGACGGTGAAGACGATGAAGACGGTGAAGACGAACGATGAAGACGGTGAAGACGGTAAAGACGGTGAAGACGGTGAAGTCGATGAAGACGGTGAAAACGATGAAGACGATGAAGACGGTGAAGACGATGAAGACGGTGAAGACGATGAAGACGGTGAAGACGGTGAAGACGAACGATGAAGACGATGAAGACGGTGAAGACGATGAAGACGATGAAGACGGTGAAGACGGTGAAGACGGTGAAAACGATGAAGACGATGAAGACGATGAAGACGGTGAAGACGGTGAAGACGGTGAAGACGGTGAAGACGGTGAAGACGGTGAAGACGGTGAAGACGGTAAAGACGATGAAGACGGTGAAGACGATGAAGACGGTGAAGACGATGAAGACGATGAAGACGGTGAAGACGAACGATGAAGACGGTGAAGACGATGAAGACGGTGAAGACGATGAAGACGGTGAAGACGATGAAGACGATGAAGACGAACGATGAAGACGGTGAAGACGGTGAAGATGGTGAAGACGGTGAAGACGGTAAAGACGATGAAGACGGTGAAGACGATGAAGACGGTGAAGACGATGAAGACGGTGAAGACGGTGAAGACGGTGAAGACGGTAAAGACGATGAAGACGGTGAAGACGATGAAGACGGTGAAGACGATGAAGACGATGAAGACGGTGAAGACGAACGATGAAGACGGTGAAGACGATGAAGACGGTGAAGACGATGAAGACGGTGAAGACGATGAAGACGATGAAGACGAACGATGAAGACGGTGAAGACGGTGAAGACGGTGAAGACGGTGAAGACGGTAAAGACGATGAAGACGGTGAAGACGATGAAGACGGTGAAGACGATGAAGACGATGAAGACGGTGAAGACGAACGATGAAGACGGTGAAGACGATGAAGACGGTGAAGACGATGAAGACGGTGAAGACGATGAAGACGATGAAGACGAACGATGAAGACGGTGAAGACGGTGAAGACGATGAAGACGATGAAGACGGTGAAGACGATGAAGACGGTGAAGACGATGAAGACGGTGAAGACGGTGAAGACGAACGATGAAGACGATGAAGACGGTGAAGACGAACGATGAAGACGGTGAAGACGGTGAAGACGATGAAGACGGTGAAGACGATGAAGACGGTGAAGACGAACGATGAAGACGGTGAAGACGGTGAAGACGGTGAAGACGATGAAGACGGTGAAGACGATGAAGACGATGAAGACGGTGAAGACGACCGATGAAGACGATGAAGACGGTGAAGACGATGAAGACGATGAAGACGGTGAAGACGATGAAGACGGTGAAGACGATGAAGACGGTGAAGACGGTGAAGACGACCGATGAAGACGATGAAGACGGTGAAGACGATGAAGACGATGAAGACGGTGAAGACGGTGAAGACGGTGAAAACGATGAAGACGAAGAAGACGATGAAGACGGTGAAGACGGTGAAGACGGTGAAGACGGTGAAGACGGTGAAGACGGTGAAGACGATGAAGACGATGAAGACGAACGGTGAAGACGATGAAGACGGTGAAGACGATGAAGACGGTGAAGACGATGAAGACTGTGAAGACGAACGATGAAGACGGTGAAGACGGTGAAGACGGTGAAGACGGTGAAGACGATGAAGACGGTGAAGACGATGAAGACGATGAAGACGGTGAAGACGATGAAGACGGTGAACACGATGAAGACGGTGAAGACGGTGAAGACGGTGAAGACGGTGAAGACGAACGATGAAGACGATGAAGACGGTGAACACGATGAAGACGGTGAAGACGGTGAAGACGGTGAAGACTGTGAAGACGAACGATGAAGACGGTGAAGACGGTGAAGACGATAAAGACGGTGAAGATGAACGATGAAGACGATGAAGACGGTGAAGACGATGAAGACGATGAAGACGGTGAAGACGATGAAGACGGTGAAGACGATGAAGACGGTGAAGACGGTGAAGACGAACGATGAAGACGATGAAGACGGTGAAGACAAACGATGAAGACGGTGAAGACGGTGAAGACGATGAAGACGGTGAAGACGATGAAGACGGTGAAGACGATGAAGACGGTGAAGACGAACGATGAAGACGGTGAAGACGGTAAAGACGGTGAAGACGGTGAAGACGATGAAGACGGTGAAAACGATGAAGACGATGAAGACGGTGAAGACGATGAAGACGGTGAAGACGATGAAGACGGTGAAGACGGTGAAGACGAACGATGAAGACGATGAAGACGGTGAAGACGATGAAGACGATGAAGACGGTGAAGACGGTGAAGACGGTGAAAACGATGAAGACGATGAAGACGATGAAGACGGTGAAGACGGTGAAGACGGTGAAGACGGTGAAGACGGTGAAGACGGTGAAGACGGTGAAGACGGTAAAGACGATGAAGACGGTGAAGACGATGAAGACGGTGAAGACGATGAAGACGATGAAGACGGTGAAGACGAACGATGAAGACGGTGAAGACGATGAAGACGGTGAAGACGATGAAGACGGTGAAGACGATGAAGACGATGAAGACGAACGATGAAGACGGTGAAGACGGTGAAGACGATGAAGACGGTGAAGACGGTGAAGACGGTAAAGACGATAAAGACGGTGAAGACGATGAAGACGGTGAAGACGATGAAGACGATGAAGACGGTGAAGACGAACGATGAAGACGGTGAAGACGATGAAGACGGTGAAGACGAACGATGAAGACGGTGAAGACGGTGAAGACGGTGAAGACGATGAAGACGGTGAAGACGATGAAGACGATGAAGACGGTGAAGACGATGAAGACGGTGAAAACGATGAAGACGGTGAAGACGGTGAAGACGAACGATGAAGACGATGAAGACGGTGAAGACGATGAAGACGATGAAGACGGTGAAGACGGTGAAGACGGTGAAAACGATGAAGACGAAGAAGACGATGAAGACGGTGAAGACGGTGAAGACGGTGAAGACGGTGAAGACGGTGAAGACGATGAAGACGATGAAGACGAACGGTGAAGACGATGAAGACGGTGAAGACGATGAAGACGGTGAAGACGAACGATGAAGACGGTGAAGACGGTAAAGACGGTGAAGACGGTGAAGACGATGAAGACGGTGAAGACGATGAAGACGATGAAGACGGTGAAGACGATGAAGACGGTGAAGACGATGAAGACGGTGAAGACGATGAAGACGAACGATGAAGACGATGAAGACGGTGAAGACGGTGAAGACGATGAAAACGGTGAAGAAGATGAAGACGGTGAAGACGGTGAAGACGATGAAGACGTTGAAGACGATGAAGACGGTAAAGACGATGAAGACGGTGAAGACGATGAAGACGGTGAAGACGATGAAGACGGTGAAGACGATGAAGACGATGAAGACGGTGAAGACGAACGATGAAGACGATGAAGACGGTGAAGACGATGAAGACGGTGAAGACGATGAAGACGGTGAAGACGATGAAGACGGTGAAGACGATGAAGACGGTGAAGACGATGAAGACGATGAAGACGAACGATGAAGACGGTGAAGACGGTGAAGACGGTGAAGACGGTGAAGACGGTAAAGACGATGAAGACGGTGAAGACGATGAAGACGGTGAAGACGATGAAGACGATGAAGACGGTGAAGACGAACGATGAAGACGATGAAGACGGTGAAGACGATGAAGACGATGAAGACGGTGAAGACGATGAAGACGGTGAAGACGATGAAGACGGTGAAGACGGTGAAGACGAACGATGAAGACGATGAAGACGGTGAAGACGAACGATGATGACGGTGAAGACGGTGAAGACGATGAAGACGGTGAAGACGATGAAGACGGTGAAGACGAACGATGAAGACGGTGAAGACGGTGAAGACGGTGAAGACGATGAAGACGGTGAAGACGATGAAGACGATGAAGACGGTGAAGACGATGAAGACGGTGAAGACGATGAAGACGGTGAAGACGGTGAAGACGAACGATGAAGACGATGAAGACAGTGAAGACGATGAAGACGATGAAGACGGTGAAGACGGTGAAGACGGTGAAAACGATGAAGACGAAGAAGACGATGAAGACGGTGAAGACGGTGAAGACGGTGAAGACGGTGAAGACGGTGAAGACGATGAAGACGGTGAAGACGATGAAGACGGTGAAGACGAACGATGAAGACGGTGAAGACGATGAAGACGGTGAAGACGAACGATGAAGACGGTGAAGACGGTGAAGACGGTGAAGACGATGAAGACGGTGAAGACGATGAAGACGATGAAGACGGTGAAGACGATGAAGACGGTGAAGACGATGAAGACGGTGAAGACGGTGAAGACGAACGATGAAGACGATGAAGACGGTGAAGACGATGAAGACGATGAAGACGGTGAAGACGGTGAAGACGGTGAAAACGATGAAGACGAAGAAGACGATGAAGACGGTGAAGACGGTGAAGACGGTGAAGACGGTGAAGACGGTGAAGACGATGAAGACGATGAAGACGAACGGTGAAGACGATGAAGACGGTGAAGACGATGAAGACGGTGAAGACGAACGATGAAGACGGTGAAGACGGTAAAGACGGTGAAGACGGTGAAGACGATGAAGACGGTGAAGACGATGAAGACGCTGAAGACGGTGAAGACGATGAAGACGGTGAAGACGATGAAGACGGTGAAGACGATGAAGACGATGAAGACGGTGAAGACGATGAAGACGAACGATGAAGACGATGAAGACGGTGAAGACGGTGAAGACGATGAAAACGGTGAAGAAGATGAAGACGGTGAAGACGGTGAAGACGATGAAGACGTTGAAGACGATGAAGACGGTAAAGACGATGAAGACGGTGAAGACGATGAAGACGGTGAAGACGATGAAGACGGTGAAGACGATGAAGACGATGAAGACGGTGAAGACGAACGATGAAGACGATGAAGACGGTGAAGACGATGAAGACGGTGAAGACGATGAAGACGGTGAAGACGATGAAGACGGTGAAGACGATGAAGACGATGAAGACGAACGATGAAGACGGTGAAGACGGTGAAGACGGTGAAGACGGTGAAGACGGTGAAGACGGTAAAGACGATGAAGACGGTGAAGACGATGAAGACGGTGAAGACGATGAAGACGATGAAGACGGTGAAGACGAACGATGAAGACGATGAAGACGGTGAAGACGATTAAGACGATGAAGACGGTGAAGACGATGAAGACGGTGAAGACGATGAAGACGGTGAAGACGGTGAAGACGAACGATGAAGACGATGAAGACGGTGAAGACGAACGATGATGACGGTGAAGACGAACGATGATGACGGTGAAGACGGTGAAGACGATGAAGACGGTGAAGACGATGAAGACGGTGAAGACGAACGATGAAGACGGTGAAGACGGTGAAGACGGTGAAGACGATGAAGACGGTGAAGACGATGAAGACGATGAAGACGGTGAAGACGATGAAGACGGTGAAGACGATGAAGACGGTGAAGACGGTGAAGACGAACGATGAAGACGATGAAGACAGTGAAGACGATGAAGACGATGAAGACGGTGAAGACGGTGAAGACGGTGAAAACGATGAAGACGAAGAAGACGATGAAGACGGTGAAGACGGTGAAGACGGTGAAGACGGTGAAGACGGTGAAGACGATGAAGACGGTGAAGACGATGAAGACGATGAAGACGAACGGTGAAGACGATGAAGACGGTGAAGACGATGAAGACGGTGAAGACGAACGATGAAGACGGTGAAGACGGTAAAGACGGTGAAGACGGTGAAGACGATGAAGACGGTGAAGACGATGAAGACGATGAAGACGGTGAAGACGATGAAGACGGTGAAGACGATGAAGACGGTAAAGACGGTGAAGACGAACGATGAAGACGATGAAGACGGTGAAGACGATGAAGACGATGAAGACGGTGAAGACGGTGAAGACGGTGAAAACGATGAAGACGATGAAGACGATGAAGACGGTGAAGACGGTGAAGACGGTGAAGACGGTGAAGACGGTGAAGACGGTGAAGACGGTGAAGACGGTAAAGACGGTAAAGACGATGAAGACGATGAAGACGGTGAAGACGAACGATGAAGACGGTGAAGACGATGAAGACGGTGAAGACGATGAAGACGGTGAAGACGATGAAGACGATGAAGACGAACGATGAAGACGGTGAAGACGGTGAAGACGGTAAAGACGGTAAAGACGATGAAGACGGTGAAGACGATGAAGACGGTGAAGACGAACGATGAAGACGATGAAGACGGTGAAGACGATGAAGACGATGAAGACGGTGAAGACGATGAAGACGGTGAAGCCGATGAAGACGGTGAAGACGGTGAAGACGAACGATGAAGACGATGAAGACGGTGAAGACGAACGATGAAGACGGTGAAGACGGTGAAGACGATGAAGACGGTGAAGACGATGAAGACGGTGAAGACGAACGATGAAGACGGTGAAGACGGTGAAGACGGTGAAGACGGTGAAGACGATGAAGACGATTAAGACGGTGAAGACGAACGATGAAGACGATGAAGACGGTGAAGACGATGAAGACGGTGAAGACGATGAAGACGGTGAAGACGATGAAGACGGTGAAGACGATGAAGACGGTGAAGACGATGAAGATTGTGAAGACGGTGAAGACGAACGATGAAGACGGTGAAGACGATGAAGACGGTGAAGACGATGAAGACGGTGAAGACGATGAAGACGGTGAAGACGATGAAGACGGTGAAGACGATGAAGACGGTGAAGACGATGAAGACGATGAAAACGAACGATGAAGACGGTGAAGACGGTGAAGACGGTGAAGACGGTGAAGACGGTGAAGACGGTAAAGACGATGAAGACGGTGAAGACGATGAAGACGGTGAAGACGATGAAGACGATGAAGACGGTGAAGACGAACGATGAAGACGATGAAGACGGTGAAGACGATGAAGACGATGAAGACGGTGAAGACGATGAAGACGGTGAAGACGATGAAGACGGTGAAGACGGTGAAGACAAACGATGAAGACGATGAAGACGGTGAAGACGAACGATGAAGACGGTGAAGACGGTGAAG
This sequence comes from Piscicola geometra, assembly GCA_943735955.1. Classification (NCBI taxonomy): domain Eukaryota; kingdom Metazoa; phylum Annelida; class Clitellata; order Hirudinida; family Piscicolidae; genus Piscicola; species Piscicola geometra. The sequence continues at coordinate 7,455,600 of OX030967.1, read as the reverse complement.
ACGATGAAGACGGTGAAGACGATGAAGACGGTGAAGACGAACGATGAAGACGGTGAAGACGGTGAAGACGGTGAAGACGATGAAGACGGTGAAGACGATGAAGACGATGAAGACGGTGAAGACGATGAAGACGGTGAAGACGATGAAGACGGTGAAGACGGTGAAGACGAACGATGAAGACGATGAAGACGGTGAAGACGATGAAGACGATGAAGACGGTGAAGACGGTGAAGACGGTGAAAACGATGAAGACGAAGAAGACGATGAAGACGGTGAAGACAGTGAAGACGGTGAAGACGGTGAAGACGGTGAAGACGATGAAGACGATGAAGACGAACGGTGAAGACGATGAAGACGGTGAAGACGATGAAGACGGTGAAGACGAACGATGAAGACGGTGAAGACGGTAAAGACGGTGAAGACGGTGAAGACGATGAAGACGGTGAAAACGATGAAGACGATGAAGACGGTGAAGACGATGAAGACGGTGAAGACGATGAAGACGGTGAAGACGGTAAAGACGGTGAAGACGGTGAAGACGATGAAGACGGTGAAAACGATGAAGACGATGAAGACGGTGAAGACGATGAAGACGGTGAAGACGATGAAGACGGTGAAGACGGTGAAGACGAACGATGAAGACGATGAAGACGGTGAAGACGATGAAGACGATGAAGACGGTGAAGACGGTGAAGACGGTGAAAACGATGAAGACGAAGAAGACGATGAAGACGGTGAAGACAGTGAAGACGGTGAAGACGGTGAAGACGGTGAAGACGATGAAGACGATGAAGACGAACGGTGAAGACGATGAAGACGGTGAAGACGATGAAGACGGTGAAGACGATGAAGACGGTGAAGACGAACGATGAAGACGATGAAGACGGTGAAGACGATGAAGACGATGAAGACGGTGAAGACGGTGAAGACGGTGAAAACGATGAAGACGATGAAGACGATGAAGACGGTGAAGACGGTGAAGACGGTGAAGACGGTGAAGACGGTGAAGACGGTGAAGACGGTGAAGACGGTGAAGACGATGAAGACGGTGAAGACGATGAAGACGGTGAAGACGGTGAAGACGAACGATGAAGACGATGAAGACGGTGAAGACGAACGATGAAGACGGTGAAGACGGTGAAGACGATGAAGACGGTGAAGACGATGAAGACGGTGAAGACGAACGATGAAGACGGTGAAGACGGTGAAGACGGTGAAGACGATGAAGACGGTGAAGACGATGAAGACGATGAAGACGGTGAAGACGATGAAGACGGTGAAGACGATGAAGACGGTGAAGACGGTGAAGACGAACGATGAAGACGATGAAGAAGGTGAAGACGATGAAGACGATGAAGACGGTGAAGACGGTGAAGACGGTGAAAACGATGAAGACGAAGAAGACGATGAAGACGGTGAAGACGATGAAGACGGTGAAGACGGTGAAGACGAACGATGAAGACGGTGAAGACGGTGAAAACGGTGAAGACGATGAAGACGGTGAAGACGGTGAAGACGGTGAAGACGATGAAGACGATGAAGACGAACGGTAAAGACGATGAAGACGGTGAAGACGGTGAAGACGGTGAAGACGATGAAGACGATGAAGACGAACGGTAAAGACGATGAAGACGGTGAAGACGATAAAGACGGTGAAGACGAACGATGAAGACGGTGAAGACGGTAAAGACGGTGAAGACGGTGAAGACGATGAAGACGGTGAAGACGGTGAAGACGAACGATGAAGACGATGAAGACGGTGAAGACGATGAAGACGATGAAGACGGTGAAGACGGTGAAGACGGTGAAAACGATGAAGACGAAGAAGACGATGAAGACGGTGAAGACAGTGAAGACGGTGAAGACGGTGAAGACGGTGAAGACGATGAAGACGATGAAGACGAACGGTGAAGACGATGAAGACGGTGAGGACGATGAAGACGGTGAAGACGAACGATGAAGACGGTGAAGACGGTAAAGACGGTGAAGACGGTGAAGACGATGAAGACGGTGAAAACGATGAAGACGATGAAGACGGTGAAGACGATGAAGACGGTGAAGACGATGAAGACGGTGAAGACGGTAAAGACGGTGAAGACGGTGAAGACGATGAAGACGGTGAAAACGATGAAGACGATGAAGACGGTGAAGACGATGAAGACGGTGAAGACGATGAAGACGGTGAAGACGGTGAAGACGAACGATGAAGACGATGAAGACGGTGAAGACGATGAAGACGATGAAGACGGTGAAGACGGTGAAGACGGTGAAAACGATGAAGACGAAGAAGACGATGAAGACGGTGAAGACAGTGAAGACGGTGAAGACGGTGAAGACGGTGAAGACGATGAAGACGATGAAGACGAACGGTGAAGACGATGAAGACGGTGAAGACGATGAAGACGGTGAAGACGATGAAGACGGTGAAGACGAACGATGAAGACGATGAAGACGGTGAAGACGATGAAGACGATGAAGACGGTGAAGACGGTGAAGACGGTGAAAACGATGAAGACGATGAAGACGATGAAGACGGTGAAGACGGTGAAGACGGTGAAGACGGTGAAGACGGTGAAGACGGTGAAGACGGTGAAGACGGTGAAGACGATGAAGACGGTGAAGACGATGAAGACGGTGAAGACGGTGAAGACGAACGATGAAGACGATGAAGACGGTGAAGACGAACGATGAAGACGGTGAAGACGGTGAAGACGATGAAGACGGTGAAGACGATGAAGACGGTGAAGACGAACGATGAAGACGGTGAAGACGGTGAAGACGGTGAAGACGATGAAGACGGTGAAGACGATGAAGACGATGAAGACGGTGAAGACGATGAAGACGGTGAAGACGATGAAGACGGTGAAGACGGTGAAGACGAACGATGAAGACGATGAAGACGGTGAAGACGATGAAGACGATGAAGACGGTGAAGACGGTGAAGACGGTGAAAACGATGAAGACGAAGAAGACGATGAAGACGGTGAAGACGATGAAGACGGTGAAGACGGTGAAGACGAACGATGAAGACGGTGAAGACGGTGAAGACGGTGAAGACGATGAAGACGGTGAAGACGGTGAAGACGGTGAAGACGATGAAGACGATGAAGACGAACGGTAAAGACGATGAAGACGGTGAAGACGGTGAAGACGGTGAAGACGATGAAGACGATGAAGACGAACGGTAAAGACGATGAAGACGGTGAAGACGATAAAGACGGTGAAGACGAACGATGAAGACGGTGAAGACGGTAAAGACGGTGAAGACGGTGAAGACGATGAAGACGGTGAAGACGATGAAGACGATGAAGACGGTGAAGACGGTGAAGACGGTGAAGACGGTAAAGACGATGAAGACGATGAAAACGGTGAAGACGATGAAGACGGTGAAGACGATGAAGACGATGAAGACGAAAGATGATGACGGTGAAGACGGTGAAGACGGTGAAGACGGTGAAGACGGTGAAGACGGTAAAGACGATGAAGACGGTGAAGACGATGAAGACGGTGAAGACGAACGATGAAGACGATGAAGACGGTGAAGACGATGAAGACGATGAAGACGGTGAAGACGATGAAGACGGTGAAGACGATGAAGACGGTGAAGACGAACGATGAAGACGGTGAAGACGGTGAAGACGGTGAAGACGATGAAGACGATGAAGACGGTGAAGACGAACGATGAAGACGATGAAGACGGTGAAGACGATGAAGACGGTAAGACGATGAAGACGGTGAAGACGATGAAGACGGTGAAGACGATGAAGACGGTGAAGACGATGAAGATTGTGAAGACGGTGAAGACGAACGATGAAGACGGTGAAGACGATGAAGACGGTGAAGACGATGAAGACGGTGAAGACGATGAAGACGGTGAAGACGATGAAGACGGTGAAGACGATGAAGACGGTGAAGACGATGAAGACGGTGAAGACGATGAAGACGGTGAAGACGATGAAGACGGTGAAGACGATGAAGACGATGAAGACGAACGATGAAGACGGTGAAGACGGTGAAGACGGTGAAGACGGTGAAGACGGTGAAGACGGTAAAGACGATGAAGACGGTGAAGACGGTGAAGACGGTGAAGACGATGAAGACGATGAAGACGGTGAAGACGAACGATGAAGACGATGAAGACGGTGAAGACGATGAAGACGGTAAGACGATGAAGACGGTGAAGACGATGAAGACGGTGAAGACGATGAAGACGGTGAAGACGATGAAGACGGTGAAGACGGTGAAGACGAACGATGAAGACGATGAAGACGGTGAAGATAAACGATGAAGACGGTGAAGACGGTGAAGACGATGAAGACGGTGAAGACGATGAAGACGGTGAAGACGAACGATGAAGACGGTGAAGACGGTAAAGACGGTGAAGACGGTGAAGACGATGAAGACGGTGAAAACGATGAAGACGATGAAGACGGTGAAGACGATGAAGACGGTGAAGACGATGAAGACGGTGAAGACGGTGAAGACGAACGATGAAGACGATGAAGACGGTGAAAACGATGAAGACGATGAAGACGATGAAGACGGTGAAGACGGTGAAGACGGTGAAGACGGTGAAGACGGTGAAGACGGTGAAGACGGTGAAGACGGTAAAGACGATGAAGACGGTGAAGACGATGAAGACGGTGAAGACGATGAAGACGATGAAGACGGTGAAGACGAACGATGAAGACGGTGAAGACGATGAAGACGGTGAAGACGATGAAGACGGTGAAGACGATGAAGACGATGAAGACGAACGATGAAGACGGTGAAGACGGTGAAGACGGTGAAGATGGTGAAGACGGTAAAGACGATGAAGACGGTGAAGACGATGAAGACGGTGAAGACGATGAAGACGATGAAGACGGTGAAGACGAACGATGAAGACGGTGAAGACGATGAAGACGGTGAAGACGATGAAGACGGTGAAGACGATGAAGACGATGAAGACGAACGATGAAGACGGTGAAGACGGTGAAGACGATGAAGACGATGAAGACGGTGAAGACGATGAAGACGGTGAAGACGATGAAGACGGTGAAGACGAACGATGAAGACGATGAAGACGGTGAAGACGAACGATGAAGACGGTGAAGACGGTGAAGACGATGAAGACGGTGAAGACGATGAAGACGGTGAAGACGAACGATGAAGACGGTGAAGACGGTGAAGACGGTGAAGACGATGAAGACGGTGAAGACGATGAAGACGATGAAGACGGTGAAGACGACCGATGAAGACGATGAAGACGGTGAAGACGATGAAGACGATGAAGACGGTGAAGACGATGAAGACGGTGAAGACGAACGATGAAGACGATGAAGACGGTGAAGACGATGAAGACGATGAAGACGGTGAAGACGATGAAGACGGTGAAGACGATGAAGACGGTGAAGACGGTGAAGACGAACGATGAAGACGATGAAGACGGTGAAGACAAACGATGAAGACGGTGAAGACGGTGAAGACGATGAAGACGGTGAAGACGATGAAGACGGTGAAGACGAACGATGAAGACGGTAAAGACGGTGAAGACGGTGAAGACGATGAAGACGGTGAAAACGATGAAGACGATGAAGACGGTGAAGACGATGAAGACGGTGAAGACGATGAAGACGGTGAAGACGGTGAAGACGAACGATGAAGACGATGAAGACGGTGAAGACGATGAAGACGATGAAGACGGTGAAGACGGTGAAGACGGTGAAAACGATGAAGACGATGAAGACGGTGAAGACGGTGAAGACGGTGAAGACGGTGAAGACGGTGAAGACGGTGAAGACGGTGAAGACGGTGAAGACGGTAAAGACGATGAAGACGGTGAAGACGATGAAGACGGTGAAGACGATGAAGACGATAAAGACGGTGAAGACGAACGATGAAGACGGTGAAGACGATGAAGACGGTGAAGACGATGAAGACGGTGAAGACGATGAAGACGATGAAGACGAACGATGAAGACGGTGAAGACGGTGAAGACGGTGAAGACGGTGAAGACGGTAAAGACGATGAAGACGGTGAAGACGATGAAGACGGTGAAGACGATGAAGACGGTGAAGACGGTGAAGACGGTGAAGACGGTAAAGACGATGAAGACGGTGAAGACGATGAAGACGGTGAAGACGATGAAGACGATGAAGACGGTGAAGACGAACGATGAAGACGGTGAAGACGATGAAGACGGTGAAGACGATGAAGACGGTGAAGACGATGAAGACGATGAAGACGAACGATGAAGACGGTGAAGACGGTGAAGACGGTGAAGACGGTGAAGACGGTGAAGACGGTGAAGACGGTAAAGACGATGAAGACGGTGAAGACGATGAAGACGGTGAAGACGATGAAGACGATGAAGACGGTGAAGACGAACGATGAAGACGGTGAAGACGATGAAGACGGTGAAGACGATGAAGACGGTGAAGACGATGAAGACGATGAAGACGAACGATGAAGACGGTGAAGACGGTGAAGACGATGAAGACGATGAAGACGGTGAAGACGATGAAGACGGTGAAGACGATGAAGACGGTGAAGACGGTGAAAACGAACGATGAAGACGATGAAGACGGTGAAGACGAACGATGAAGACGGTGAAGACGGTGAAGACGATGAAGACGGTGAAGACGATGAAGACGGTGAAGACGAACGATGAAGACGGTGAAGACGGTGAAGACGGTGAAGACGGTGAAGACGATGAAGACGGTGAAGACGATGAAGACGATGAAGACGGTGAAGACGACCGATGAAGACGATGAAGACGGTGAAGACGATGAAGACGATGAAGACGGTGAAGACGATGAAGACGGTGAAGACGATGAAGACGGTGAAGACGGTGAAGACGACCGATGAAGACGATGAAGACGGTGAAGACGATGAAGACGATGAAGACGGTGAAGACGGTGAAGACGGTGAAAACGATGAAGACGAAGAAGACGATGAAGACGGTGAAGACGGTGAAGACGGTGAAGACGGTGAAGACGGTGAAGACGATGAAGACGATGAAGACGAACGGTGAAGACGATGAAGACGGTGAAGACGATGAAGACGGTGAAGACGATGAAGACTGTGAAGACGAACGATGAAGACGGTGAAGACGGTGAAGACGGTGAAGACGGTGAAGACGATGAAGACGGTGAAGACGATGAAGACGATGAAGACGGTGAAGACGATGAAGACGGTGAAGACGATGAAGACGGTGAAGACGGTGAAGACGAACGATGAAGACGATGAAGACGATGAAGACGAACGATGAAGACGGTGAAGACGATGAAGACGATGAAGACGGTGAAGACGAACGATGAAGACGATGAAGACGGTGAAGACGATGAAGACGATGAAGACGGTGAAGACGATGAAGACGGTGAAGACGATGAAGACGGTGAAGACGGTGAAGACGAACGATGAAGACGATGAAGACGGTGAAGACAAACGATGAAGACGGTGAAGACGGTGAAGACGATGAAGACGGTGAAGACGATGAAGACGGTGAAGACGAACGATGAAGACGGTGAAGACGGTAAAGACGGTGAAGACGGTGAAGACGATGAAGACGGTGAAAACGATGAAGACGATGAAGACGGTGAAGACGATGAAGACGGTGAAGACGATGAAGACGGTGAAGACGGTGAAGACGAACGATGAAGACGATGAAGACGGTGAAGACGATGAAGACGATGAAGACGGTGAAGACGGTGAAGACGGTGAAAACGATGAAGACGATGAAGACGATGAAGACGGTGAAGACGGTGAAGACGGTAAAGACGGTGAAGACGGTGAAGACGGTGAAGACGGTGAAGACGGTAAAGACGATGAAGACGGTGAAGACGATGAAGACGGTGAAGACGATGAAGACGATGAAGACGGTGAAGACGAACGATGAAGACGGTGAAGACGATGAAGACGGTGAAGACGATGAAGACGGTGAAGACGATGAAGACGATGAAGACGAACGATGAAGACGGTGAAGACGGTGAAGACGATGAAGACGGTGAAGACGGTGAAGACGGTAAAGACGATGAAGACGGTGAAGACGATGAAGACGGTGAAGACGATGAAGACGATGAAGACGGTGAAGACGAACGATGAAGACGGTGAAGACGATGAAGACGGTGAAGACGATGAAGACGGTGAAGACGATGAAGACGATGAAGACGAACGATGAAGACGGTGAAGACGGTGAAGACGATGAAGACGATGAAGACGGTGAAGACGATGAAGACGGTGAAGACGATGAAGACGGTGAAGACGGTGAAGACGAACGATGAAGACGATGAAGACGGTGAAGACGAACGATGAAGACGGTGAAGACGATGAAGACGATGAAGACGGTGAAGACGAACGATGAAGACGGTGAAGACGATGAAGACGGTGAAGACGATGAAGACGGTGAAGACGATGAAGACGATGAAGACGAACGATGAAGACGGTGAAGACGGTGAAGACGATGAAGACGATGAAGACGGTGAAGACGATGAAGACGGTGAAGACGATGAAGACGGTGAAGACGGTGAAGACGAACGATGAAGACGATGAAGACGGTGAAGACGAACGATGAAGACAGTGAAGACGGTGAAGACGGTGAAGACGGTGAAGACGATGAAGACGGTGAAGACGATGAAGACGATGAAGACGGTGAAGACGACCGATGAAGACGATGAAGACGGTGAAGACGATGAAGACGATGAAGACGGTGAAGACGATGAAGACGGTGAAGACAATGAAGACGGTGAAGACGGTGAAGACGACCGATGAAGACGATGAAGACGGTGAAGACGATGAAGACGATGAAGACGGTGAAGACGGTGAAGACGGTGAAAACGATGAAGACGAAGAAGACGATGAAGACGGTGAAGACGGTGAAGACGGTGAAGACGGTGAAGACGATGAAGACGATGAAGACGAACGGTGAAGACGATGAAGACGGTGAAGACGATGAAGACTGTGAAGACGAACGATGAAAACGGTGAAGACGGTGAAGACGGTGAAGACGGTGAAGACGGTGAAGACGATGAAGACGGTGAAGACGATGAAGACGATGAAGACGGTGAAGACGATGAAGACGAACGATGAAGACGATGAAGACGATGAAGACGAACGATGAAGACGGTGAAGACGATGAAGACGATGAAGACGGTGAAGACGAACGATGAAGACGATGAAGACGGTGAAGACGATGAAGACGATGAAGACGGTGAAGACGATGAAGACGGTGAAGACGATGAAGACGGTGAAGACGGTGAAGACGAACGATGAAGACGATGAAGACGGTGAAGACAAACGATGAAGACGGTGAAGACGGTGAAGACGATGAAGACGGTGAAGACGATGAAGACGGTGAAGACGATGAAGACGGTGAAGACGAACGATGAAGACGGTGAAGACGGTAAAGACGGTGAAGACGGTGAAGACGATGAAGACGGTGAAAACGATGAAGACGATGAAGACGGTGAAGACGATGAAGACGGTGAAGACGATGAAGACGGTGAAGACGGTGAAGACGAACGATGAAGACGATGAAGACGGTGAAGACGATGAAGACGATGAAGACGGTGAAGACGGTGAAGACGGTGAAAACGATGAAGACGATGAAGACGATGAAGACGGTGAAGACGGTGAAGACGGTGAAGACGGTGAAGACGGTGAAGACGGTGAAGACGGTGAAGACGGTAAAGACGATGAAGACGGTGAAGACGATGAAGACGGTGAAGACGATGAAGACGATGAAGACGGTGAAGACGAACGATGAAGACGGTGAAGACGATGAAGACGGTGAAGACGATGAAGACGGTGAAGACGATGAAGACGATGAAGACGAACGATGAAAACGGTGAAGACGGTGAAGACGATGAAGACGGTGAAGACGGTGAAGACGGTAAAGACGATGAAGACGGTGAAGACGATGAAGACGGTGAAGACGATGAAGACGATGAAGACGGTGAAGACGAACGATGAAGACGGTGAAGACGATGAAGACGGTGAAGACGATGAAGACGGTGAAGACGATGAAGACGATGAAGACGAACGATGAAGACGGTGAAGACGGTGAAGACGATGAAGACGATGAAGACGGTAAAGACGATGAAGACGGTGAAGACGATGAAGACGGTGAAGACGGTGAAGACGAACGATGAAGACGATGAAGACGGTGAAGACGAACGATGAAGACGGTGAAGACGGTGAAGACGATGAAGACGGTGAAGACGATGAAGACGGTGAAGACGAACGATGAAGACAGTGAAGACGGTGAAGACGGTGAAGACGGTGAAGACGATGAAGACGGTGAAGACGATGAAGACGATGAAGACGGTGAAGACGACCGATGAAGACGATGAAGACGGTGAAGACGATGAAGACGATGAAGACGGTGAAGACGATGAAGACGGTGAAGACGATGAAGACGGTGAAGACGGTGAAGACGACCGATGAAGACGATGAAGACGGTGAAGACGATGAAGACGATGAAGACGGTGAAGACGGTGAAGACGGTGAAAACGATGAAGACGAAGAAGACGATGAAGACGGTGAAGACGGTGAAGACGGTGAAGACGGTGAAGACGATGAAGACGATGAAGACGAACGGTGAAGACGATGAAGACGGTGAAGACGATGAAGACTGTGAAGACGAACGATGAAGACGGTGAAGACGGTGAAGACGGTGAAGACGGTGAAGACGATGAAGACGGTGAAGACGATGAAGACGATGAAGACGGTGAAGACGATGAAGACGGTGAAGACGATGAAGACGGTGAAGACGGTGAAGACGAACGATGAAGACGATGAAGACGGTGAAGACGATGAAGACGATGAAGACGGTGAAGACGGTGAAGACGGTGAAAACGATGAAGACGATGAAGACGATGAAGACGGTAAAGACGGTGAAGACGGTGAAGACGGCGAAGACGGTGAAGACGATGAAGACGATGAAGACGAACGGTGAAGACGATGAAGACGGTGAAGACGATGAAGACGGTGAAGATGATGAAGACGGTGAAGACGATGAAGACGGTGAAGACGGTGAAGACGGTGAAGACGGTGAAGACGATAAAAACGATGAAGACGATGAAGACGGTGAAGACGGTGAAGACGATGAAGACGATGAAGACCGTGAAGACGATGAAGACGATGAAGACGGTGAAGACGGTGAAGACGATGAAGACGATGAAGACGGTGAAGACGGTGAAGACGATGAAGACGGTGAAGACGGTGAAGACGGTGAAGACGGTGAAGACAGTGAAGACGATGAAGACGGTGAAGACGAACGATGAAGACGGTGAAGACGGTGAAGACGGTGAAGACGGTGAAGACGATGAAGACGATGAAGACGGTGAAGACGAACGATGAAGACGGTGAAGACGATGAAGACGGTGAAGACGATGAAGACGGTGAAGACGATGAAGACGATGAAGACGATGAAGACGATGAAGACGAACGATGAAGACGGTGAAGACGGTGAAGACGGTGAAGACGGTGAAGACGGTAAAGACGATGAAGACGGTGAAGACGATGAAGACGGTGAAGACGATGAAGACGATGAAGACGGTGAAGACGAACGATGAAGACGATGAAGACGGTGAAGACGATGAAGACGATGAAGACGGTGAAGACGGTGAAGACGATGAAGACGGTGAAGACGGTGAAGACGGTGAAGACGGTGAAGACGATGAAGACGGTGAAGACGAACGATGAAGACGGTGAAGACGGTGAAGACGGTGAAGACGATGAAGACGATGAAGACGGTGAAGACGAACGATGAAGACGGTGAAGACGATGAAGACGGTGAAGACGATGAAGACGGTGAAGACGATGAAAACGATGAAGACGAACGATGAAGACGGTGAAGACGGTGAAAACGGTGAAGACGGTGAAGACGGTAAAGACGATGAAGACGGTGAAGACGATGAAGACGGTGAAGACGATGAAGACGATGAAGACGGTGAAGACGATGAATACGGTGAAGACGATGAAGACGGTGAAGACGGTGAAGATGGTGAAGACGGTGAAGACGGTGAAGACGATGAAGACGATGAAGACGAACGGTGAAGACGATGAAGACGGTGAAGACGATGAAGACGGTGAAGACGAACGATGAAGACGGTGAAGACGGTGAAGACGGTGAAGACGGTGAAGACGGTGAAGACGATGAAGACGGTGAAGACGATGAAGACGATGAAGACGGTGAAGAGGACCGATGAAGACGATGAAGACGGTGAAGACGATGAAGACGATGAAGACGGTGAAGACGATGAAGACGGTGAAGACGAACGATGAAGACGATGAAGACGGTGAAGACGATGATGACGATGAAGACGGTGAAGACGGTGAAGACGGTGAAAACGATGAAGACGATGAAGACGATGAAGACGGTAAAGACGGTGAAGACGGTGAAGACGGTGAAGACGGTGAAGACGATGAAGACGATGAAGACGAACGGTGAAGACGATGAAGACGGTGAAGACGATGAAGACGGTGAAGATGATGAAGACGGTGAAGACGATGAAGACGGTGAAGACGGTGAAGACGGTGAAGACGGTGAAGACGATAAAAACGATGAAGACGATGAAGACGGTGAAGACGGTGAAGACGATGAAGACGATGAAGACCGTGAAGACGATGAAGACGATGAAGACGGTGAAGACGGTGAAGACGATGAAGACGATGAAGACGGTGAAGACGGTGAAGACGATGAAGACGGTGAAGACGGTGAAGACGGTGAAGACGGTGAAGACAGTGAAGACGATGAAGACGGTGAAGACGAACGATGAAGACGGTGAAGACGGTGAAGACGGTGAAGACGGTGAAGACGATGAAGACGATGAAGACGGTGAAGACGAACGATGAAGACGGTGAAGACGATGAAGACGGTGAAGACGATGAAGACGGTGAAGACGATGAAGACGATGAAGACGATGAAGACGATGAAGACGAACGATGAAGACGGTGAAGACGGTGAAGACGGTGAAGACGGTGAAGACGGTAAAGACGATGAAGACGGTGAAGACGATGAAGACGGTGAAGACGATGAAGACGATGAAGACGGTGAAGACGAACGATGAAGACGATGAAGACGGTGAAGACGATGAAGACGATGAAGACGGTGAAGACGGTGAAGACGATGAAGACGGTGAAGACGGTGAAGACGGTGAAGACGGTGAAGACGATGAAGACGGTGAAGACGAACGATGAAGACGGTGAAGACGGTGAAGACGGTGAAGACGATGAAGACGATGAAGACGGTGAAGACGAACGATGAAGACGGTGAAGACGATGAAGACGGTGAAGACGATGAAGACGGTGAAGACGATGAAGACGATAAAGACGAACGATGAAGACGGTGAAGACGGTGAAGACGGTGAAGACGGTGAAGACGGTAAAGACGATGAAGACGGTGAAGACGATGAAGACGGTGAAGACGATGAAGACGATGAAGACGGTGAAGACGATGAATACGGTGAAGACGATGAAGACGGTGAAGACGGTGAAGATGGTGAAGACGGTGAAGACGGTGAAGACGATGAAGACGATGAAGACGAACGGTGAAGACGATGAAGACGGTGAAGACGATGAAGACGGTGAAGACGAACGATGAAGACGGTGAAGACGGTGAAGACGGTGAAGACGGTGAAGACGGTGAAGACGGTGAAGACGATGAAGACGGTGAAGACGATGAAGACGATGAAGACGGTGAAGAGGACCGATGAAGACGATGAAGACGGTGAAGACGATGAAGACGATGAAGACGGTGAAGACGATGAAGACGGTGAAGACGATAAAGACGGTGAAGACGGTGAAGACGACCGATGAAGACGATGAAGACGGTGAAGACGATGAAGACGATGAAGACGGTGAAGACGGTGAAGACGGTGAAAACGATGAAGACGAAGAAGACGATGAAGACGGTGAAGACGGTGAAGACGGTGAAGACGGTGAAGACGGTGAAGACGATGAAGACGATGAAGACGAACGGTGAAGACGATGAAGACGGTGAAGACGATGAAGACTGTGAAGACGAACGATGAAGACGGTGAAGACGGTGAAGACGGTGAAGACGGTGAAGACGATGAAGACGGTGAAGACGATGAAGACGATGAAGACGGTGAAGACGATGAAGACGGTGAAGACGATGAAGACGGTGAAGACGGTGAAGACGAACGATGAAGACGATGAAGACGTGAAGACGATGAAGACGATGAAGACGGTGAAGACGGTGAAGACGGTGAAAACGATGAAGACGATGAAGACGATGAAGACGGTGAAGACGGTGAAGACGGTGAAGACGGTGAAGACGGTGAAGACGATGAAGACGATGAAGACGAACGGTGAAGACGATGAAGACGGTGAAGACGATGAAGACAGTGAAGATGATGAAGACGGTGAAGACGATGAAGAGGGTGAAGACGGTGAAGACGGTGAAGACGGTGAAGACGATAAAAACGATGAAGACGATGAAGACGGTGAAGACGGTGAAGACGATGAAGACGATGAAGACCGTGAAGACGATGAAGACGATGAAGACGGTGAAGACGGTGAAGACGATGAAGACGATGAAGACGGTGAAGACGGTGAAGACGATGAAGACGGTGAAGACGGTGAAGACGGTGAAGACGGTGAAGACGATGCAGACGGTGAAGACGAACGATGAAGACGGTGAAGACGGTGAAGACGGTGAAGACGAACGATGAAGACGGTGAAGACGGTGAAGACGGTGAAGACGATGAAGACGGTGAAGACGATAAAGACGATGAAGACGGTGAAGACGATGAAGACGGTGAAGACGATGAAGACGGTGAAGACGGTGAAGACGAACGATGAAGATGATGAAGACGGTGAAGACGATGAAGACGATGAAGACGGTGAAGACGGTGAAGACGGTGAAAACGATGAAGACGAAGAAGACGATGAAGACGGTGAAGACGGTGAAGACGGTGAAGACGGTGAAGACGGTGAAGACGATGAAGACGATGAAGACGAACGGTGAAGACGATGAAGACGGTGAAGACGATGAAGACGGTGAAGACGAACGATGAAGACGGTGAAGACGGTGAAGACGATGAAGACGATGAAGACGGTGAAGACGGTGAAGACGAACGATGAAGACGATGAAGACGGTGAAGACGATGAAGACGATGAAGACGGTGAAGACGGTGAAGACGGTGAAAACGATGAAGACGAAGAAGACGATGAAGACGGTGAAGACGGTGAAGACGGTGAAGACGGTGAAGACGGTGAAGACGATGAAGACGATGAAGACGAACGGTGAAGACGGTGAAGACGGTGAAGACGGTGAAGACGGTGAAGACGAACGATGAAGACGGTGAAGACGGTGAAGACGGTGAAGACGATGAAGACGGTGAAGACGATAAAGACGATGAAGACGGTGAAGACGATGAAGACGGTGAAGACGATGAAGACGGTGAAGACGGTGAAGACGAACGATGAAGATGATGAAGACGGTGAAGACGATGAAGACGATGAAGACGGTGAAGACGGTGAAGACGGTGAAAACGATGAAGACGATGAAGACGATGAAGACGAACGGTGAAGACGATGAAGACGGTGAAGACGATGAAGACGGTGAAGACGATGAAGACGGTGAAGACGAACGATGAAGACGGTGAAGACGGTGAAGACGATGAAGACGGTGAAGACGAACGATGAAGACGGTGAAGACGGTGAAGACTGTGAAGACGGTGAAGACGATGAAGACGGTGAAGACGATGAAGACGGTGAAGACGATAAAGACGGTGAAGACGGTGAAGACGACCGATGAAGACGATGAAGACGGTGAAGACGATGAAGACGATGAAGACGGTGAAGACGGTGAAGACGGTGAAAACGATGAAGACGAAGAAGACGATGAAGACGGTGAAGACGGTGAAGACGGTGAAGACGGTGAAGACGGTGAAGACGATGAAGACGATGAAGACGAACGGTGAAGACGATGAAGACGGTGAAGACGATGAAGACTGTGAAGACGAACGATGAAGACGGTGAAGACGGTGAAGACGGTGAAGACGGTGAAGACGATGAAGACGGTGAAGACGATGAAGACGATGAAGACGTGAAGACGATGAAGACGATGAAGACGGTGAAGACGGTGAAGACGGTGAAAACGATGAAGACGATGAAGACGATGAAGACGGTGAAGACGGTGAAGACGGTGAAGACGGTGAAGACGGTGAAGACGATGAAGACGATGAAGACGAACGGTGAAGACGATGAAGACGGTGAAGACGATGAAGACAGTGAAGATGATGAAGACGGTGAAGACCATGAAGAGGGTGAAGACGGTGAAGACGGTGAAGACGGTGAAGACGATAAAAACGATGAAGACGATGAAGACGATGAAGACGGTGAAGACGATGAAGACGATGAAGACCGTGAAGACGATGAAGACGATGAAGACGGTGAAGACGGTGAAGACGATGAAGACGATGAAGACGGTGAAGACGGTGAAGACGATGAAGACGGTGAAGACGGTGAAGACGGTGAAGACGGTGAAGACGATGCAGACGGTGAAGACGAACGATGAAGACGGTGAAGACGGTGAAGACGGTGAAGACGAACGATGAAGACGGTGAAGACGGTGAAGACGATGAAGACGGTGAAGACGATAAAGACGATGAAGACGGTGAAGACGATGAAGACGGTGAAGACGATGAAGACGGTGAAGACGGTGAAGACGAACGATGAAGATGATGAAGACGGTGAAGAAGATGAAGACGATGAAGACGGTGAAGACGGTGAAGACGGTGAAAACGATGAAGACGAAGAAGACGATGAAGACGGTGAAGACGGTGAAGACGGTGAAGACGGTGAAGACGGTGAAGACGATGAAGACGATGAAGACGAACGGTGAAGACGATGAAGACGGTGAAGACGATGAAGACGGTGAAGACGAACGATGAAGACGGTGAAGACGGTGAAGACGATGAAGACGATGAAGACGGTGAAGACGGTGAAGACGAACGATGAAGACGATGAAGACGGTGAAGACGATGAAGACGATGAAGACGGTGAAGACGGTGAAGACGGTGAAAACGATGAAGACGAAGAAGACGATGAAGACGGTGAAGACGGTGAAGACGGTGAAGACGGTGAAGACGGTGAAGACGATGAAGACGATGAAGACGAACGGTGAAGACGGTGAAGACGGTGAAGACGGTGAAGACGGTGAAGACGAACGATGAAGACAGTGAAGACGGTGAAGACGGTGAAGACGATGAAGACGGTGAAGACGATAAAGACGATGAAGACGGTGAAGACGATGAAGACGGTGAAGACGGTGAAGACGATGAAGACGGTGAAGACGATGAAGACGGTGAAGACGGTGAAGACGAACGATGAAGACGATGAAGACGTGAAGACGATGAAGACGATGAAGACGGTGAAGACGGTGAAGACGGTGAAAACGATGAAGACGATGAAGACGATGAAGACGGTGAAGACGGTGAAGACGGTGAAGACGGTGAAGACGGTGAAGACGATGAAGACGATGAAGACGAACGGTGAAGACGATGAAGACGGTGAAGACGATGAAGACAGTGAAGATGATGAAGACGGTGAAGACCATGAAGAGGGTGAAGACGGTGAAGACGGTGAAGACGGTGAAGACGATAAAAACGATGAAGACGATGAAGACGGTGAAGACGGTGAAGACGATGAAGACGATGAAGACCGTGAAGACGATGAAGACGATGAAGACGGTGAAGACGGTGAAGACGATGAAGACGATGAAGACGGTGAAGACGGTGAAGACGATGAAGACGGTGAAGACGGTGAAGACGGTGAAGACGGTGAAGACGATGCAGACGGTGAAGACGAACGATGAAGACGGTGAAGACGGTGAAGACGGTGAAGACGAACGATGAAGACGGTGAAGACGGTGAAGACGGTGAAGACGATGAAGACGGTGAAGACGATAAAGACGATGAAGACGGTGAAGACGATGAAGACGGTGAAGACGATGAAGACGGTGAAGACGGTGAAGACGAACGATGAAGATGATGAAGACGGTGAAGACGATGAAGACGATGAAGACGGTGAAGACGGTGAAGACGGTGAAAACGATGAAGACGAAGAAGACGATGAAGACGGTGAAGACGGTGAAGACGGTGAAGACGGTGAAGACGGTGAAGACGATGAAGACGATGAAGACGAACGGTGAAGACGATGAAGACGGTGAAGACGATGAAGACGGTGAAGACGAACGATGAAGACGGTGAAGACGGTGAAGACGGTGAAGACGATGAAGACGGTGAAGACGGTGAAGACGAACGATGAAGACGATGAAGACGGTGAAGACGATGAAGACGATGAAGACGGTGAAGACAGTGAAGACGGTGAAAACGATGAAGACGAAGAAGACGATGAAGACGGTGAAGACGGTGAAGACGGTGAAGACGGTGAAGACGGTGAAGACGATGAAGACGATGAAGACGAACGGTGAAGACGGTGAAGACGGTGAAGACGGTGAAGACGGTGAAGACGAACGATGAAGACGGTGAAGACGGTGAAGACGGTGAAGACGATGAAGACGGTGAAGACGATAAAGACGATGAAGACGGTGAAGACGATGAAGACGGTGAAGACGATGAAGACGGTGAAGACGGTGAAGACGAACGATGAAGATGATGAAGACGGTGAAGACGATGAAGACGATGAAGACGGTGAAGACGGTGAAGACGGTGAAAACGATGAAGACGATGAAGACGATGAAGACGAACGGTGAAGACGATGAAGACGGTGAAGACGATGAAGACGGTGAAGACGATGAAGACGGTGAAGACGAACGATGAAGACGGTGAAGACGGTGAAGACGGTGAAGACGGTGAAGACGATGAAGACGGTGAAGACGATGGAGACGATGAAGACGGTGAAGACGATGAAGACGGTGAAGACGATGAAGACGGTGAAGACGGTGAAGACGAACGATGAAGACGATGAAGACGGTGAAGACGATGAAGACGATGAAGACGGTGAAGACGGTGAAAACGATGAAGACGAAGAAGACGATGAAGACGGTGAAGACGGTGAAGATGGTGAAGACGGTGAAGACGGTGAAGACGATGAAGACGATGAAGACGAACGGTGAAGACGATGAAGACGGTGAAGACGATGAAGACGGTGAAGACGATGAAGACGATGAAGACGGTGAAGACGGTGAAGACGATGAAGACGGTGAAGACGATGAAGACGGTGAAGACGGTGAAGACGAACGATGAAGACGATGAAGACGGTGAAGACGATGAAGACGATGAAGACGGTGAAGACGGTGAAGACGGTGAAGACGGTGAAGACGATGAAGACGATGAAGACGGTGAAGACGATGAAGACGATGAAGACGGTGAAGACGGTGAAGACGGTGAAAACGATGAAGACGATGAAGACGATGAAGACGGTGAAGACGATGAAGACGGTGAAGACGGTGAAGACGGTGAAGACGGTGAAGACGGTGAAGACGATGAAGACGATGAAGACGAACGGTGAAGACGATGAAGACGGTGAAGACGATGAAGACGGTGAAGATGATGAAGGCGGTGAAGACGATGAAGACGGTGAAGACGGTGAAGACGGTGAAGACGGTGAAGACGATAAAAACGATGAAGACGATGAAGACGGTGAAGACGGTGAAGACGATGAAGACGGTGAAGACGGTGAAGACGGTGAAGACGATGAAGACGATGAAGACGAACGGTGAAGACGATGAAGACGGTGAAGACGATGAAGACGGTGAAGACGATGAAGACGGTGAAGACGAACGATGAAGACGGTGAAGACGGTGAAGACGGTGAAGACGGTGAAGACGGTGAAGACGATGAAGACGGTGAAGACGATGGAGACGATGAAGAAGGTGAAGACGATGAAGACGGTGAAGACGATGAAGACGGTGAAGACGGTGAAGACGAACGATGAAGACGATGAAGACGGTGAAGACGATGAAGACGATGAAGACGGTGAAGACGGTGAAAACGATGAAGACGAAGAAGACGATGAAGACGGTGAAGACGGTGAAGATGGTGAAGACGGTGAAGACGGTGAAGACGATGAAGACGATGAAGACGAACGGTGAAGACGATGAAGACGGTGAAGACGATGAAGACGGTGAAGACGATGAAGACGATGAAGACGGTGAAGACGGTGAAGACGATGAAGACGGTGAAGACGATGAAGACGGTGAAGACGGTGAAGACGAACGATGAAGACGATGAAGACGGTGAAGACGATGAAGACGATGAAGACGGTGAAGACGGTGAAGACGGTGAAGACGGTGAAGACGATGAAGACGATGAAGACGGTGAAGACGATGAAGACGATGAAGACGGTGAAGACGGTGAAGACGGTGAAAACGATGAAGACGATGAAGACGATGAAGACGGTGAAGACGATGAAGACGGTGAAGACGGTGAAGACGGTGAAGACGGTGAAGACGGTGAAGACGATGAAGACGATGAAGACGAACGGTGAAGACGATGAAGACGGTGAAGACGATGAAGACGGTGAAGATGATGAAGACGGTGAAGACGATGAAGACGGTGAAGACGGTGAAGACGGTGAAGACGGTGAAGACGATAAAAACGATGAAGACGATGAAGACGGTGAAGACGGTGAAGACGATGAAGACGATGAAGACCGTGAAGACGATGAAGACGATGAAGACGGTGAAGACGGTGAAGACGATGAAGACGATGAAGACGGTGAAGACGATGAAGACGGTGAAGACGGTGAAGACGAACGATGAAGACGATGAAGACGGTGAAGACGATGAAGACGATGAAGACGGTGAAGACGGTGAAAACGATGAAGACGAAGAAGACGATGAAGACGGTGAAGACGGTGAAGATGGTGAAGACGGTGAAGACGGTGAAGACGATGAAGACGATGAAGACGAACGGTGAAGACGATGAAGACGGTGAAGACGATGAAGACGGTGAAGACGATGAAGACGATGAAGACGGTGAAGACGGTGAAGACGATGAAGACGGTGAAGACGATGAAGACGGTGAAGACGGTGAAGACGAACGATGAAGACGATGAAGACGGTGAAGACGATGAAGACGATGAAGACGGTGAAGACGGTGAAGACGGTGAAGACGGTGAAGACGATGAAGACGATGAAGACGGTGAAGACGATGAAGACGATGAAGACGGTGAAGACGGTGAAGACGGTGAAAACGATGAAGACGATGAAGACGATGAAGACGGTGAAGACGATGAAGACGGTGAAGACGGTGAAGACGGTGAAGACGGTGAAGACGGTGAAGACGATGAAGACGATGAAGACGAACGGTGAAGACGATGAAGACGGTGAAGACGATGAAGACGGTGAAGATGATGAAGGCGGTGAAGACGATGAAGACGGTGAAGACGGTGAAGACGGTGAAGACGGTGAAGACGATAAAAACGATGAAGACGATGAAGACGGTGAAGACGGTGAAGACGATGAAGACGGTGAAGACGGTGAAGACGGTGAAGACGATGAAGACGATGAAGACGAACGGTGAAGACGATGAAGACGGTGAAGACGATGAAGACGGTGAAGACGATGAAGACGGTGAAGACGAACGATGAAGACGGTGAAGACGGTGAAGACGGTGAAGACGGTGAAGACGATGAAGACGGTGAAGACGATGGAGACGATGAAGAAGGTGAAGACGATGAAGACGGTGAAGACGATGAAGACGGTGAAGACGGTGAAGACGAACGATGAAGACGATGAAGACGGTGAAGACGATGAAGACGATGAAGACGGTGAAGACGGTGAAAACGATGAAGACGAAGAAGACGATGAAGACGGTGAAGACGGTGAAGATGGTGAAGACGGTGAAGACGGTGAAGACGATGAAGACGATGAAGACGAACGGTGAAGACGATGAAGACGGTGAAGACGATGAAGACGGTGAAGACGATGAAGACGATGAAGACGGTGAAGACGGTGAAGACGATGAAGACGGTGAAGACGATGAAGACGGTGAAGACGGTGAAGACGAACGATGAAGACGATGAAGACGGTGAAGACGATGAAGACGATGAAGACGGTGAAGACGGTGAAGACGGTGAAGACGGTGAAGACGATGAAGACGATGAAGACGGTGAAGACGATGAAGACGATGAAGACGGTGAAGACGGTGAAGACGGTGAAAACGATGAAGACGATGAAGACGATGAAGACGGTGAAGACGATGAAGACGGTGAAGACGGTGAAGACGGTGAAGACGGTGAAGACGGTGAAGACGATGAAGACGATGAAGACGAACGGTGAAGACGATGAAGACGGTGAAGACGATGAAGACGGTGAAGATGATGAAGACGGTGAAGACGATGAAGACGGTGAAGACGGTGAAGACGGTGAAGACGGTGAAGACGATAAAAACGATGAAGACGATGAAGACGGTGAAGACGGTGAAGACGATGAAGACGATGAAGACCGTGAAGACGATGAAGACGATGAAGACGGTGAAGACGGTGAAGACGATGAAGACGATGAAGACGGTGAAGACGATGAAGACGGTGAAGACGGTGAAGACGGTGAAGACGATGAAGACGATGAAGACGATGAAGACGGTGAAGACGGTGAAGACGGTGAAGACGGTGAAGACGGTGAAGACGATGAAGACCATGAAGACGGTGAAGACGGTGAAGACGATGAAGGCGATGAAGACGAACGGTGAAGACGATGAAGACGGTGAAGACGATGAAGACGGTGAAGACGATGAAGACGGTGAAGACGAACGATGAAGACGGTGAAGACGGTGAAGACGGTGAAGACGGTGAAGACGATGAAGACGGTGAAGACGATGAAGACGATGAAGACGGTGAAGACGATGAAGACGGTGAAGACGATGAAGACGGTGAAGACGGTGAAGACGAACGATGCAGACGATGAAGACGGTGAAGACGATGAAGACGATGAAGACGGTGAAGACGGTGAAAACGATGAAGACGAAGAAGACGATGAAGACGGTGAAGACGGTGAAGACGGTGAAGACGGTGAAGACGATGAAGACGAACGGTGAAGACGGTGAAGACGGTGAAGACGGTGAAGACGGTGAAGACGAACGATGAAGACGGTGAAGACGGTGAAGACGGTGAAGACGATGAAGACGGTGAAGACGATAAAGACGATGAAGACGGTGAAGACGATGAAGACGGTGAAGACGATGAAGACGGTGAAGACGGTGAAGATGAACGATGAAGATGATGAAGACGGTGAAGACGATGAAGACGATGAAGACGGTGAAGACGGTGAAGACGGTGAAAACGATGAAGACGAAGAAGACGATGAAGACGGTGAAGACGGTGAAGACGGTGAAGACGGTGAAGACGGTGAAGACGATGAAGACGATGAAGACGAACGGTGAAGACGGTGAAGACGATGAAGACGGTGAAGACGATGAAGACGGTGAAGACGATGAAGACGGTGAAGACGAACGATGTAGACGGTGAAGACGGTGAAGACGGTGAAGACGGTGAAGACGATGAAGACGGTGAAGACGATGAAGACGATGAAGACGGTGAAGACGATGAAGACGGTGAAGACGATGAAGACGGTGAAGACGGTGAAGACGAACGATGAAGACGATGAAGACGGTGAAGACGATGAAGACGATGAAGACGGTGAAGACGGTGAAGACGGTGAAAACGATGAAGACGAAGAAGACGATGAAGACGGTGAAGACGGTGAAGATGGTGAAGACGGTGAAGACGGTGAAGACGATGAAGACGATGAAGACGAACGGTGAAGACGATGAAGACGGTGAAGACGATGAAGACGGTGAAGACGATGAAGACGGTGAAGACGGTGAAGACGAACGATGAAGACGATGAAGACGGTGAAGACGATGAAGACGATGAAGACGGTGAAGACGGTGAAGACGGTGAAAACGATGAAGACGAAGAAGACGATGAAGACGGTGAAGACGGTGACGACGGTGAAGACGGTGAAAACGGTGAAGACGATGAAGACGATGAAGACGAACGGTGAAGACGATGAAGACGGTGAAGACGATGAAGACGGTGAAGACAAACGATGAAGACGGTGAAGACGGTGAAGACGGTGAAGACGATGAAGACGGTGAAGACGATGAAGACGATGAAGACGGTGAAGACGATGAAGACGGTGAAGACGATGTAGACGGTGAAGACGGTGAAGACGAACGATGAAGACGATAAAGACGGTGAAGACGGTGAAGACGATGAAGACGATGAAGACGGTGAAGACGGTGAAGACGGTGAAAACGATGAAGACGAAGAAGACGATGAAGACGGTGAAGACGGTGAAGACGGTGAAGACGGTGAAGACGGTGAAAACGATGAAGACGATGAAGACGAACGGTGAAGACGATGAAGACGGTGAAGACGATGAAGACGGTGAAGATGATGAAGACGGTGAAGACGATGAAGACGGTGAAGACGGTGAAGACGGTGAAGACGGTGAAGACGATGAAAACGATGAAGACGATGAAGACGGTGAAGACGGTGAAGACGATGAAGACGATGAAAACGGTGAAGACGGTGAAGACGGTGAAGACGGTGAAGACGGTGAAGACGATGAAGACCGTGAAGACGTTGAAGACGGTGAAGACGGTGAAGACGATGAAGACGATGAAGACGGTGAAGACGGTGAAAACGATGAAGACGGTGAAGACGGTGAAGACGGTGAAGACGGTGAAGACGGTGAAGACGATGAAGACGGTGAAGACGAACGATGAAGACGGTGAAGACGGTGAAGACGGTGAAGACGGTGAAGACGATGAAGACGGAAAAGACGATGAAGACGATGAAGACGGTGAAGACGGTGAAGACGAACGATGAAGACGGTGAAGACGGTGAAGACGGTGAAGACGGTGAAGACGGTGAAGACGGTGAAGACGGTGAAGACGATGAAGACGGTGAAGACGATGAAGACGATGAAGACGGTGAAGACGATGAAGACGGTGAAGACGATGAAGACGGTGAAGACGGTGAAGACGAACGATGAAGACGATGAAGACGGTGAAGACGATGAAGACGATGAAGACGATGAAGACGGTGAAGACGATGAAGACGGTGAAGACGGTGAAGACGGTGAAGACGATGAAGACGATGAAGACGGTGAAGACGATGAAGACGATGAAGACGGTGAAGACGGTGAAGACGGTGAAAACGATGAAGACGATGAAGACGATGAAGACGGTGAAGACGATGAAGACGGTGAAGACGGTGAAGACGGTGAAGACGGTGAAGACGGTGAAGACGATGAAGACGATGAAGACGAACGGTGAAGACGATGAAGACGGTGAAGACGATGAAGACGGTGAAGATGATGAAGACGGTGAAGACGATGAAGACGGTGAAGACGGTGAAGACGGTGAAGACGGTGAAGACGATAAAAACGATGAAGACGATGAAGACGGTGAAGACGGTGAAGACGATGAAGACGATGAAGACCGTGAAGACGATGAAGACGATGAAGACGGTGAAGACGGTGAAGACGATGAAGACGATGAAGACGGTGAAGACGATGAAGACGGTGAAGACGGTGAAGACGGTGAAGACGATGAAGACGATGAAGACGATGAAGACGGTGAAGACGGTGAAGACGGTGAAGACGGTGAAGACGGTGAAGACGATGAAGACCATGAAGACGGTGAAGACGGTGAAGACGATGAAGGCGATGAAGACGAACGGTGAAGACGATGAAGACGGTGAAGACGATGAAGACGGTGAAGACGATGAAGACGGTGAAGACGAACGATGAAGACGGTGAAGACGGTGAAGACGGTGAAGACGGTGAAGACGATGAAGACGGTGAAGACGATGAAGACGATGAAGACGGTGAAGACGATGAAGACGGTGAAGACGATGAAGACGATGAAGACGGTGAAGACGGTGAAGACGAACGATGAAGACGATGAAGACGGTGAAGACGATGAAGACGATGAAGACGGTGAAGACGGTGAAGACGGTGAAAACGATGATGACGAAGAAGACGATGAAGACGGTGAAGACGGTGAAGACGGTGAAGACGGTGAAGACGGTGAAGACGATGAAGACGATGAAGACGAACGGTGAAGACGATGAAGACGGTGAAGACGATGAAGACGGTGAAGACGATGAAGACGGTGAAGACGATGAAGACGGTGAAGACGGTGAAGACGGTGAAGACGATGAAGACGATGAAGACGAACGGTGAAGACGATGAAGACGGTGAAGACGGTGAAGACGATGAAGACCGTGAAGACGTTGAAGACGGTGAAGACGGTGAAGACGATGAAGACGATGAAGACGGTGAAGACGGTGAAAACGATGAAGACGGTGAAGACGGTGAAGACGGTGAAGACGGTGAAGACGGTGAAGACGATGAAGACGGTGAAGACGAACGATGAAGACGGTGAAGACGGTGAAGACGGTGAAGACGGTGAAGACGATGAAGACGGA
This sequence comes from Piscicola geometra, assembly GCA_943735955.1. Lineage (NCBI taxonomy): Eukaryota > Metazoa > Annelida > Clitellata > Hirudinida > Piscicolidae > Piscicola > Piscicola geometra. The sequence goes on along the minus strand of OX030967.1, from coordinate 7,429,185 downwards.
GAAGACGATGAAGACGATGAAGACGGTGAAGACGGTGAAGACGAACGATGAAGACGGTGAAGACGGTGAAGACGGTGAAGACGGTGAAGACGGTGAAGACGGTGAAGACGGTGAAGACGATGAAGACGGTGAAGACGATGAAGACGATGAAGACGGTGAAGACGATGAAGACGGTGAAGACGATGAAGACGGTGAAGACGGTGAAGACGAACGATGAAGACGATGAAGACGGTGAAGACGATGAAGACGATGAAGACGATGAAGACGGTGAAGACGGTGAAAACGATGAAGACGAAGAAGACGATGAAGACGGTGAAGACGGTGAAGACGGTGAAGACGGTGAAGACGGTGAAGACGGTGAAGACGATGAAGACGATGAAGACGGTGAAGACGGTGAAGACGATGAAGACGGTGAAGACGGTGAAGACGAACGATGAAGACGAGGAAGACGGTGAAGACGATGAAGACGATGAAGACGGTGAAGACGGTGAAGACGGTGAAAACGATGATGACGAAGAAGACGATGAAGACGGTGAAGACGGTGAAGACGGTGAAGACGGTGAAGACGGTGAAGACGATGAAGACGATGAAGACGAACGGTGAAGACGATGAAGACGGTGAAGACGATGAAGACGGTGAAGACGATGAAGACGGTGAAGACGATGAAGACGGTGAAGACGGTGAAGACGGTGAAGACGGTGAAGACGATGAAAACGATGAAGACGATGAAGACGGTGAAGACGGTGAAGACGATGAAGACGATGAAAACGGTGAAGACGGTGAAGACGGTGAAGACGTGAAGACGATGAAGACGGTGAAGACGGTGAAGACGATGAAGACGGTGAAGACGGTGAAGACGGTGAAGACGGTGAAGACGATGAAGACGGTGAAGACGATGAAGACGGTGAAGACGATGAAGACGATGAAGACGATGAAGACGATGAAGACGGTGAAGACGGTGAAGACGGTGAAGACGATGAAGACGATGAAGACGAACGGTGAAGACGATGAAGACGGTGAAGACGATGAAGACGATGAAGACGGTGAAGACGGTGAAGACGGTGAAAACGATGAAGACGAAGAAGACGATGAAGACGGTGAAGACGGTGACGACGGTGAAGACGGTGAAAACGGTGAAGACGGTGAAGACGGTGAAGACGATGAAGACCGTGAAGACGTTGAAGACGGTGAAGACGGTGAAGACGATGAAGACGGTGAAGACGATGAAGACGATGAAGACGGTGAAGACGGTGAAGACGGTGAAAACGATGAAGACGAAGAAGACGATGAAGACGGTGAAGACGGTGACGACGGTGAAGACGGTGAAAACGGTGAAGACGATGAAGACGATGAAGACGAACGGTGAAGACGATGAAGACGGTGAAGACGATGAAGACGGTGAAGACAAACGATGAAGACGGTGAAGACGGTGAAGACGGTGAAGACGATGAAGACGGTGAAGACGATGAAGACGATGAAGACGGTGAAGACGATGAAGACGGTGAAGACGATGTAGACGGTGAAGACGGTGAAGACGAACGATGAAGACGATAAAGACGGTGAAGACGGTGAAGACGATGAAGACGATGAAGACGGTGAAGACGGTGAAGACGGTGAAAACGATGAAGACGAAGAAGACGATGAAGACGGTGAAGACGGTGAAGACGGTGAAGACGGTGAAGACGGTGAAAACGATGAAGACGATGAAGACAAACGGTGAAGACGATGAAGACGGTGAAGACGATGAAGACGGTGAAGATGATGAAGACGGTGAAGACGATGAAGACGGTGAAGACGGTGAAAACGGTGAAGACGGTGAAGACGATGAAAACGATGAAGACGATGAAGACGATGAAGACGGTGAAGACGGTGAAAACGATGAAGACGGTGAAGACGGTGAAGACGGTGAAGACGGTGAAGACGGTGAAGACGATGAAGACGGTGAAGACGAACGATGAAGACGGTGAAGACGATGAAGACGATGAAGACGATGAAGACGGTGAAGACGGTGAAGACGGTGAAGACGATGAAGACGATGAAGACGAACGGTGAAGACGATGAAGACGGTGAAGACGATGAAGACGATGAAGACGGTGAAGACGGTGAAGACGGTGAAAACGATGAAGACGAAGAAGACGATGAAGACGGTGAAGACGGTGACGACGGTGAAGACGGTGAAAACGGTGAAGACGGTGAAGACGGTGAAGACGATGAAGACCGTGAAGACGTTGAAGACGGTGAAGACGGTGAAGACGATGAAGACGGTGAAGACGATGAAGACGATGAAGACGGTGAAGACGGTGAAGACGGTGAAAACGATGAAGACGAAGAAGACGATGAAGACGGTGAAGACGGTGACGACGGTGAAGACGGTGAAAACGGTGAAGACGATGAAGACGATGAAGACGAACGGTGAAGACGATGAAGACGGTGAAGACGATGAAGACGGTGAAGACAAACGATGAAGACGGTGAAGACGGTGAAGACGGTGAAGACGATGAAGACGGTGAAGACGATGAAGACGATGAAGACGGTGAAGACGATGAAGACGGTGAAGACGATGTAGACGGTGAAGACGGTGAAGACGAACGATGAAGACGATAAAGACGGTGAAGACGGTGAAGACGATGAAGACGATGAAGACGGTGAAGACGGTGAAGACGGTGAAAACGATGAAGACGAAGAAGACGATGAAGACGGTGAAGACGGTGAAGACGGTGAAGACGGTGAAGACGGTGAAAACGATGAAGACGATGAAGACGAACGGTGAAGACGATGAAGACGGTGAAGACGATGAAGACGGTGAAGATGATGAAGACGGTGAAGACGATGAAGACGGTGAAGACGGTGAAAACGGTGAAGACGGTGAAGACGATGAAAACGATGAAGACGATGAAGACGGTGAAGACGGTGAAGACGATGAAGACGATGAAAACGGTGAAGACGGTGAAGACGGTGAAGACGGTGAAGACGGTGAAGACGATGAAGACCGTGAAGACGTTAAAGACGGTGAAGACGGTGAAGACGATGAAGACGATGAAGACGGTGAAGACGGTGAAAACGATGAAGACGGTGAAGACGGTGAAGACGGTGAAGACGGTGAAGACGGTGAAGACGATGAAGACGGTGAAGACGAACGATGAAGACGGTGAAGACGGTGAAGACGGTGAAGACGATGAAGACGGAGAAGACGCCGAAGACGATGAAGACGGTGAAGACGGTGAAGACGAACGATGAAGACGGTGAAGACGGTGAAGACGGTGAAGACGGTGAAGACGGTGAAGACGGTGAAGACGGTGAAGACGATGAAGACGGTGAAGACGATGAAGACGATGAAGACGGTGAAGACGATGAAGACGGTGAAGACGATGAAGACGGTGAAGACGGTGAAGACGAACGATGAAGACGGTGAAGACGGTGAAGACGATGAAGACGGTGAAGACGATGAAGACGATGAAGACGGTGAAGACGATGAAGACGGTGAAGACGATGAAGACGGTGAAGACGGTGAAGACGAACGATGAAGACGATGAAGACGGTGAAGACGATGAAGACGATGAAGACGATGAAGACGGTGAAGACGGTGAAAACGATGAAGACGAAGAAGACGATGAAGACGGTGAAGACGGTGAAGACGGTGAAGACGGTGAAGACGGTGAAGACGGTGAAGACGATGAAGACGATGAAGACGGTGAAGACGGTGAAGACGATGAAGACGGTGAAGACGGTGAAGACGAACGATGAAGACGATGAAGACGGTGAAGACGATGAAGACGATGAAGACGATGAAAACGGTGAAGACGGTGAAGACGGTGAAGACGTGAAGACGATGAAGACGGTGAAGACGGTGAAGACGATGAAGACGGTGAAGACGGTGAAGACGGTGAAGACGGTGAAGACGAACGATGAAGACGGTGAAGACGGTGAAGACGGTGAAAACGATGAAGACGAAGAAGACGATGAAGACGGTGAAGACGGTGAAGACGGTGAAGACGGTGAAGACGGTGAAGACGGTGAAAACGATGATGACGAAGAAGACGATGAAGACGGTGAAGACGGTGAAGACGGTGAAGACGGTGAAGACGGTGAAGACGATGAAGACGATGAAGACGAACGGTGAAGACGATGAAGACGGTGAAGACGATGAAGACGGTGAAGACGATGAAGACGGTGAAGACGATGAAGACGGTGAAGACGGTGAAGACGGTGAAGACGGTGAAGACGATGAAAACGATGAAGACGATGAAGACGGTGAAGACGGTGAAGACGATGAAGACGATGAAAACGGTGAAGACGGTGAAGACGGTGAAGACGTGAAGACGATGAAGACGGTGAAGACGGTGAAGACGATGAAGACGGTGAAGACGGTGAAGACGGTGAAGACGGTGAAGACGATGAAGACGGTGAAGACGATGAAGACGGTGAAGACGATGAAGACGATGAAGACGATGAAGACGATGAAGACGGTGAAGACGGTGAAGACGGTGAAGACGATGAAGACGATGAAGACGAACGGTGAAGACGATGAAGACGGTGAAGACGATGAAGACGGTGAAGACGAACGATCAAGACGGTGAAGACGGTGAAGACGGTGAAGACGATGAAGACGGTGAAGACGATGAAGACGATGAAGACGGTGAAGACGATGAAGACGGTGAAGACGATGAAGACGGTGAAGACGGTGAAGACGAACGATGAAGACGATGAAGACGGTGAAGACGATGAAGACGATGAAGATGGTGAAGACGGTGAAGACGGTGAAAACGATGAAGACGAAGAAGACGATGAAGACGGTGAAGACGGTGAAGACGGTAAAGACGGTGAAGACGGTGAAGACGATGAAGACGATGAAGACGAACGGTGAAGACGATGAAGACGGTGAAGACGATGAAGACGGTGAAGACGATGAAGACGATGAAGACGGTGAAGACGGTGAAGACGATGAAGACGGTGAAGACGATGAAGACGGTAAAGACGGTGAAGACGAACGATGAAGACGATGAAGACGGTGAAGACGATGAAGACGATGAAGACGGTGAAGACGGTGAAGACGGTGAAAACGATGAAGACGAAGAAGACGATGAAGACGGTGAAGACGGTGAAGACGGTGAAGACGGTGAAGACGATGAAAACGATGAAGACGAACGGCGAAGACGATGAAGACGGTGAAGACGATGAAGACGGTGAAGACGAACGATGAAGACGGTGAAGACGATGAAGACTGTGAAGACGGTGAAGACGATGAAGACGGTGAAGACGATGAAGACGATGAAGACAGTGAAGACGATGAAGACGGTGAAGACGATGAAGACGGTGAAGACGGTGAAGACGAACGATGAAGACAATAAAGACAGTGAAGACGATGAAGACGATGAAGACGGTGAAGACGGTGAAGACGGTGAAAACGATGAAGACGAAGAAGACGATGAAGACGGTGAAGACGGTGAAGACGGTGAAGACGGTGAAGACGGTGAAGACGGTGAAGACGATAAAGACGATGAAGACGAACGGTGAAGACGATGAAGACGGTGAAGACGATGAAGACGGTGAAGATGATGAAGACGGTGAAGACGATGAAGACGGTGAAGACGGTGGAGACGAACGATGAAGACGATGAAGACGGTGAAGACGATGAAGACGATGAAGACGGTGAAGACGGTGAAGACGGTGAAAACGATGAAGACGAAGAAGACGATGAAGACGGTGAAGACGGTGAAGACGGTGAAGACGGTGAAGACAAACGATGAAGACGATGAAGACGGTGAAGACGATGAAGACGATGAAGACGGTGAAGACGGTGAAGACGGTGAAAACGATGAAGACGAAGAAGACGATGAAGACGGTGAAGACGGTGAAGACGGTAAAGACGGTGAAGACGGTGAAGACGATGAAGACGATGAAGACGAACGGTGAAGACGATGAAGACGATGAAGACGGTGAAGACGATGAAGACGATGAAGACGGTGAAGACGGTGAAGACGATGAAGACGGTGAAGACGATGAAGACGGTGAAGACAGTGAAGACGAACGATGAAGACGATGAAGACGGTGAAGACGATGAAGACGATGAAGACGGTGAAGACGGTGAAAACGGTGAAAACGATGAAGACGAAGAAGACGATGAAGACGGTTAAGACGGTGAAGACGGTGAAGACGGTGAAGACGGTGAAGACGATGAAGACGATGAAGACGAACGGTGAAGACGATGAAGACGGTGAAGACGATGAAGACGGTGAAGATGAACGATGAAGACGGTGAAGACGGTGAAGACTGTGAAGACGGTGAAGACGATGAAGACGGTGAAGACGATGAAGACGATGAAGACAGTGAAGACGATGAAGACGGTGAAGACGATGAAGACGGTGAAGACGGTGAAGACGAACGATGAAGACAATAAAGACAGTGAAGACGATGAAGACGGTGAAGACGGTGAAGACGGTGAAGACGGTGAAAACGATGAAGACGAAGAAGACGATGAAGACGGTGAAGACGGTGAAGACGGTGAAGACGGTGAAGACGGTGAAGACGGTGAAGACGATAAAGACGATGAAGACGAACGGTGAAGACGATGAAGACGGTGAAGACGATGAAGACGGTGAAGATGATGAAGACGGTGAAGACGATGAAGACGGTGAAGACGGTGGAGACGAACGATGAAGACGATGAAGACGGTGAAGACGATGAAGACGATATAAGACGATGAAGACGGTGAAGACGATGAAGACGATGAAGACGGTGAAGACGGTGAAGACGGTGAAAACGATGAAGACGAAGAAGACGATGAAGACGGTGAAGACGGTGAAGACGGTGAAGACGGTGAAGACGATGAAGACGATGAAGACGAACGGTGAAGACGATGAAGACGGTGAAGACGATGAAGACGGTGAAGACGATGAAGACGGTGAAGACGATGAAGACGGTGAAGACGGTGAAGACGGTGAAAACGGTGAAGACGATGAAAACGATGAAGACGATGAAGACGGTGAAGACGGTGAAGACGATGAAGACGATGAAAACGGTGAAGACGGTGAAGACGATGAAGACGGTGAAGACGGTGAAGACGGTGAAGACGGTGAAGACGATGAAGACGGTGAAGACGATGAAGACGGTGAAGACGATGAAGACGATGAAGACGATGAAGACGATGAAGACGGTGAAGACGGTGAAGACGGTGAAGACGATGAAGACGATGAAGACGAACGGTGAAGACGATGAAGACGGTGAAGACGATGAAAACGGTGAAGACGAACGATGAAGACGGTGAAGACGGTGAAGACGGTGAAGACGATGAATACGGTGAAGACGATGAAGACGATGAAGACGGTGAAGACGATGAAGACGGTGAAGACGATGAAGACGGTGAAGACGGTGAAGACGAACGATGAAGACGATGAAGACGGTGAAGACGATGAAGACGATGAAGACGGTGAAGACGGTGAAGACGGTGAAAACGATGAAGACGAAGAAGACGATGAAGACGGTGAAGACGGTGAAGACGGTAAAGACGGTGAAGACGGTGAAGACGATGAAGACGATGAAGACGAACGGTGAAGACGTTGAAGACGGTGAAGACGATGAAGACGGTGAAGACGATGAAGACGATGAAGACGGTGAAGACGGTGAAGACGATGAAGACGGTGAAGACGATGAAGACGGTGAAGACGGTGAAGACGAACGATGAAGACGATGAAGACGGTGAAGACGATAAAGACGATGAAGACGGTGAAGACGGTGAAGACGGTGAAAACGATGAAGACGAAGAAGACGATGAAGACGGTGAAGACGGTGAAGACGAACGATGAAGACGATAAAGACGGTGAAGACGATGAAGACGATGAAGACGGTGAAGACGGTGAAGATGGTGAAAACGATGAAGACGAAGAAGACGATGAAGACGGTGAAGACGGTGAAGACGGTGAAGACGATGAAGACGATGAAGACGAACGGTGAAGACGATGAAGACGGTGAAGACGATGAAGACGGTGAAGACGAACGATGAAGACGGTGAAGACGGTGAAGACTGTGAAGACGGTGAAGACGATGAAGACGGTGAAGACGATGAAGACGATGAAGACAGTGAAGACGATGAAGACGGTGAAGACGATGAAGACGGTGAAGACGGTGAAGACGAACGATGAAGACGATAAAGACGGTGAAGACGATGAAGACGATGAAGACGGTGAAGACGGTGAAGATGGTGAAAACGATGAAGACGAAGAAGACGATGAAGACGGTGAAGACGGTAAAGACGGTGAAGACGGTGAAGACGGTGAAGACGGTGAAGACGATAAAGACGATGAAGACGAACGGTGAAGACGATGAAGACGGTGAAGACGATGAAGACGGTGAAGATGATGAAGACGGTGAAGACGATGAAGACGGTGAAGACGGTGGAGACGGTGAAGACGGTGAAGACGGTGAAGACGGTGAAGACGATGAAAACGATGAAGACGATGAAGACGGTGAAGACGGTGAAGACGATGAAGACGATGAAAACGGTGAAGACGGTGAAGACGGTGAAGACGGTGAAGACGATAAAGACGATGAAGACGAACGGTGAAGACGATGAAGACGGTGAAGACGATGAAGACGGTGAAGATGATGAAGACGGTGAAGACGATGAAGACGGTGAAGACGGTGGAGACGAACGATGAAGACGATGAAGACGGTGAAGACGATGAAGACGGTGGAGACGGTGAAGACGGTGAAAACGATGAAGACGAAGAAGACGATGAAGACGGTGAAGACGGTGAAGACGGTGAAGACGGTGAAGACGGTGAAGACGGTGAAGACGCAGAAGACGATGAAGACGAACGGTGAAGACGATGAAGACGGTGAAGACGATGAAGACGGTGAAGACGATGAAGACGGTGAAGACGATGAAGACGGTGAAGACGATGAAGACGGTGAAGACGGTGAAGACGATGAAGACGATGAAAACGGTGAAGACGGTGAAGACGATGAAGACGGTGAAGACGGTGAAGACGGTGAAGACGGTGAAGACGATGAAGACGGTGAAGACGATGAAGACGGTGAAGACGATGAAGACGATGAAGACGATGAAGACGATGAAGACGGTGAAGACGGTGAAGACGGTGAAGACGATGAAGACGATGAAGACGAACGGTGAAGACGATGAAGACGGTGAAGACGATGAAGACGGTGAAGACGAACGATGAAGACGGTGAAGACGGTGAAGACGGTGAAGACGATGAATACGGTGAAGACGATGAAGACGATGAAGACGGTGAAGACGATGAAGACGGTGAAGACGATGAAGACGATGAAGACGGTGAAGACGAACGATGAAGACGATGAAGACGGTGAAGACGATGAAGACGATGAAGACGTTGAAGACGGTGAAAACGATGAAGACGAAGAAGACGATGAAGACGGTGAAGACGGTGAAGACGGTAAAGACGGTGAAGACGGTGAAGACGATGAAGACGATGAAGACGAACGGTGAAGACGATGAAGACGGTGAAGACGATGAAGACGGTGAAGACGATGAAGACGATGAAGACGGTGAAGACGGTGAAGACGATGAAGACGGTGAAGACGATGAAGACGGTGAAGACGGTGAAGACGAAAGATGAAGACGATGAAGACGGTGAAGACGATGAAGACGATGAAGACGGTGAAGACGGTGAAGACGGTGAAGACGGTGAAAACGATGAAGACGAAGAAGACGATGAAGACGGTGAAGACGGTGAAGACGGTGAAGACGGTGAAGACGGTGAAGACGATGAAGACGATGAAGACGAACGGTGAAGACGATGAAGACGGTGAAGACGATGAAGACGGTGAAGACGAACGATGAAGACGGTGAAGACGGTGAAGACTGTGAAGACGGTGAAGACGTTGAAGACGGTGAAGACGATGAAGACGATGAAGACAGTGAAGACGATGAAGACGGTGAAGACGATGAAGACGGTGAAGACGGTGAAGACGAACGATGAAGACGATAAAGACGGTGAAGACGATGAAGACGATGAAGACGGTGAAGACGGTGAAGACGGTGAAAACGATGAAGACGAAGAAGACGATGAAGACGGTGAAGACGGTGAAGACGGTGAAGACGGTGAAGACGGTGAAGACGGTGAAGACGATAAAGACGATGAAGACGAACGGTGAAGACGATGAAGACGGTGAAGACGATGAAGACGGTGAAGATGATGAAGACGGTGAAGACGATGAAGACGGTGAAGACGGTGGAGACGGTGAAGACGGTGAAGACGGTGGAGACGATGAAAACGATGAAGACGATGAAGACGGTGAAGACGGTGAAGACGATGAAGACGATGAAAACGGTGAAGACGGTGAAGACGATGAAAACGGTGAAGACGGTGAAGACGATGAAGACGGTGAAGACGGTGAAGACGGTGAAGACGGTGAAGACGATGAAGACGGTGAAGACGATGAAGACGGTGAAGACGATGAAGACGATGAAGACGATGAAGACGATGAAGACGGTGAAGACGATGAAGACGGTGAAGACGAACGATGAAGACGGTGAAGACGGTGAAGACGGTGAAGACGATGAATACGGTGAAGACGATGAAGACGATGAAGACGGTGAAGACGATGAAGACGGTGAAGACGATGAAGACGGTGAAGACGGTGAAGACGAACGATGAAGACGATGAAGACGGTGAAGACGATGAAGACGATGAAGACGGTGAAGACGGTGAAGACGGTGAAAACGATGAAGACGAAGAAGACGATGAAGACGGTGAAGACGGTGAAGACGGTAAAGATGGTGAAGACGGTGAAGACGATGAAGACGATGAAGACGAACGGTGAAGACGATGAAGACGGTGAAGACGATGAAGACGGTGAAGACGATGAAGACGGTGAAGACGAACGATGAAGACGGTGAAGACGGTGAAGACTGTGAAGACGGTGAAGACGATGAAGACGGTGAAGACGATGAAGACGATGAAGACAGTGAAGACGATGAAGACGGTGAAGACGATGAAGACGGTGAAGACGGTGAAGACGAACGATGAAGACGATAAAGACGGTGAAGACGATGAAGACGATGAAGACGGTGAAGACGGTGAAGACGGTGAAAACGATGAAGACGAAGAAGACGATGAAGACGGTGAAGACGGTAAAGACGGTGAAGACGTTGAAGACGGTGAAGACGGTGAAGACGATAAAGACGATGAAGACGAACGGTGAAGACGATGAAGACGGTGAAGACGATGAAGACGGTGAAGATGATGAAGACGGTGAAGACGATGAAGACGGTGAAGACGGTGGAGACGGTGAAGACGGTGAAGACGGTGAAGACGATGAAAACGATGAAGACGATGAAGACGGTGAAGACGGTGAAGACGATGAAGACGATGAAAACGGTGAAGACGGTGAAGACGGTGAAGACGGTGAAGACGGTGAAGACGATAAAGACGATGAAGACGAACGGTGAAGACGATGAAGACGGTGAAGACGATGAAGACGGTGAAGATGATGAAGACGGTGAAGACGATGAAGACGGTGAAGAAGGTGGAGACGAACGATGAAGACGATGAAGACGGTGAAGACGATGAAGACGATGAAGACGGTGGAGACGGTGAAGACGGTGAAAACGATGAAGACGAAGAAGACGATGAAGACGGTGAAGACGGTGAAGACGGTGAAGACGGTGAAGACGGTGAAGACGCAGAAGACGATGAAGACGAACGGTGAAGACGATGAAGACGAACGGTGAAGACGATGAAGACGGTGAAGACGATGAAGACGGTGAAGACGATGAAGACGGTGAAGACGATGAAGACGGTGAAGACGATGAAGACGGTGAAGACGGTGAAGACGATGAAGACGATGAAAACGGTGAAGACGGTGAAGACGATGAAGACGGTGAAGACGGTGAAGACGGTGAAGACGGTGAAGACGATGAAGACGGTGAAGACGATGAAGACGGTGAAGACGATGAAGACGATGAAGACGATGAAGACGATGAAGACGGTGAAGACGGTGAAGACGGTGAAGACGATGAAGACGATGAAGACGAACGGTGAAGACGATGAAGACGGTGAAGACGAACGATGAAGACGGTGAAGACGGTGAAGACGATGAATACGGTGAAGACGATGAAGACGATGAAGACGGTGAAGACGATGAAGACGGTGAAGACGATGAAGACGATGAAGACGGTGAAGACGAACGATGAAGACGATGAAGACGGGGAAGACGATGAAGACGATGAAGACGGTGAAGACGGTGAAAACGATGAAGACGAAGAAGACGATGAAGACGGTGAAGACGGTGAAGACGGTAAAGACGGTGAAGACGGTGAAGACGATGAAGACGATGAAGACGAACGGTGAAGACGATGAAGACGGTGAAGACGATGAAGACGGTGAAGACGATGAAGACGATGAAGACGATGAAGACGGTGAAGACGGTAAAGACGGTGAAGACGGTGAAGACGGTGAAGACGGTGAAGACGATAAAGACGATGAAGACGAACGGTGAAGACGATGAAGACGGTGAAGACGATGAAGACGGTGAAGATGATGAAGACGGTGAAGACGATGAAGACGGTGAAGACGGTGGAGACGGTGAAGACGGTGAAGACGGTGAAGACGATGAAAACGATGAAGACGATGAAGACGGTGAAGACGGTGAAGACGATGAAGACGATGAAAACGGTGAAGACGGTGAAGACGGTGAAGACGGTGAAGACGGTGAAGACGATAAAGACGATGAAGACGAACGGTGAAGACGATGAAGACGGTGAAGACGATGAAGACGGTGAAGATGATGAAGACGGTGAAGACGATGAAGACGGTGAAGAAGGTGGAGACGAACGATGAAGACGATGAAGACGGTGAAGACGATGAAGACGATGAAGACGGTGGAGACGGTGAAGACGGTGAAAACGATGAAGACGAAGAAGACGATGAAGACGGTGAAGACGGTGAAGACGGTAAAGACGGTGAAGACGGTGAAGACGATGAAGACGATGAAGACGAACGGTGAAGACGATGAAGACGGTGAAGACGATGAAGACGGTGAAGACGATGAAGACGATGAAGACGATGAAGACGGTGAAGACGGTAAAGACGGTGAAGACGGTGAAGACGGTGAAGACGGTGAAGACGATAAAGACGATGAAGACGAACGGTGAAGACGATGAAGACGGTGAAGACGATGAAGACGGTGAAGATGATGAAGACGGTGAAGACGATGAAGACGGTGAAGACGGTGAAGACGGTGAAGACGGTGAAGACGATGAATACGGTGAAGACGATGAAGACGATGAAGACGGTGAAGACGATGAAGACGGTGAAGACGATGAAGACGGTGAAGACGGTGAAGACGAACGATGAAGACGATGAAGACGGTGAAGACGATGAAGACGATGAAGACGGTGAAGACGGTGAAGACGGTGAAAACGATGAAGACGAAGAAGACGATGAAGACGGTGAAGACGGTGAAGACGGTAAAGATGGTGAAGACGGTGAAGACGATGAAGACGATGAAGACGAACGGTGAAGACGATGAAGACGGTGAAGACGATGAAGACGGTGAAGACGATGAAGACGGTGAAGACGAACGATGAAGACGGTGAAGACGGTGAAGACTGTGAAGACGGTGAAGACGATGAAGACGGTGAAGACGATGAAGACGATGAAGACAGTGAAGACGATGAAGACGGTGAAGACGATGAAGACGGTGAAGACGGTGAAGACGAACGATGAAGACGATAAAGACGGTGAAGACGATGAAGACGATGAAGACGGTGAAGACGGTGAAGACGGTGAAAACGATGAAGACGAAGAAGACGATGAAGACGGTGAAGACGGTAAAGACGGTGAAGACGGTGAAGACGGTGAAGACGGTGAAGACGATAAAGACGATGAAGACGAACGGTGAAGACGATGAAGACGGTGAAGACGATGAAGACGGTGAAGATGATGAAGACGGTGAAGACGATGAAGACGGTGAAGACGGTGGAGACGGTGAAGACGGTGAAGACGGTGAAGACGATGAAAACGATGAAGACGATGAAGACGGTGAAGACGGTGAAGACGATGAAGACGATGAAAACGGTGAAGACGGTGAAGACGGTGAAGACGGTGAAGACGGTGAAGACGATAAAGACGATGAAGACGAACGGTGAAGACGATGAAGACGGTGAAGACGATGAAGACGGTGAAGATGATGAAGACGGTGAAGACGATGAAGACGGTGAAGAAGGTGGAGACGAACGATGAAGACGATGAAGACGGTGAAGACGATGAAGACGATGAAGACGGTGGAGACGGTGAAGACGGTGAAAACGATGAAGACGAAGAAGACGATGAAGACGGTGAAGACGGTGAAGACGGTGAAGACGGTGAAGACGGTGAAGACGCAGAAGACGATGAAGACGAACGGTGAAGACGATGAAGACGGTGAAGACGATGAAGACGGTGAAGACGATGAAGACGGTGAAGACGATGAAGACGGTGAAGACGATGAAGACGGTGAAGACGGTGAAGACGATGAAGACGATGAAAACGGTGAAGACGGTGAAGACGATGAAGACGGTGAAGACGGTGAAGACGGTGAAGACGGTGAAGACGATGAAGACGGTGAAGACGATGAAGACGGTGAAGACGATGAAGACGATGAAGACGATGAAGACGATGAAGACGGTGAAGACGGTGAAGACGGTGAAGACGATGAAGACGATGAAGACGAACGGTGAAGACGATGAAGACGGTGAAGACGAACGATGAAGACGGTGAAGACGGTGAAGACGATGAATACGGTGAAGACGATGAAGACGATGAAGACGGTGAAGACGATGAAGACGGTGAAGACGATGAAGACGATGAAGACGGTGAAGACGAACGATGAAGACGATGAAGACGGGGAAGACGATGAAGACGATGAAGACGGTGAAGACGGTGAAAACGATGAAGACGAAGAAGACGATGAAGACGGTGAAGACGGTGAAGACGGTAAAGACGGTGAAGACGGTGAAGACGATGAAGACGATGAAGACGAACGGTGAAGACGATGAAGACGGTGAAGACGATGAAGACGGTGAAGACGATGAAGACGATGAAGACGATGAAGACGGTGAAGACGGTAAAGACGGTGAAGACGGTGAAGACGGTGAAGACGGTGAAGACGATAAAGACGATGAAGACGAACGGTGAAGACGATGAAGACGGTGAAGACGATGAAGACGGTGAAGATGATGAAGACGGTGAAGACGATGAAGACGGTGAAGACGGTGGAGACGGTGAAGACGGTGAAGACGGTGAAGACGATGAAAACGATGAAGACGATGAAGACGGTGAAGACGGTGAAGACGATGAAGACGATGAAAACGGTGAAGACGGTGAAGACGGTGAAGACGGTGAAGACGATAAAGACGATGAAGACGAACGGTGAAGACGATGAAGACGGTGAAGACGATGAAGACGGTGAAGATGATGAAGACGGTGAAGACGATGAAGACGGTGAAGAAGGTGGAGACGAACGATGAAGACGATGAAGACGGTGAAGACGATGAAGACGATGAAGACGGTGGAGACGGTGAAGACGGTGAAAACGATGAAGACGAAGAAGACGATGAAGACGGTGAAGACGGTGAAGACGGTGAAGACGGTGAAGACGGTGAAGACGCAGAAGACGATGAAGACGAACGGTGAAGACGATGAAGACGGTGAAGACGATGAAGACGGTGAAGACGATGAAGACGGTGAAGACGATGAAGACGGTGAAGACGATGAAGACGGTGAAGACGGTGAAGACGATGAAGACGATGAAAACGGTGAAGACGGTGAAGACGATGAAGACGGTGAAGACGGTGAAGACGGTGAAGACGGTGAAGACGATGAAGACGGTGAAGACGATGAAGACGGTGAAGACGATGAAGACGATGAAGACGATGAAGACGATGAAGACGGTGAAGACGGTGAAGACGGTGAAGACGATGAAGACGATGAAGACGAACGGTGAAGACGATGAAGACGGTGAAGACGATGAAGACGGTGAAGACGAACGATGAAGACGGTGAAGACGGTGAAGACGATGAATACGGTGAAGACGATGAAGACGATGAAGACGGTGAAGACGATGAAGACGGTGAAGACGATGAAGACGATGAAGACGGTGAAGACGAACGATGAAGACGATGAAGACGGTGAAGACGATGAAGACGATGAAGACGGTGAAGACGGTGAAAACGATGAAGACGAAGAAGACGATGAAGACGGTGAAGACGGTGAAGACGGTAAAGACGGTGAAGACGGTGAAGACGATGAAGACGATGAAGACGAACGGTGAAGACGATGAAGACGGTGAAGACGATGAAGACGGTGAAGACGATGAAGACGATGAAGACGGTGAAGACGGTGAAGACGATGAAGACGGTGAAGACGATGAAGACGGTGAAGACGGTGAAGACGAAAGATGAAGACGATGAAGACGGTGAAGACGATGAAGACGATGAAGACGGTGAAGACGGTGAAGACGGTGAAAACGATGAAGACGAAGAAGACGATGAAGACGGTGAAGACGGTGAAGACGGTGAAGACGGTGAAGACGGTGAAGACGATGAAGACGATGAAGACGAACGGTGAAGACGATGAAGACGGTGAAGACGATGAAGACGGTGAAGACGAACGATGAAGACGGTGAAGACGGTGAAGACGGTGAAGACTGTGAAGACGGTGAAGACGTTGAAGACGGTGAAGACGATGAAGACGATGAAGACAGTGAAGACGATGAAGACGGTGAAGACGATGAAGACGGTGAAGACGGTGAAGACGAACGATGAAGACGATAAAGACGGTGAAGACGATGAAGACGATGAAGACGGTGAAGACGGTGAAGACGGTGAAAACGATGAAGACGAAGAAGACGATGAAGACGGTGAAGACGGTGAAGACGGTGAAGACGGTGAAGACGGTGAAGACGGTGAAGACGGTGAAGACGATAAAGACGATGAAGACGAACGGTGAAGACGATGAAGACGGTGAAGACGATGAAGACGGTGAAGATGATGAAGACGGTGAAGACGATGAAGACGGTGAAGACGGTGGAGACGGTGAAGACGGTGAAGACGGTGGAGACGATGAAAACGATGAAGACGATGAAGACGGTGAAGACGGTGAAGACGATGAAGACGATGAAAACGGTGAAGACGGTGAAGACGGTGAAGACGGTGAAGACGGTGAAGACGATGAAGACGATGAAGACCGTGAAGACGATGAAGACGGTGAAGACGGTGAAGACGATGAAGACGATGAAGACGGTGAAGACGGTGAAGACGATGAAGACGGTGAAGACGGTGAAGACGGCGAAGACGGTGAAGACGGTGAAGACGGTGAAGACGATGAAGACGGTGAAGACGAACGATGAAGACGGTGAAGACGGTGAAGACGGTGAAGACGGTAAAGACGATGAAGACGGTGAAGACGATGAAGACGATGAAGACGGTGAAGACGGTAAAGACGGTGAAGACGGTGAAGACGATGAAGACGATGAAGACGAACGGTGAAGACGATGAAGACGGTGAAGACGATGAAGACGGTGAAGACGATGAAGACGATGAAGACGGTGAAGACGGTGAAGACGATGAAGACGGTGAAGACGATGAAGACGGTGAAGACGGTGAAGACGAAAGATGAAGACGATGAAGACGGTGAAGACGATGAAGACGATGAAGACGGTGAAGACGGTGAAGACGGTGAAAACGATGAAGACGAAGAAGACGATGAAGACGGTGAAGACGGTGAAGACGGTGAAGACGATGAAGACGATGAAGACGGTGAAGACGAACGATGAAGACGATGAAGACGGTGAAGACGATGAAGACGATGAAGACGGTGAAGACGGTGAAAACGATGAAGACGAAGAAGACGATGAAGACGGTGAAGACGGTGAAGACGGTAAAGACGGTGAAGACGGTGAAGACGATGAAGACGATGAAGACGAACGGTGAAGACGATGAAGACGGTGAAGACGATGAAGACGGTGAAGACGATGAAGACGATGAAGACGGTGAAGACGGTGAAGACGATGAAGACGGTGAAGACGATGAAGACGGTGAAGACGGTGAAGACGAAAGATGAAGACGATGAAGACGGTGAAGACGATGAAGACGATGAAGACGGTGAAGACGGTGAAGACGGTGAAAACGATGAAGACGAAGAAGACGATGAAGACGGTGAAGACGGTGAAGACGGTGAAGACGGTGAAGACGGTGAAGACGATGAAGACGATGAAGACGAACGGTGAAGACGATGAAGACGGTGAAGACGATGAAGACGGTGAAGACGAACGATGAAGACGGTGAAGACGGTGAAGACTGTGAAGACGGTGAAGACGTTGAAGACGGTGAAGACGATGAAGACGATGAAGACAGTGAAGACGATGAAGACGGTGAAGACGATGAAGACGGTGAAGACGGTGAAGACGAACGATGAAGACGATAAAGACGGTGAAGACGATGAAGACGATGAAGACGGTGAAGACGGTGAAGACGGTGAAAACGATGAAGACGAAGAAGACGATGAAGACGGTGAAGACGGTGAAGACGGTGAAGACGGTGAAGACGGTGAAGACGGTGAAGACGATAAAGACGATGAAGACGAACGGTGAAGACGATGAAGACGGTGAAGACGATGAAGACGGTGAAGATGATGAAGACGGTGAAGACGATGAAGACGGTGAAGACGGTGGAGACGGTGAAGACGGTGAAGACGGTGGAGACGATGAAAACGATGAAGACGATGAAGACGGTGAAGACGGTGAAGACGATGAAGACGATGAAAACGGTGAAGACGGTGAAGACGGTGAAGACGGTGAAGACGGTGAAGACGATGAAGACGATGAAGACCGTGAAGACGATGAAGACGGTGAAGACGGTGAAGACGATGAAGACGATGAAGACGGTGAAGACGGTGAAGACGATGAAGACGGTGAAGACGGTGAAGACGGCGAAGACGGTGAAGACGGTGAAGACGGTGAAGACGATGAAGACGGTGAAGACGAACGATGAAGACGGTGAAGACGGTGAAGACGGTGAAGACGGTAAAGACGATGAAGACGGTGAAGACGATGAAGACGATGAAGACGGTGAAGACGGTAAAGACGGTGAAGACGGTGAAGACGATGAAGACGATGAAGACGAACGGTGAAGACGATGAAGACGGTGAAGACGATGAAGACGGTGAAGACGATGAAGACGATGAAGACGGTGAAGACGGTGAAGACGATGAAGACGGTGAAGACGATGAAGACGGTGAAGACGGTGAAGACGAAAGATGAAGACGATGAAGACGGTGAAGACGATGAAGACGATGAAGACGGTGAAGACGGTGAAGACGGTGAAAACGATGAAGACGAAGAAGACGATGAAGACGGTGAAGACGGTGAAGACGGTGAAGACGGTGAAGACGGTGAAGACGATGAAGACGATGAAGACGAACGGTGAAGACGATGAAGACGGTGAAGACGATGAGGACGGTGAAGACGAACGATGAAGACGGTGAAGACGGTGAAGACTGTGAAGACGGTGAAGACGATGAAGACGGTGAAGACGATGAAGACGATGAAGACAGTGAAGACGATGAAGACGGTGAAGACGATGAAGACGGTGAAGACGGTGAAGACGAACGATGAAGACGATAAAGACGGTGAAGACGATGAAGACGATGAAGACGGTGAAGACGGTGAAGACGGTGAAAACGATGAAGACGAAGAAGACGATGAAGACGGTGAAGACGGTGAAGACGGTGAAGACGGTGAAGACGGTGAAGACGGTGAAGACGATAAAGACGATGAAGACGAACGGTGAAGACGATGAAGACGGTGAAGACGATGAAGACGGTGAAGATGATGAAGACGGTGAAGACGATGAAGACGGTGAAGACGGTGGAGACGGTGAAGACGGTGAAGACGGTGGAGACGATGAAAACGATGAAGACGATGAAGACGGTGAAGACGGTGAAGACGATGAAGACGATGAAAACGGTGAAGACGGTGAAGACGGTGAAGACGGTGAAGACGGTGAAGACGATGAAGACGATGAAGACCGTGAAGACGATGAAGACGGTGAAGACGGTGAAGACGATGAAGACGATGAAGACGGTGAAGACGGTGAAGACGATGAAGACGGTGAAGACGATGAAGACGGTGAAGACGAACGATGAAGACGGTGAAGACGGTGAAGACGGTAAAGACGATGAAGACGGTGAAGACGATGAAGACGATGAAGACGGTGAAGACGGTGAAGACGAACGATGAAGACGGTGTAGACGGTGAAGACGATGAAGACGGTGAAGACGAACGATGAAGACGGTGAAGACGGTGAAGACGGTAAAGACGATGAAGACGGTGAAGACGATGAAGACGATGAAGACGGTGAAGACGGTGAAGACGAACGATGAAGACGGTGTAGACGGTGAAGACGGTGAAGACGGTGAAGACGGTGAAGACGGTGAAGACGATGAAGACGGTGAAGACGATGAAGACGATGAAGACGGTGAAGACGATGAAGACGGTCAAGACGATGAAGACGGTGAAGACGGTGAAGACGAACGATGAAGACGATGAAGACGGTGAAGACGATGAAGACGATGAAGACGGTGAAGACGGTGAAGACGGTGAAAACGATGAAGACGAAGAAGACGATGAAGACGGTGAAGACGGTGAAGACGGTGAAGACGAACGGTGAAGACGATGAAGACGGTGAAGACGATGAAGACGGTGAAGACGAACGATGAAGACGGTGAAGACGAACGATGAAGACGGTGAAGACGGTGAAGACGGTGAAGACGGTGAAGACGATGAAGACGGTGAAGACGATGAAGACGATGAAGACGGTGAAGACGGTGAAGACGATGAAGACGGTGAAGAGGGTGAAGACGAACGATGAAGACGATGAAGACGGTGAAGACGATGAAGACGATGAAGACGATGAAGACGGTGAAGACGGTGAAGACGGTGAAAACGATGAAGACGAAGAAGACGATGAAGACGGTGAAGACGGTGAAGACGGTGAAGACGGTGAAGACGATGAAGACGATGAAGACGAACGGTGAAGACGATGAAGACGGTGAAGACGATGAAGACGGTGAAGACGATGAAGACGGTGAAGACGATGAAGACGGTGAAGACGGTGAAGACGGTGAAGACGGTGAAGACGATGAAAACGATGAAGACGATGAAGACGGTGAAGACGGTGAAGACGATGAAGACGATGAAAACGGTGAAGACGGTGAAGACGGTGAAGACGGTGAAGACGATGAAGACGATGAAGACCGTGAAGACGATGAAGACGGTGAAGACGGTGAAGACGATGAAGACGATGAAGACGGTGAAGACGGTGAAGACGATGAAGACGGTGAAGACGGTGAAGACGGTGAAGACGGTGAAGACGGTGAAGACGGTGAAGACGGTGAAGACGGTGAAGACGAAGAAGACGGTGAAGACGATGAAGACGGTGAAGACGATGAAGACGATGAAGACGATGAAGACGATGAAGACGGTGAAGACGGTGAAGACGATGAAGACGATGAAGACGGTGAAGACGATGAAGACGGTGAAGACGGTGAAAACGATGAAGACGATGAAGACGGTGAAGACGGTGAAGACGGTGAAGACGATGAAGACGATGAAGACGGTGAAGACGATGAAGACGATGAAGACGGTGAAGGCGATGAAGACGGTGAAGACGGTGAAGACGGTGAAGACGATGAAGACGATGAAGACGGTGAAGACGGTGAAGACGATGAAGACGATGAAGACGATGAAGACGGTGAAGACGATGAAGACGATGAAGACGATGAAAGGTGTTGGTTGATATAGACAGCAGTTAAAATAAAATTGTTTCAATCTTATCGTCTCTTATACGGCCTTATTTTCGTTTCACAAAAATTGAAACTCGATGTCTCACGCTAGTTAACTCGTGTATATTCTATAGGTATAGGCACGCTTCGAAACTCAAGATAATAAAGTTTCAAATGGCAACTCTTGTCAAATGAACTTATTTTGAGATTTGTCTCATGATTGAACGAAAGATTTTTCAAAATTTTTATTTAAAAAAATTTTCACCGGCAATGAAATTCCACGCTAGGCCGAGATCCTCACCGCTCCAGTCGAATGCGCGAGAAAACATGCCTTCACCGGCTTGGGTCCCATTGAAACGCGATTATAATCTATAAACGATTATAAAAAGACTGACCGATCAAATATTTTGAGCTCGAAACGAGTTTCTCAAAAAGCACCTTGAACGTTTGTTATTCCCCACTGGCCTGATGCGCTGCTTATTCGCTTAAGATAGGCTAACCTTTCAAGGGGACGTCTATTAGCGGCAATAAGCACGTGATCTCCTATCATCATCACTCGATCTCGGTAAAGCAGAGATTCGAAGCTGATAAATTATCTTCGATATAGCCGCTTTTACGAGCGGCGACGACTATCGAAGGCGACTAGAAGACTCGTCGACTTTAGGCCAGCGACACTAGTCTTCTTGCTCGTGTATTACCTGGTTGATCCTGCCAGTAGTTATATGCTTGTCTCAAAGATTCGGCTCGTAAATTTTGGTGACTCTGAATAAATTATGGCTGATCGCACGACCTAGCGTCGGCGACAGATCTTTCAAGTGTGTGCCCTATCAACTTTCGATGGTATGTGATATGCTTACCATGGTTGTAACGGGGAACGGGGAATCAGGGTTCGATTCCGGAGAGGGAGCATGAGAAACGGCTACCACATCCAAGGAAGGCAGCAGGCGCGCAAATTTGTTTCGTGATTGAACGAAAGATTTTTTTAAAATTTCATTTTAAAAACTTTTTCACTGGCAATGAAATTCCACGCTAGGCCGAGATCCTCGCCGCTCCGGTCGAATGCGCGAGAAAACATGCCTTCACCGGCTTGGGTCCCATTGAAACGCGATTATAATCTGTAAACGATTATAAAAAGACTGACCGATCAAATATTTTGAGCTCGAAACGAGTTTCTCAAAAAGCACCTTGAACGTTTGTTATTCCCCACTGGCCTGATGCGCTGCTTATTTGCTTAAGATAGGCTAACCGTTCAAGGGGACGTCTATTAGCGGCAATAAGCGCGTGATCTCCTATCATCATCACTCGATCTCGGTAAAGCAGAGATTCGAAGCTGATAAATTATCTTCGATATAGCCGCTTTTACGAGCGGCGACGACTATCGAAGGCGACTAGAAGACTCGTCGACTTTAGGCCAGCGACGCTAGTCTTCTTGCTCGTGTATTACCTGGTTGATCCTGCCAGTAGTTATATGCTTGTCTCAAAGATTCGGCTCGTAAATTTTGGTGACTCTGAATAAATAACGGCTGATCGCACGACCTAGCGTCGGCGACAGATCTTTCAAGTGTGTGCCCTATCAACTTTCGATGGTATGTGATATGCTTACCATGGTTGTAACGGGTAACGGGGAATCAGGGTTCGATTCCGGAGAGGGAGCATGAGAAACGGCTACCACATCCAAGGAAGGCAGCAGGCGCGCAAATTTGTCTCATGATTGAACGAAAGATTTTTTTAAAACTTCATTTCAAAAATTTTTTCACTGGCAATGAAATTCCACGCTAGGCCGAGATCCTCGCCGCTCCGGTCGAATGCGCGAGAAAACATGCCTTCACCGGCTTGGGTCCCATTGAAACGCGATTATAATCTGTAAACGATTATAAAAAGACTGACCGATCAAATATTTTGAGCTTGAAACGAGTTTCTCAAAAAGCACCTTGAACGTTTGTTATTCCCCACTGGCCTGATCCGCTGCTTATTCGCTTAAGATAGGCTAACCGTTCAAGGGGACGTCTATTAGCGGCAATAAGCGCGTGATCTCCTATCATCATCACTCGATCTCGGTAAAGCAGAGATTCGAAGCTGATAAATTATCTTCGATATAGCCGCTTTTACGAGCGGCGACGACTATCGAAGGCGACTAGAAGACTCGTCGACTTTAGGCCAGCGACGCTAGTCTTCTTGCTCGTGTATTACCTGGTTGATCCTGCCATTAGTTATATGCTTGTCTCAAAGATTCGGCTCGTAAATTTTTGTGACTCTGAATAAATAACGGCTGATCGCACGATCTAGCGTCGGCGACAGATCTTTCAAGTGTGTGCCCTATCAACTTTCGATGGTATTTGATATGCTTACCATGGTTGTAACGGGTAACGGGGAATCAGGGTTTGATTCCGGAGAGGGAGCATGAGAAACGGCTACCACATCCAAGGAAGGCAGCAGGCGCGCAAATTTGTCTCATGATTGAACGAAGGATTTTTTAAAAACTTCATTTTTAAACATTTTTCACTGGCAATGAAATTCCACGCTAGGCCGAGATCCTCGCCGCTCCGGTCGAATGCGCGAGAAAACATGCTTTAATCGGCTTGGGTCCCATTGAAACGCGATTATAACCTGTGAATTTTCTCTCAATTTTTTAAGACTTTCAAGTTTTTCAACGGCATCCGCCGTCGCATCTCCTATCTCCCTCGATGACCGCTCACTTAGTGTATTAACAACTCGTTTCGATCTTATCGTCTATTTATCGTAATTAATTTTTTTTTTGCTTTATTCACCCCCCTTCGTTAAGGAAAAAGGGTAGATATGACCCCGCGGGCAGTCTCCGGAAAACCAAAGATTTTTGATTCCGGGGGAAGTATGGTTGCAAGACGATGAAGACGATGAAGACGATGAAGACGATGAAGACGATGAAGACGGTGAAGACGATGAAGACGATAAAGACGATGAAGACGATGAAGACGATGAAGACGGTGAAGACGGTGAAGACGAACGATGAAGACGATGAAGACGGTGAAGACGATGAAGACGATGAAAACGGTGAAGACGATGAAGACGGTGAAGACGATGAAGACGGTGAAGACGGTGAAGACGAACGATGAAGACGATGAAGACGGTGAAGACGATGAAGACGGTGAAGACGATGAAGACGGTGAAGACGAACGATGAAGACGATGAAGACGGTGAAGACGATGAAGACGGTGAAGACGAACGATGAAGACGATGAAGACGATGAAGTCGGTGAAGACGATGAAGACGGTGAAGACGATGAAGACGGTGAAGACGATGAAGACGGTGAAGACGGTGAAGACGGTGAAGACGGTGAAGACGATGAAGACGATGAAGACGGTGAAGACGATGAAGACGATGAAGACGGTGAAGGCGATGAAGACGGTGAAGACGGTGAATTTTTAAGATAACCTATTAAGCCACTTACTAAAAAGTATTTATGCAACATGCAAAACATCGAAATGCTGGCTTGGCTAATATACTTTACAAAAAGCTTAATGCTCATACATAAAGACGTTAGGTTCGCAGATTAGTGGTCTTTTTAACTTTTTAATTTATCAATTAATTTATTAAATAATTTAAATCGTAAACGACTAGGCTGTGAGTACGGGGACGATATTAGACAATATGAAATTTTCAATTGGATTTGTTTGTGACAGACTGTAATATTTTAAATAATTCACTGGTTAGGTTGACAGAATATTGAGGCTTATATATTTTAATAAATTTTTTTAATTTCCTAAATGAATGCGTAACGTATCGCAGAATAGAGGCATTTTTAACTTTCTAATTAATTAGTTTAATCATTACAATCTTAAACGACTAGGCTGTGAGTACGGGGACCGAGTGGGCTGGTGTCCCTCACACGTGAAGGGAATTCAGCAGTGCAGGGTTGAAACAACATCCTTTCAGTGCTGCCAAACATGCAGACCCTACTTGAAGGCATTCAATTCTGGTAAATCCGTCTACAATCAAAGCATTACTCTCAAACCTTTTCAAATTTCTCGTTAAAACTAAAGCATCACTCATTTATCTGTAGTAGTTAATTAAAATTAAAAGTTTGTGGACATTTTTTTTCATGCCTTATATTAAAATTTCTACGACAGATGCTCCTTATGACAAGGCTGCCTGGTGTCCAACAATGTTCGCGGGTTCTTGCTACAACAGCAAGACCGCCCAGACTTGCGCTGCCACTTGTGAGCGACTGAGAAACTCCCAGAATGGAGGTGAGGAGTATTTTTGAAATATTAGAATTTATATTAATTAATAGACGATATGAAATTTTAAATTGGATTAATTTTACTGGCTGACAAATTGAATAATGTTTCAAGTAAATTAAATATGAATAAATGATTATTCATCTATTTTGTGTGCTGAATCTGTAAATATAATCCCTTCTTACCCTCCTTTTTCTTGTTCTACGTCATCAAAAGTATTGCTCTATTACAATGAACTATTTCAATAAAACAAGTTGTATTTTTGAATAGATATGAAATGTTTCGAATTGGAACATAATTTTTTATTATATATGTCAGATAATGAAAAATAAAAAAAAATGTTGTCAACTAATGACCCAGGGTAAGTTACCTCTTTCTTCCTTTTACTGTAGGGTTCTTTGTGAAATATTTAAACAGAATTTTTCTGTTTCTTCAATGCAAACTCTTAGCATCCTCTCATAAAAAAGTACACTCTTCTAAACGGGGTGCTAAAAGTTCCGATTGCTGTTCTGAGAAGTACAGCTCGAGAACCAAATCGTGGAGTTCCACTTGGGAAAGCAGAACTAAAAACAAAATAAGGCTTCGTAATTTCTTTGAATTGGTTTATTCTTATTTATAAAAATCTCAAAAAGAAAGAAAACTAAAAGTATTTTTCTACTAACAGCTTGCCGTTACGGGAACCGCTTCGAATGGTGTCATCCAAAGTACTGCCAGACTAAAAGGATGGAGTGCTGTGGGTCTTGCAATTCTAATTAAACAAGATTAACTCAAATCTTAACAGGGGCTATTCGCTTTACTTTCTTTGGTTTTGGTGATACAAGTATTAGTAAACCAATAAAAGTATCCTTTACCATTACATATGATGTGAACACTCTCGTTTCAGGAAATAGTTTATCTAAAAATCGTATTTTAGAAGATAAAAGTTCGAAAATAATTATTTTTAGCTATTTATCTCATAAACCAGTAATAATTCAATAATTTATAATAATACCTTTTAAAATCTAAAAATTTATAACTTTTTTTATATAAGCAAACTGCAAAATTATTTTTTTGAAATTTTTGAAAAATTTGAATCGAATGATATTTTTTTTTTATAAATTTTTTTTATATTTTGTTCGGATGAGAATGCTTCGAAGGTGTCCAAGACTTTGTGTTCAGATTCTTGACTGCTTTCCCATTAGTTTTCTTTTTGCAGTTTTTTTATTGTACTTTGTTGCTTCAATAGAAATAACCTTAAACATCTCATTCGAAAAAATCTTGTCAATTTACCTTCAAATAACCAGCTTCTCGAAAAATAGATAAACCCCTAAAAACAAACAAACTTCATTTTGACCACTCCACATCAAGCCACAAAGGTCAAGGCCATAAAGACGCTGAAGCTGACAGCGCCAAGATTCCAGTGCAGCTGCACGCTTGTATGAGAATTTCTAACTTCTTGTAGTCTTTCAACAGCTGGAGAGACCTTGCAGCCTAAGAAGGATTTGAGATTTCTTGGAAAGCGAATGTCAACCTGGGTGTGACATTGGCGTTAAAATAATAATAAATCACAACAAAATCCAGTAAAAGAAAATAGATAAAAGGAAAAATGATGAAAAATTAAGATTAAAAAGTTTTCAAAATTTTTTAAATATTTCAACAGTTTTTGGGCCACTACTCACTTGGTCAAGAGCTTCGTTGTAGAAGAATACATGGTTTCCTATGAAGAAAAAGTTGCGCTTTTTTCATTTTCAGTGGGAAGGTAAGAGAAAACTGCATCGATGCTGTCGGGCACACCTCGCCATGCACTCACTTCTTTGGGATACCCCTCATCCATCCACGAGAAGTAACCCTGCTTGCGGTAGTATTTGTTTTCTGGGGAGTGGGATGAGATTATTAAGAAATGTACAATTCAAAGCTTTTTTGAAATTTTGGTTTCTTCAGTTTTTGAGCAAGTTGTAATGATACCTTAATGCAGGGTTTCCCAACCGGTGGGGCCGGCCTCCCTTAGGGAGGCCAAATGATCTTTTAGGGGAGGCCAACTAAGGTGTTCTATTTACATGTATTTTATAAATTTATATAATTTTATAAAGTTTTGTTAAATCACAAAATTTTAATCATGCTAAAAACGATTTTTTGAATACTATATGAAAATTGTTTTTGCGTAACGGCTTTCCATATTGTATTTATTTGAATAATGATTTGCACATTTCTGTTTTCATAAATCCCTCATTTTCTTTCTGTCGAGTTTTTTGAGATATCCTGCATGAATTTCTTTTTCAATAAAAGTAATAAAATAAGACAATTAATTGAATAAATTAACTAAAAAATTTGGTCTGCTGTTTCTAAAATAACTGGTAATTTATATTTGTGATTTTTTTAATTATTTCAGTTCTTTTTGAAATGTGTGTTTTTTTATCATTTTCAGTTTTCAATAATGTTGAAAAAACGTTGCTATGACGAAACCTACGTTGCGTTTGGATTCACGACTATTACTGAAAAAGATGGCACTGAAAAGCCACAATGTTTCTTATGCGGAGCAGTATATTGTAATGATAGAATGAGACTAGCAAAGTTACGCCACCACTTAAAAACCAAACATCCTGGAAATGTCAACGACAACATGGATACCTTCAAACTGAAGCGAGCTAGATTTCAAGCCACTGGAACATTAAAAAATGTTGGATTTGCTCAACCAAAGAAGCCACTTCTTGAGGCTTCTTACAAAGTTGCCTATTTGATTGCCAAAAAAAGAAAAACACATTTAATTGGACAAACCTTAATAAAACCCTGTGCACTTGAAATGGTGGAGTTAATTCTTGGAAAAAAAGAAAGAAAACAGGTTGAAGAAATTCCACTTTCTAATAATGTTATTTGTTCCAGAATAGCAGATCTTTCAAATGATATCTTGGACCAAGTTATGTCAGAACTGAAAAGTAGTCCTTTTAATTTTGGTATGCAACTTGATGAAACCACAGATGTATCAATGTGTTGCCAGCTTTTAGGGTATGTTCGTAACGAACATACACGAACATTGTTCGTTATGTATGTACTTTTAAAGTTAAAGAAGAATTTTTATTTTGCCAACCACTTCATACAACTAGTAAAGCTGCAGATGTTTTTCAAATGATTGCAACTTTCTTTGAAAGAAATGAATTTAGTTGGTTGACAAAATTACATTCAGTCTGTACTGATGGAGCACCAAGTATGTTGGGTAACAAATCTGGATTGGCTGCCTTAATCAAAGTTAATTCTCCACAGACACTTGTAACTCAATGCATGCTCCATCGCCATGCTCTAGCTGTGAAGACATTACCAGCAAAGCTTCAGTCTGTCATGTCTACAGCGATCAAAATAGTCAATTTTATACGATCAAGAGCAGTAAACCATCATTTATTCAAAGTTTTATGCCAAGAACTTGGTTCTGAATACGATGTCTTGCTATATTACACAGAAGTCAGGTGGTTAAGCAAAGGAAAGGTATTTTCAAGACTAATGGACCTGAAAGATGAGGTGTCTTCATTTTGGCAAGAAAAAGAAAAAACGTTAGCAGGTGACTTTGAGAAGACTGATTTCATAGTTAATATGGCATATTTAGCTGATCTGTTCACGCTCCTAAATGAATTCAATCTTTGTTTGCAAGGATCAGAAATGACAATAATCGAAGCCAATGAAAAATTAGTAGGATTTTTAAATAAGCTTTCATTGTACAAAAGAAGAGTAGAAGCTGAAAACCTTGCAAATGTTCCATACCTAGCTGATGTTATAAGTAGCAGTGGAAACAAATCAATGCTTGTTGAAATAAAAAAAGAAATTATACAACATATCACAACTCTCCAACTATCATTTGAGCGTTATTTTGATACTAAAAATTTAGAAAATAATCTTTGGATACGAAATCCGTTCATTATTGGCTTGGATAGTGTTGCTGATGAAGAAAAAATAAAGAAAGATTTAATTGATCTTCGATCAAAAGAGCTGGTAAAAGCTGAATTCAATTCCAAAAGATTGGCAAAGCTTTGGTGCAGTCTGAAAGAAATATACCCAAATTTATTTTAAAAAGCCATGGCAGCTCTGATTCCATTTTCGACCACCTACTTATGTAAAAAAGGGTTTTCTACATTAGTATCTATCAAGACTAAAGATAGAAATAGATTGGATGCCTCGAATGATATGAGGGTATCTCTTTCTAATACAGAACCTCGATTTCATCTTCTCTGTGATGGAAAACAGCAACAATCATCTCATTAAGCTTCAATAACACTCAATTGTGATTACCCTGGCCATCACCTTGTTCAGTCATCAAATGATAATCTTATAAAACTCCACTGGCTTCCTATAGACTTTCGAATATCCTTTAAAATAGCCATCACCACATTCAAAATTCTTCAAACCTCAATACCGTCATATCTCAGCAAACTCATAACTAACAAAACATCAAACAAACAACTGCGTTCATCTTCATCTCTTCTCTTCAACCAAGAATCCACTACAAACAACATCTCAAAAAGAGCATTCCGCCACGCAGCTCCAACAACTTGGAATGCCCTTCCACCTGCACTTTGCAACATCAACCAATTTTCGACTTTCAAAGCTAAACTGAAAACTCATTATTTTAATTTAGCTTATCACTCATAATAATTACTCCATGCTACTCTTTGCTTTCCTTTTAATAACATTACTATAATAATTATTTTTATTTCTTTATTTCATACAAAAACGAAAATTATTATTATTAATAACATTTTATAAATTAAAAAACCTTACATAAACATTATTATGAACAATGCTAATTTTAATTAAATCTTTCTGAATAAAAATTGTTATAACAAATTGATTTTTTTCTCAATTATTGACGACGGGATTTGGAGAGGCCAAGTTACCATTAGGACTTTTTTAGGAAGGCCAACACTGAAAAAGGTTGGGAAACACTGCCTTAATGAGATTCAGATTCAAAAGAAATTTATTAAATATTCGAGTTTATAATAACAAACCTTTTTCTCATTTCAATACCTTGTATTAGTTTTACACTTTGTTAATAGAGAAAGCCTAACCTTTAAAAAATATTCTTTTCCATTTTTCTTCCACGTAAAGGCCGCACTGATTCCACTCGGAATGTCTGTGATCTCTTCCGTTTCATTTTTAGGGTAGCCTAGTTGCAAGGATGCGTTACAAATTCCGAATCCTTCTATGAATTGGTACTTCCAGACTTGCCCTTGCTGCAGAAGAGAGATGTTTCGGTGGAGTGAGAAATTTTTAATGGTGTAGAAGTTTCGTTAAGTGTTTAAACTTTATACACACACAAGCACAACCAACCGAATGCAGTCTTACAAAGCTTTTATCTTGGCTAGGTTTTTCAACAATGGCAAAGTCGACCGAATCAGTGGTGAGGCTTGATAAGGAAGTTTTAAAGTTGTAAACACGAACATTTTTGATGTTATCAGCAATTCCGTCTACGATAAAGAATTTGGAATCTGGTTGTTTGTTAGGATTTGCAAGGGCTTAGATAGCTATTCTTTTGTAGGCTTGAATGTATTGTGTGGTTTTCAACAAAGTCCAAACTGCGCAACACACCAACCAATAAAAACACCACCAAAACAATCGCTCATCCCTCCCAAACCACCGACCGAAAAAGATCAAGATGGCATTCCCAACAGAGCAGATGGCGTCCACTTTGGTGAGTTTACAAATTTCATTTACATTTTCAAACTCTTCTCTTGACGAGGTTTTTGTGTCTGTCTTGTTTTCGTTTGGAACTCGTGGTCCTGAAAGCAAAATGAAATAAATTGGAATGAAGTTAGATTTGGAGAATGATGATTTAATTTAGGTGAAAAATATTAGTTTCTTAATGAATTTTACTTTTTTATTATCTTCCTAAAAATCTTTTACAAACTAAAAATTTATTTCAAATAGAATTTATTTAAAAAATATCTAAACCCCCTATGCTTTCCAGTTTTTTTTTCTAAATATTTATTCATCTCAAAAATCGTTTAATATCTCTCAAATCATTTCAACCCATGATCACCCAACACACACCATACAAAGCTACAATTCCTCTGATATCATCTGGCTGGAGCTGAACATCTTTTTTGCCTTCGTAGGCTGCAAACATGATGGCCTTTTCATCGTCCGTGTGTCGCAGTCCAATGCTGTGCCCAAGCTCGTGCAGTGCCACAAAGTAAAAATTCACGTCTGTGTGGTGCTTGCGGCTCTAATGCTAGATTCATATAAATATATTTTTTTTCTTTTTATTTCGCTAGTTTAATATGATGCTTTTATTTCACTGATATTTGGCCAATATTATTTCATTTTATGTAATGTTAATGGAAGCTTGTTTGGAAGAAAATTCACTGTTTATAAAATTGGACTTTTGATTATTGCGCAATAATCATGCTTTACCTGTAAAGCCCACAAACCACCATTTAACCACCTGTGAGCTCCACAAACCACCATATAACCCCCCTGTGAGGCCCACAAACCACCATTTAACCACCTGTGAGCTCCACAAACCACCATATAACCCCCCTGTGAGGCCCACAAACCACCATTTAACCACCTGTGAGCTCCACAAACCACCATATAACCCCCCTGTGAGGCCCACAAACCACCATTTAACCACCTGTGAGCTCCACAAACCACCATTTAACCACCTGTGAGCTCCACAAACCACCATATGACCCCCCTGTGAGGCCCACAAACCACCATTTAACCACCTATGAGCTCCACAAACCACCATATAACCCACCTGTAAGGCCCACAAACCACCATTTAACCGACCCTTCGCAGGCTCCAGAGTCCACGCGGTAACATCATTGAAGTGGGCGTCACCTTGGATTCCAGGACCAGGGAAAAATGCATGTCCGTAAACTATTCTGTAGTCGACAAAAGGATCGCTGTCGCCATGATGCCCAGTCACAAAAGCTATTTCGATGGGAGCTGCTTGCGGTGGCTGAACTTCTTCGAAGTTTATATTTGCGAATTCCTCCCAAGCCTGTGGTCGTTTTGTACAGAGTAGGTTTTTTTTATTAATTTAAATTAAATTTTTAAACATTGTTAGAGGGGCTTTATAATGGGGTTTGGTATAATTCTGGTTATTGTATAAGTTATAGTTGAAACTTTTGGTTATTGAATGAGAGGTTGCTAACGTCAAAAGCTTTTCTGACAACATTTCTGACTTCTTGTTCAGGGAGCTTAGAAGAAAAAGAGTTGAATCGGTAGTGGATTAGATTTTTCGTTCATTTGAATTCTTTGAATAAACGTTTAAATAGAGAAAAATTATAGCGGATAATTAATATTATTGTTATGTTTCAAAAAGGATCATCATCATCATCATCATCCCTACCATCATCATCATCCCCACCATCATCATCGTCCCTATCATCATCCTCCCCATCATCATCACCCCCATCATCTTCACGACCACCTTGATCAACATTGGTTGAATAATACAATAGGAAAGAGCTTTAGGTCGGAATCAACTCGCCTTTATCCGGATTAACGAATGCTTTCGTTAACAAAACAACCTTCAATTAATCTTTCAATTAACCTTTCAATTAATCTTTCAATTAACCTTTCAATTAATCTTTCAATTAACCCTTCAATTAATCTTCCAATTAACCTTTCAATTAATCTTTCAATTAATCTTTCAATTAACCTTTCAATTAATCTTTCAATTAACCTTTCAATTAATCTTTCAATTAATCTTTCAATTAACCTTTCAATTAATTACTTATATTTTCTATTAAAATTGGTTAAATAAATTAATACAATCTTTTTCGTATATACTTTTAATAATTGGATTAAAGGCTTTTTAATAGTGCAATGGCAATTCTTAGTTAAGACTTGTTTTGTATTTTTTCCGTAAAAGTTCTCATTTTTGACTTTTGATTTTTTTGCGTCGGTTTACTTATTCGCTACTGTATAGGAGCATCAATGCAATTACTTGTAGATTTTTTAATGAAAATGTATTGATTGAATTTTGAGAAATAGGTCAATCATCTTTTTAATAATAATATCATCATCATAATTTTATTTTTAAACTTTTTTTATATGTAAACTAAGAATAATCACTAACAATAACCAACTAATACTATAGCTACCCCAATTAATTTTCATGTAAGTTTAACTGAAATTAATCTACACTTTACTAGTTAAGAAATTCTCTTAATATTCAATCATTCAACACACACACACACACACACACACACACACACACACACACACACACACACACACACACACACACACACACACACACACACACACACACACACACACACACACACACACACACACACACACACACACACACACACACACACACACACACACACACACACACACACACACACACACACACACACACAAACACACACACACACACACACACACACACACACACACACACACACACACACACACACACACACACACACACACACACACACACACACACACACACACACAACACACATATCCCTTACTTCACTTCTTTCACGTACACAACTACTGTTATCACGAATTTGATTGATCAAAAACGTTTTCCAAGTATCTCTAAGAAACTCTAGAGCAGATGCCCGAGGTAAAAAGATGTAAAAAACTATACGCCATATGGTAGCTTCTAGAGCATCTCAAAAGTCAGGCTGAATAGACAGAGTAGAGGCTTAACCCACGAAAATGTAATCGGTGTCTTTAAAAAAAGTATGCTAAAATCAAAAGCTTTTTTTCCTATCTCCCAGGAGAAATGTTTAAATTCTTCCAGTATCACAAGTGGTAACAATACTTTTTTCAAGTGATAACAGTAGTTGTGTACGTGAAAGAAGTGAAGTAAGGGATATGTGTGTGTGTGTGTGTGTGTGTGTGTGTGTGTGTGTGTGTGTGTGTGTGTGTGTGTGTGTGTGTGTGTGTGTGTGTGTGTGTGTGTGTGTGTGTGTGTGTGTGTGTGTGTGTGTGTGTGTTTGTGTGTGTGTGTGTGTGTGTGTGTGTGTGTGTGTGTGTGTGTGTGTGTGTGTGTGTGTGTGTGTGTGTGTGTGTGTGTGTGTGTGTGTGTGTGTGTGTGTGTGTGTGTGTGTGTGTGTGTGTGTGTGTGTGTGTGTGTGTGTGTGTGTGTGTGTGTGTGTGTGTGTGTGTGTGTGTGTGTGTGTGTGTGTGTGTGTGTGTGTGTGTGTGTGTGTGTGTGTGTGTGTGTGTGTGTGTGTGTGTGTGTGTGTGTGTGTGTGTGTGTGTGTGTGTGTGTGTGTGTGTGTGTGTGTGTGTGTGTGTGTGTGTGTGTGTGTGTGTGTGTGTGTGTGTGTGTGTGTGTGTGTGTGTGTGTGTGTGTGTGTGTGTGTGTGTGTGTGTGTGTTTAATTTTTCGTTTTATTACGCCTTGTGTATAATTTAAAAAAGATTTAATAATCATCTTTTAATTCATCCATAAATCAAAGTTATTCTGGTACAAAATGTCATCATAAGGACCCTCTAAAATCTTTAGACACCTTTGCAGATGCTTACAAGGCGTTTACAAGCGGTTACAATATTTTCACTCACATTTTCACGCTAAATCTTCCCTATCTTCTTTAGCAATTTGACTGTAGCTCTGACGAGTCTTGCGTATTTCCCTCCACTTCGCATCATTTTAAACTATTAAAAATTGAAAGGAATTTTCGCAGTTTAATGAGCATTTCTTCAGTGGTTACGTAGATCTATTGATGCAATTTAAAGGTAGGAAGTTGAATATATTATACTCATCATTTATCTAATATAATCGAAACATTAAAGCTTTAGTTGCCTCTAAATTAGGAGTCAAATCATTTAAAATATTTAAAATTAAATATTAATCTTTCTTTAGTTATGAAATACTAAAATGTTTTTAAAAGTTTCTCAAAGATGGTACAGGAAATTCTTCAAAAAGCAGATTCTACATTTGTGCTCATTGAGTGTGGGTCAATACATTGTCCCTGAAACTCCCACACCTCCCCACACTTCTTCAGCCACCACCTCAACCAACCCCCTTCAATATATTGTAAGCGACATTAAAAACAAATTATACCGTCGCTGAATATTCAGTCTTTTCTATTAAATTCCGTTCAATAACTTGTGATTCTTTCTCCAAATCGAGCTTCTTTCGCAAGATAATCGACCAAAGCACTATTGACACTTCACTCTGCCCTCTTCTATAAAAGCTCAACGCCGTGGCTGTCCAACTGAGTTTAGAAACTTGAAACTAACTTGGAAGCTGAGCGATAAGTGCTGTGAGCTGTCGTCGAATCCCTCAAGATACAAACTCTCCGAAGCCGCTCTGGCTTCTCTACAGTGAGTGAGTCTGGTAGTGCGCCTCTTGCTAGCTGCGATAACTCAGCATTTAAGAGTCAACATTTTCCTACCATATGGTGATACTTTTTTGTTTGTTTAAATCTCGATCAAAAATCAAAGTACGCCAAGTAAGTATTGTTTGTAAAGTCCATTGAAAGCATGATTACTTTACATTTTCCAGAAATGACGAGGACAAACCTGCTCCTTGTGGCTCTGGTAGTTGCGATTGCAGTGCAGCAGAAAGATGCTCTCGCCACCAGTTTGAACCAAGCTTCATTTTCTTATAAAATCTTCCACACTTCCACAATATTTTCACTCACATTTTCACGCTAAATCTTCCCTATCTTCTTTAGCAATTTGACTGTAGCTCTGACGAGTCTCGCGTATTTCCCTCCACTTCACTTCATTTTAAACTATGACAAATTTATTTTAATTTTTTACACTCGCAATCACTAAAAGCCCAAAATGGCACAACTACCCACTTTGCTCCCCCGTAGATTTGTTCACCCACTTTGAGGTGCAGGGACAGTGGAACGATGGGACAAATGGATTGTGGGTGGTATCTATGAGGGATAGCAATGCAATTGAAAAAGTTTCTTTGAAGTTCTGTTTGTGTGATCTATCGGAAACTAGTGAGTTGTGCTTGTGTGTAGTAAATATTCTTTTTATGCTTGAATCTCTCTCTATATGTATTTTTAATAAATATTAAAATTATCAATATTACCACCGTAGAGATAGAGAGACATGCAGTGGTTAAACTCCCTAAACTAATATATAAAAAAATTTCTTTCCATGCATTCCCTCTCATGCATTCCCTCCCATGCATTCCCTCCCATGCATTCCCTCCCATGCATTCCCTCTCATGCATTCCCTCCCATGCATTCCCTCTCATGAATTCCCTCCCATGCATTCTCTCTCATGCATTCCCTCTCATGCATTCCCTCTCATGCATTCCTTCTTATGCATTCCCTCCCATGCATTCCCTCTCATGCATTCCCTCCCATGCATTCCCTCTCATGCATTCCCTTTCATGCATTCCCTCTCATGCATTCCCTCCCATGCATTCCCTCTCATGCATTCTCTCTCATGCATTCCCTCTCATGCATTCCCTCCCATGCATTCCCTCTCATGCATTCCCTCTCATGCATTCCCTCTCATGCATTCCCTCCCATGCATTCCCTCTCATGCATTCCCTCTCATGCATTCCCTCTCATGCATTCCCTCTCATGCATTCCCTCTCATGCATTCCCTCCCATGCATTCCCTCCCATGCATTCCCTCTCATGCATTCCCTCTCATGCATTCCCTCCCATGCATTCCCTTCCATGCATTCCCTCTCATGCATTCCCTCTCATGCATTCCCTCCCATGCATTCCCTCTCATGCATTCCCTCCCATGCATTCCCTCCCATGCATTCCCACCCATGCATTCCCTCCCATGCATTCCCGCTCATGCATTCCCTCTCATGCATTCCCTTCCATGCATTCCCTCCCATGCATTCCCTCTCATGCATTCCCTCTCATGCATTCCCTCTCATGCATTCCCTCCCATGCATTCCCTCTCATGAATTCCCTCCCATGCATTCCCTCTCATGCATTCCCTCTCATGCATTCCCTCTCATGCATTCCCTCTCATGCATTCCCTCTCATGCATTCCCTTTCATGCATTCCCTCTTATGCATTCCCTCCCATGCATTCCCTCTCATGCATTCCCTCTCATGCATTCCCTCCCATGCATTCCCTCTCATGCATTCCCTTTCATGCATTCCCTCTCATGCATTCCCTCCCATGCATTCCCTCTCATGCATTCCCTTTCATGCATTCCCTCTCATGCATTCCCTCCCATGCATTCCCTCTCATGCATTCCCTCCCATGCATTCCCTCCCATGCATTCCCTCTCATGCATTCCCTCTCATGCATTCCCTCCCATGCATTCCCTCTCATGCATTCCCTCTCATGCATTCCCTCTCATGCATTCCCTTTCATGCATTCCCTCTTATGCATTCCCTCCCATGCATTCCCTCTCATGCATTCCCTCTCATGCATTCCCTCCCATGCATTCCCTCTCATGCATTCCCTCTTATGCATTCCCTCCCATGCATTCCCTCCCATGCATTCCCTCTCATGCATTCCCTCTCATGCATTCCCTCTCATGCATTCCCTCTCATGCATTCCCTCCCATGCATTCCCTCCCATGCATTCCCTCCCATGCATTCC
Source organism: Piscicola geometra (assembly GCA_943735955.1). Lineage (NCBI taxonomy): Eukaryota > Metazoa > Annelida > Clitellata > Hirudinida > Piscicolidae > Piscicola > Piscicola geometra. The sequence continues at coordinate 7,390,682 of OX030967.1, read as the reverse complement.
CTCTCATGCATTCCCTCTCATGCATTCCCTCTCATGCATTCCCTCTCATGCATTCCCTCCCATGCATTCCCTTCCATGCATTCCCTCTCATGCATTCCCTCTCATGCATTCCCTCCCATGCATTCCCTCTCATGCATTCCCTCTCATGCATTCCCTCCCATGCATTCCCTCTTATGCATTCCCTCCCATGCATTCCCTCCCATGCATTCCCGCTCATGCATTCCCTCTCATGCATTCCCTTCCATGCATTCCCTCCCATGCATTCCCTCTCATGCATTCCCTCTCATGCATTCCCTCTCATGCATTCCCTCTCATGCATTCCCTCTCATGCATTCCCTCTCATGCATTCCCTCCCATGCATTCCCTCTCATGCATTCCCTCTCATGCATTCCCTCTCTTGCATTCCCTCCCATGCATTCCCTCTCATGAATTCCCTCCCATGCATTCCCTCTTATGCATTCCCTCTCATGCATTCCCTCTCATGCATTCCCTCTCATGCATTCCCTTTCATGCATTCCCTCTTATGCATTCCCTCCCATGCATTCCCTCTCATGCATTCCCTCCCATGCATTTCCTCTCATGCATTCCCTTTCATGCATTCCCTCTCATGCATTCCCTCCCATGCATTCCCTCTCATGCATTCCCTCTCATGCATTCCCTCTCATGCATTCCCTCCCATGCATTCCCTCTCATGCATTCCCTCTCATGCATTCCCTCTCATGCATTCCCTCTCATGCATTCCCTCCCATGCATTCCCTCCCATGCATTCCCTCTCATGCATTCCCTCTCATGCATTCCCTCCCATGCATTTCCTCTCATGCATTCCCTTTCATGCATTCCCTCTCATGCATTCCCTCCCATGCATTCCCTCTCATGCATTCCCTCCCATGCATTCTCTCTCATGCATTCCCTCTCATGCATTCCCTCCCATGCATTCCCTCTCATGCATTCCCTCTCATGCATTCCCTTCCATGCATTCCCTCTCATGCATTCCCTTCCATGCATTCCCTCCCATGCATTCCCTCTCATGCATTCCCTCTCATGCATTCCCTCTCATGCATTCCCTCTCATGCATTCCCTCCCATGCATTCCCTCTCATGCATTCCCTCCCATGCATTCCCTCCCATGCATTCACTCCCATCCAACCACAGAGATAAGCAGCCTCGAAGTCCTCGTCAAACACAAAGGCAAACCGCAGGGCAACTGCGTTGCGGTGAAAAACACAACTTTTCTGATTGAAGAAGGCTGGATCGAGTTCAAATGCAAAAACGTCAAAGTCAACAAGCCAATCGGAGAGTACTTGGTAGTGTCCGTTTCACTCAAGAACGGACTAGAAATGGAACAGGACACCTTGGAAATGATCACTGTCGAGTATCTGAACTCAGAAAAAATCTGGCGTTTTGGTGAGTAAATGTATAAAAAATTATAAAAATAAATAAATAATTTTATTTTAGAAATATTCAGAAAGTCCTGATATTTCACACTTTTCAAAATCCCCTTACGCTACAATCATTCCAACAGCGCTCATTCCAGTAAAAACATATCCTGGAAGTTTTTTCTCAAAAGCGACTGACAAAAACTACATATTTGCGTTGCCATCTGCGCCCATGATCTTCACGATCGACAAAAGTCCTGAAGGATACGCTGATATTGAGAATGTTTTGGTGATCATCCTACCGAGTAGTTATAAAATTCTCAAGATTGATCTGAATTATAAGACGAAGGCAAAAAGTTGGTTGATGTTGGTGGGTTGATGGTGGTGGGTTGATGATGGTGGGTTGATGATGGTGGGTTGATGATGGTGGGTTGATGATGAGGTTGATGGTAGGCTTGATTATAGGAGTTGTTGTTTTTGAGGTCTATGGCACAGGTCCTTCTTTCTGGAATTGCCAGTGCACGCATTTAATTTATTTGCGTATTCAAGATTGGCTGTTTGATGTTTCGAAAACTTCAGTTTGGAAATTTAACTTTTTCATTTTCACCATACTACCATCCCCATACAATACCATCATCCCCACCCCCAACCCCCCAGGCACCACATCACCATACTACAATCCCTATAGAATACCATCATCCCCACCCCCAACCCCTCAGGCACCACATCAGCCGTCTCGAGCCCATGCCTGGACGACTTTTCTTTGACGACTCACAACAACAAAATTTCCGAATTCATAAGAAAATTCGATAAGAAATTCTTGGAAGAGGCTGTCAAGAGGGTCGACTTCAAAGCGACGAAATTCTTCACAAGTTGCGAGACGAAAAATGTGACTTTCTGGGGCAGTATTGATGAGGTGCAGATGATACTGATCAAGGGGCAAGAGAAGAGTTTCAATTTGAGAGATATCGAGGAGATGAGAGTGTACTGGTTGAATGGGGAAGTGATCAAGAGCAGTGAGTTTGAAAGTGTTTTGAGAGAAAACACACACACACACACACACACATACACACACACACACACACACACACACACACACACACACACACACACACACACACACACACACTCACACACACACACACACACACCCAAACACACACACACACAAACACACACACACACACATACACACACACACACACCTAGGTGAAATTCAAGTGAAAAAGAACACCCCAACTTTTGAGTCGAAGACGTGGAAGAAAGCAGTTTTTAAATTCCTTCCTGAAAGGGAGGATTTGATCATCATTGACATGATTGAATCCTTGTACGTCAAGCAAATCTCAATCAAGTTCCATCCTAAGAAGGAAGGTTAATGGAGGGGGTGGAAGTGGAGGAGGTTGAAAGTGGGGGAGGGGGTGGAAGTGGATAGAGTGGAAGGGGAGAGAGAGGAAGTGGTAGAGAAAAATCTAATTTAAACTACAATTATCGTGAATACTAACTCTATATATACAACAACGACAAAAATTAAAACTATCCAACAATAGCAGCAACTAAAACTATTTCAACAATAAAATTTCACTCTAACAACAAATAATTCTACCCCAACAACACCACCGCCACCACAACACCATCACCACCACAACACCACAACACCACCACCACAACAACACCAGCACCACACCACCACCACAACACCACCACCACCACAACCACAGCTACAACACCACCACCACAACACCACCACCACAACCCCACAACACCACCACCACCACAACACCACCACCACCACAACACCACCACCACAACCACAAAACCACCACCACCACACCACCACTACCACCACAGCCACAACACCACCACCACCACAACACCACCACCACAACCACCACAACACCACAACAACACCACCACCACAGACCTCACCAACGTTCGTCTTCTCATCTTCTTGAGCAACGACAAACACACCAACTACCTAGACCTCTTCCAAAAAGGCATACTCGTCTACGTCTTCGAACCAAACGCGGTCAAAGTCAGTCCCGACGTTGAACAAACATTCGAGCTGCCTGGAGATTGGGTGAAGGGAAGGTATGTGATCATCAAAAACACCGATGGCCCCATTGGAAAAACGTTATTTTCGACTATTAAAGTGACTGTCATACAAACCACTGGTTCTGGAAAGCCCACTGAAATTCCAGGTTTGTATGTGGAGATGGTTTTCAGTTGGAAAGGGGGGGGGGAGTTATTTGGGATTGATTCTCAAGTAATTGAATTAGATTTATGAAACAAACCGTTTTTTATAGAGTTCAAAGAAAGAGTTTGTTTTACTTTTTTTATCCCATCTCAATACTGTTTTTATTCTGAGAAAAACTGGTAGAAAAATTATGGGTATCTTACATTACTCACAAGTCTCAAATACAATAAATACTTTTTTTAAACAGTTTGAATGAAACAAAATAATTTTCACAGTCATAATAAAGGTTGAGCCAGAAAAGCCGAAAGCTCCAACGCGCGACGAATCTGTTCAAGTGATCGAAGTGAAAATATTCCTGAAGGAGCCTGTGAAGTTCCTGGTAGTGAGCCAAGGTTCAAACTAATTGATTTGAAGTTAATGAATCATAATCATTTAAATTTATAAATAATTATCGTTAATGAAAGAATGATAATGAAAGTGGCATTGGGAAACCAGTGCACCTTATTCATGGTGTTTTACGGTAATTGATTTAAATTGGAAAAGTCACCTCCATTTAAATTATAATTAATAAAATAATAATAATGATAATGGAGGGTAGAGTGATTAGATCAATTATGATAACCGTGATAATGATGTTTCAGGCCTTATTAAGCCTGGCATACAGATATTCATCAGTCCCAACGGAAACCCCAATGTGTTAGTGGTGCATCCTCAAGGGAATTTATATTTGCGATTTGAGGAATCTCGTTTTTTAGTTGGATTTGATAAAAAATGTTTAATTAAAAATGTTGAGAGAAAACTTTTTAGTTGATAAATTCTACAAAACTATAAAAAAGTTAACAGTCTTGTTTTGATTTTTATTTTTAATCTCTATAAAAAAATTGTTTTTATTGACTTTTATTTTTTTCCAGGACTGATGGTTGGGTGAGCTGCACAGCCTCTTCAGACTCTGGTGTAAGTTGATGATGATGATGATGACGATGACGATGATGATGATGACGATGATGAGGATGATGATGATGATGATGATGAGGATGATAATGAGGATGATGAGGACAATAATGAGGATGGAGGTGAATTAAAAAAACTACAAACACACTCAACGACAGACGACCCTGGAGTGCGAGAAGGAGATCTCTGGCAAAGTGTTCATAGTGGTGAAGTTCCCCAAGGTGTCTGTCACCACGAACATCGAATCAAAGTTTGATCTTCTCAACTCAAAGCGCCAAACCATCAGTTAGTGCGTTTTTGAGAAAATATTTTTCTATTTTAATTTTATTTTAAAAAAAAGTTTTTCAAAAATGATTCCGTGTGATAATATTTCATAAAACAGAAATATGAAAATGTATTCTAAAAATGCCATTCTTATTTTAGAGAAATGTTCAATTAAATATTGTTTATTTTTAACAGCTGTTACAGTGACAAAAGTGCTGCCTGCAAACGCGCCTAAGCCGCACGAAACGGTCCAATTTATAGAAGTGCAAGTTTATTTGAAGCAACCAGTCAAGTTCTTGGTTTTGAGCACAGGTTAATACTCCAATCACCAATCAATTTTAATTTTTATTGAAACTTATTACTATTATTATAACTCATTACTATAAAAATATTTAGTAAGCTTGATGGATTTCAAATATTGAGGATAGTTTGAATTTAATAAAAACTAATTTTTTAAAAATTATTTTTTAGAAATTTTAGAATTAAGTAAAAATGGAATGGAGATATTTGTCAGTCCAACCGATGACCAGACAGCGTGAGTCTCTTACAGAAAATTCTATTTCGATATTTAGACATTTTTCAAATATTATATTTACGTTCATAAAACCTAAAATATGAACTAACTTTTTTAAAGATTTTCATTAAATTCTCTTAGAACACCGAAACTTGATTTTTGAATATTTTATTATTTACCAGGGTAACCAAATGGGTGAAATGCACAGCCTTGTCATCCACTAGTGTAGGATGATGACGAGGATGATGATGATGATGACGAGGATGATGATGATGATGATGATGATGATGATGATGACGACGATAATGAGGATGATGATGATGATGAGGATGATAATGAGGATGATGAGGACAATAATGAGGATGGAGGTGAATTAAAAAAACTACAAACACACTCAACGACAGACGACCCTGGAGTGCGAGAAGGAGATCTCCGGCAAAGTGTTCATAGTGGTGAAGTTCCCCAAGGTGTCTGTCACCACGAACATCGAATCAAAGTTTGATCTTCTCAACTCAAAGCGCCAAACCATCAGTTAGTGCGTTTTTGAAAAAGTTTTAATTATTTTTTTCATAAATATTTTTTTACAATTATATAAATTATTGCGAAATTAAAGTTACTGAAAAATAAAAAACTTGATCGGTAATGATGGCAATCTTATAATTTAATGAAGCACTTAATTAGTTTTAATTGGTTTTTATTACTCTCCCAAAGCTGTGACAGTGGTGGTCATAACGCCTGCAAATGCCCCTAGCCCGGGCCAAAGGGCGGAAATCTTCATAGTGCAATCCACGCTACAGAGACCTGTCGTCAAAATACGCCTAGACAATGGTAAACTTTTTTAAAGTGTGAAATTAAAAATGGACTATAATTAGTTAATTATATAATTAAAATAAATGTATTTTTAATTTAAATTTTAAAGTGGGAATACTATTTGGATGAGATTTTTATAATATTTTAATTTTAATTTTTTGCAGCAAGATTTTTGGTTGAAAAGAAAGTTGAAGTGTTCCTCACTCCATATAGTGACATTAAATTGTAAGTTGCCATTTTAAAAGTGACTTTTAACATAATTTAGTTAGAGATGGTATCGGGTCTAAATCTCATATCTTTGTAACAGCTGTCATCTAAAAATGTTTGGATGAATATTTGAAATTAGTATACATGTTTTTTTCCAAAGCTTTTAAATTAAAAGTGTAATTAAAAAATAAATAAAATAATAAAAAAGTTAATATTGCACCAACCCTCTTAATTTTTAAAGTTAATCACAATGTTCATTTTATATATTGGTTAGTATATATTTATAATGATGCAAGTTTTTTTATTGAACCAGAACCCGGGAATGGGTGAGATGTGTCCGAACCCTTGAAAAAGATTCATTGGTGGGAAGAAAGAATGATTCTAATGATGATAACTTTGAAGATGATGATGATGATGATGAGGATGATGATGATGACGATGATGATGATGATGATGATGATGATGATGATGATGATGATGATGATGATGATGATGATGATGATGATGATGATGATGATGCCAATAATGATGAAAAAGAAAAAGTTTTTTAATGCTTTTTTTCCAAAAAACTTCTAAAGGTGGAGCTGGATTGTGAAAAAGAGATATCAGGCGTGGTGCACATAGTCTTCAGGTACCCTGCCGTCTTGGTGACTAGCGAAAAAAAATTTAAGGTGGTTTTCCTGGACGTCGAACACAAGACCGTCCGTGAGTGTTTGCACGTTGGAAAAGTATTTTTGAAACTATTTAAAAGTCGCTTTTGTAATGATCTTTTGAAGGTGAAAAAAGTGGTTATAAAGACAATGAACTTTAATAAATATTCGAAAACACAAATTCTCAACAGTGGGAACGGAAATACTTATCGGAAAGAAAAAAGAGCTGATACCATCCGACGGAGAAAGCATTCAGGTGGTGGAAATTATAGAGAAGGTCGACCAGCCTGCCAAACACATCACCGTTGACATGGGTAAGAGGCATTATTTCCCATTTATAATGAAAAAATAAAGGGAAAGAAATGAAAAGAAATTGATAATTTAAGATGATAATTACAAAAAATTATGTAATAAGCGTAAATAAAATAGTATAAAAATTATAATAATATTATTATATTATTATATTTATATTATTATTTGTATAGTATAAAATTATTTATTTCTTCAGAGGCTCACCAGGTGGATAAGAACTTTAAGATCTACGTCAGCCTTACTCGGGACACTTCGGAGTAATTACTTGCTTGCTTGGCGTTGCGAAGCCGATTTTTTCTCTGCTTTTCCTCAACTAATATTTATAAAATAGTTAAAATAGAGATTTTAAATTAAAAGAATTTTTGTTAAAGTATGTGTTTCAACTCAGAATTTCTCATGCAACAATTATTTCAGTGAAAGCAAATGGGTGAGATGTGTCAAATCTGCTGGCTCAGGATACAGTGGAAAGGTCTGAAAAGATGAAGAAGAAGAAGAATGGGAATAATGGAAAAAAAATTTTATCATTAAAACAAATAATAAAAAAATGTCTAGCCTTTTTAAAAATTAAATAATTAAACTTTTATCCAAAACTATAAGAATTAACTTTTTGAAATTTAGCAATTTTCCTGGACTACAGGTTACGTTTGACTGCGAGAAGGCGTTGTCTGGAAAAGTGTTCGTGCTTTTCAAGTTCCCGACCGAATCTCTCACCAAAAAGAATCACATGACGCTCAACTTCTTGACCGCTCAAAGATCTGTGATTAGTTAGTTTTTTTATACTTTTGAATTTTTATATTAAAATGTGTGATTATTGAAATAAATAAGTTTGAATAATTGGGGAAAAAGAAAATGATTAAAAGTATTATTGATTTTTATTACTTTAAAAGAAAATTAAAAATAGTTTAATTTATATTTAATCGATTAGCATTTCAAATATTAAAACCCCTTGGTCAGTCGTTGTGACGGTAACCCTCAAGAGTGTAGAGCTTTACTTCCCACCTGTCACACCTACCGCTCCCGATGAACACGTTCAGATTGAGAAACTTCCCCATATCCCTAAGAACGTCAAACTCATCAGAATATCAACCGGTCAGCCACTTGAGCTTTTATAAATAAAATAGAGATATATATTTTAATGTTAATAGAATAATTGAAATTAAAATATAATAATTAAATATATATATTCAATTTTTGATATATAAAAAATATATATATTCAATTTTTGATATATAAAAAATATATTTATTCAATTTTTGATATATATAAAATATATATATTCAATTTTTGATATATAAAAAATATATATATTCAATTTTTGATATATAAAAAATATATATATTCAATTTTTGATATATAAAAAATATATATATTCAATTTTTGATATATAAAAAATATATATATATTCATTTATTGACATTAAATATTTATTGAGGAACTTATTTAATCGCGAAATCACAATGAAGGCAACTTCATTATTGAATACGGATACGAAATTTTCCTCAGCCCCGTGCCCGACCAAAACAGGTTAAAGCGCTTTAAAAATTAATAAAAAAGCCAATAACGCTATAAAAAATAACAAAGATGCTAATATAAAACCGAATGATTTAATTTATAATTCTACTCTATAAATAATATTCAGCTACCAAAGTTGGATCAGGTGCGTGATCAGGGAAGATGCTCCAGCGGGAAAGAATGATGAGGTCGCAGTGATGAAGAAAAGATTTACTTTTAATCATTCATTACAACTATTATCATGACACCAATCTGATAGGTCACCATTGAATTGCTCATCATCAAACCAACCACCTTCAATCGAAAAGACTTGACTAACTCACCATCGCCCCACCACCATTCCACCCTCGTTCCACCATCAATCCACGACAACCACTGTCACCCACGTAACAACCCTCTCAAACACCCACACAACGAGTGTCCCCATCACTGCACCACAGATAATCTTAGAATGCGCCAAGGAAGTGGTGGGCGTGGTGTATCTAATCCTCAGGAAATCAGCCACGACTCCCAACTATGAAATCTCCATGGAGGTCTCCTTCCTCAACAGTCAATACCAGACCATTGGTTCGTCAATGAGTTGTTCTGCTTCAAAAGAACTTAGCAATTTATGATTCAAATTATGAATATAATTTGAAATTAATGAGTTTAATGAGCTCATTAAATTTTTAAAAGCTTTAATTTAGAATATAATTTATTAAATATTTAACGTTTTTATGAAATCCACTACAAAAGTTATGAGTGCACTTTAAACATCACGACAGTGATGACAGTATTAATGATTAAATTCGAGACATCCACCAAGACCTATACGGGAAATATTGTCTCAGCGGATCTGCTCCGAGTCTTGACCGTCAACAAAATCAAAATGATTTTCAAAGGTTCCGCTCAGTATACTGAAAAAGCTTTATGTGGCTTCGTGTGTTCGATTGTGTGGCTTCGTGTGTTCGATTATGTGGCTTCGTGTGTTCGATTGTGTGGCTTCGTGTGTTCGAGTGGAATTTAATGTGTTTTTGTGTGTTTAAGTGTGGTAGAATGTGTCTCTATGAAATCATTTGGTAGATAGCATAAAAAACGCGAAGCGGTGCCCTACTTGATCACTATCCCCACCACCACCACCATCATCATCATCATCTCCCATCAGGCCTTCCTGAACGGAAAGTATATTCATCACCGTTCTCTCTATTCGTCTCGCTGCACGAAATACCAGACAAGGACGGAATCTCCCGAGAGGCAAACATCTGTGCCTTCAACACAGCCTACAGACGAAAAGAGGAGACCATTTATCTTTATACTTGTAGCAGGAGGAGTCAAAGTAATGCCAGATACCTTCACTTCGTTCCGGCCAAAAGTTACGACTTTGGTGTGCCCTTGCTGAAGGGGAACTTAGAACTGTGGGACGACAGAAACGAAAAAGGAGAAGGTTTGTTCTTGAGGGGGTTTTTTTAGATTGAATGTTGAAAATATTCATGAATCGTATAAAAAATATTATGCGTTTGTTTTAAGCTGTTTCGTTTTCTGATATTTTCTTTTTATCTATTCATCCATGCCTGCATGCGTACATCCATCCCATCTGTGCATCCATGCATCCATGCATCTATCCCATCTATGTATCCATCCATCCCATCTATGCATCCATGCATCCATCCCATCTATGTATCCATCCATCCCATCTATGCATGCATCCATCCATGAATCCCATCTATGCATTCATCCATCCCATCTAGGCATCCCATCCATGCATCCATCCATCCCATCTATCCATCCATGCATCCATCCATGCATCCCATCTATGCATGCAACAATCCCATCTATGCATCCATCCATCCATCTCATCTATGCATGCATCCATCCCATCTATTCATCCATCCATACAATCTATGCATGCATCCACCCCATCTATCAATCCATGCATCCCATCTATCAATCCAAGCATCCATCTATCCCACCCATGCATCCATCCATCCCATCTATACCTCCATCCACCCCATTTATCCATCCATGCATCCATCCATCCAATCTATCAATCCATGCATCCATCCATCATCAGTCGGGAGCTTGTCGGTAACCGTAACCACGGGCTACAGCGAGAACGCAGGAGTCGGATTCTTTACCACGCAAACTAATAATTACGCCGCAATAGTCGTCACATTCGAAACACCCATTGAGAAGCCCCTGCAACTCAAACTCTCTTCAATCGGTAGGAAGCTGTTCTGAATGGCGGTGAATGGCATTTTTGAACAAATGAATAAATTAATTAATCAATCAATAAAATAAATTTATAAAGCGTTTATTTATAAATTCAAGAGTGGTAGGAAGGGTAATTGAGCGCATGAGAGGCGGAGGGGAAATTGTTCTGTGAATGAATTGGCTGATAAAAGGATTTGAGAAGTGAATGCCATAAATAAATAAACTTTTCACTCCACATAATCTATCACTAATCACAATTTTCACTTCAGCTTTCACAACAACCACAACAAAAAACATAAAAACTAGAGACCGACCTAAACAGATATTTTCATTTTGGCCGAAACCAAAATTAAACCGAAATTGCAATCAGATTTTTGGCTGAAACCGAAGCCGAAACCGAAATTTTTGCCAACTTTTATTAAAAATGAAAAATAGTATTTAACGATGACAATGCCAGTTAAATAAGTAAATCCATACAAGCGTATATATTAAGCCAAAAAATCAAAGTTTTTCAACAACAAAAAATGTTCGTTGTTGACAGGCTTTGCTTTGGGCAGACTGACATTTGTAAAAAAAAACTTCCAAATAGGATTCAACGAAATTCTCACAATTTATTTTTGAATTAATTAATCGAAGCCAAATCTTGTCGTTCTGTTGACTTATAATAGTGTTTTTCAAAAAATGGATATCTAGAATTCCACATGCTTGTATATGTTATTCGAACAATTAGTCTTATGTCACCCATAAATCAATTAACCACGACATCTAATAGATATCTAATAGAGATGAGAATCGAACCCAAACTCAATAATTCGAGTTCGATTGAGGCTATACACGATTGAGGCTATACAGATACTTACTTTTGGCAATAACATTTTTTTAAACAAATGTTTTAAAAAATAGAAGTTGCTTAAAAAAAGTTTTGTTAAATATCATCATTGAACCTATTCCAATTTACTTAAATTTCAAATACATGATTGTTGTTCCAGATGCTTGTATATGTTATTTGAATAATTAGTCTGATGACACCCATAAATCAATCAACCACGATAACTAATAGATATCTAATAGAGAATCGAATCCGAACTTAATAGTTCGATTGAAGATACAGATATATCAGATAAACTACATAAATAAATAAAAATTTCGGGTTTTCGGTAAATATGAGATCCATTTCGGCCGAAACAGAAATTGAGCCGAAATTACAAAATTATTTTCGGTTGAAACCGAAATATTGCTGAAATTGTAAATTAGATTCGGCCGAAACCGAAAAATTGCCGAAACTAAGAAAATTGACAATTTCGGCGCCGAAACCAAAACCGAACCGAATTTCGGTCGGTTTCTAATAAAAACATTCAATACTAAAACAAACACAACAAAAACAAACACCACAACAACCACTAACACAACCACTACAACAACCACTACGACAACAACCACTACACCAACAACCACAACAACTACCACAGAAGGAACAGCGAAAGCGAACAAATTTGAAATGTTTATTCTTAGCCATCCACTCAGTAAAACTCAGTTCTACGACAAAATGGAATCGGACAAAAGTCCCCGCAGTTTGGGACTGGGAAGCAATTGCCAAATACGCGGTCACAGCAGCCAAAAAGAAGCCTTGTTCGAGTGTCCCCACATGCGGATCAAGCAACTTCTGGTCGTTTTCGACCTCAGACAGCTGAACACCTTAGGTAGAGGCTCAGGCTCACACACATTTTCGAATGTTCTGAAAGTGGAAATCATCTCCGAAAACCTAAATTTGAGTAAGTGTTTGGTTTGGAAAGATTAGAACGTTTGAGGGTTTCATACAATATTGTTAGCAGCATTTAAATGTGGTTAGGCTTATAATTGAAACTTTTTAAAGAGATATTTTTACTTTTAATTAGTTATACATTTGTTTGAGGCTCGTTTGGGTTTATGCCACGTATTGTATAATAATTTATTATTATTTCAAACTACAGAGGCATTCGAATGGGCTTTTATATACAGTATGTCGCAAGGTCAGTAAAATTAAAAACTGTATAAAAAAACTTTTTATAAGACGCATTCGACATTTCCACAACAGCTCTTGCTGGAGACAAAGCTCCCTGGTGCTCTGGCATGCATCGAGGTCATTGCTACCACCAACAAAACACACACACATGTCCAAGTACGTGCGATCGCTACCGAACAAACCTGCCAGGTGAACATTTCAAAGTCGAGGTGCAGAGAAGAATTGTGAATGAAAACTTTTAATTTTCAGAATTGTTAAAATAACGTATTAAGCCACTTACTAAAAATTATTTATGCAACATGCAAAACATCGAAATGCTGGCTTGGCTAATATACTTTACAAAAAGCTTAATGCTCATACATAAAGACGTAAGATTCGCAGATTAGTGGTATTTTAACTTTAAATTAATTAATTAATTAATTAAAATCTTAAACGACTAGGCTGTGGGTACGGGGACCGGGTGGACTGGTGCCCTTCATACGTGAAGGGAATTCAGGAGTGCAGGGCAGAGACCATACATTCTCAGTGCTGCCTAACATGCATAAACTACTTGATAGGATCCAATCCTGGTCAACCAGGGTACCATCCAAGCCGAGGTATTATTCTCAAACATTTTCAAAATTTTCAGTAAAATTAAAAATACTTCATTTATACGCAGTAGTTAACTGTATAAAAAAACTTTTTATAAGACGCATTCGACATTTCCACAACAGCTCTTTCTGGAGACAAAGCTCCCTGGTGCTCTGGCATGCATCGAGGTCATTGCTACCACCAACAGAACATACAAACATGTCCAAGCACGTGCGATCACTACCGAACAAACCTGCCAGGTGAGCATTTCAAAGCCGAGGTGCAGAGACGGATTGTGAATGAAAACTTTTAAATTTCAGAATTTTTGAAATAACCTATTAAGCCACTTACTAAAAAGTATTTATGCAACATGCAAAACATCGAAATGCTGGCTTGGCTAATATACTTTACAAAAAGCTTGATGCTCATACATAAAGATGTAAGGTTCGCAGATTAGTGGTCTTTTTAACTTTTTAATTTATCAATTAATTGATTTAAATATCAAATAATTAAAATCTTAAACGACTAGGCTGTGAGTACGGGGACCGGGTGGACTGGTGCCCCTCATACGTGAAGGGAATTCAGGAGTGCAGGTTAGAGACCATACCTTCTCAGTGCTGCCTAACATGCAGACACTACTTGCCCGGATCCAATCTTGGTCAACCCGGTCTACAAAAGTGAAATAATTTTGGGACCACTGAAGAAAAAAGATGAAGAACATTTTGATTAATCATCTACAATTGAAAAAAATAAAAAACTTATATTTGGCGTAAGGGCTTTGTTTCTGACATTATTTGTTATAAAACAAAATTTCAAAAAATGTGTTTTGACTTAATTTTTTAAAAACAAATAATATTTCAAAAATTTATATTAATACCTTTTAAAATTGAACTAAATATAAAATATCTATAAAAAAATCATAACATTTTTTTCATATACCAACTGCAAAATAATTTTATTGATTAATTTTAAAAATCAAATAGAATTCTATTTTACGTTTATAACAAATTTAATGTGTTTGAAAGAAGAAGTTTAGAATGTGTCTAAGACTTTGTGTTTAAGTTCAAACTCTCAATACGTTTATTCTAGTTTTCTTTTTGCAGATTTTCATATAGGAATTTTTTATATTTTGTTGCATCAATAAAAAAAAAGAATAAATAGGAGCAATAAAAATATTCTTAAACAACCATTTGAAGTAATCTTACCTTCTAAAAAGCTTTTCCAACTTCGGAAAAAAAAGATTAAAACCACCCCTTTCTCCAAAAACAAGCAAACTCCATTTTGACCATTCCACATCAAGCCACATCGGTCAAGGCCACAAAGACATTCGATTAACGTATTAATAGATTAACGCCGTTTAAAACTAACGCAATAAATAATTTAATGCAATAAAAAAATGTAACGCAATTGAATTGAAAAAAGACTATTTCATGTTTTGCGTTACAGAAAATAGTTGAATACATTTTGTAAAAAGGTATCCCTAGTTTTAAGAATTGCATTTGATCAAAGAAAGTTAATTTCTTGTAGATTTGTTGAAATAATTAATAACCAAAAATGAGGAAAGAAATTGCATATACACACACACACACACACACACACACACACACACACACACACACACACACACACACACACACACACACACACACACACACACACACACACACACTTACACACACACACACACACACACACACACACACACACACACACACACACACACACACACACACACACACACACACACACACACACACACACACACACACACACACACACACACACACACACACACACACACACACACACACACACACACACACACACACACACACACACACACACACACACACACACACACACACACACACACACACACACACACACACACACACACACACACACACACACACACACACACACACACACACACACACACACACACACACACACACACACACACACACACACACACACACACACACACACACACACACACACACACACACACACACACACACACACACACACACACACACACACACACACACACACACACACACACACACACACACACACACACACACACACACACACACACACACACACACACACACACACACACACACACACACACACACACACACACACACACACACACACACACACACACACACACACACACACACACACACACACACACACACACACACACACACACACACACACACACACACACACACACACACACACACACACACACACACACACACACATGTCAAAGTACATGCGATCGCTATCGAACAAACCTGCCAGGTGAACATTTCAAAGTCGAGGTGCAGAGAAGGATTGTGGTTGAAACTTTTAATTTTCAGAGTTGTTAAAATAACCTATTAAGCCACTTACTAAAAAGTATTTATGCAACATGCAAAACATCGAAATGCTGGCTTGGCTAATATACTTTACAAAAAGCTTAATGCTCATACATAAAGATGTAAGGTTCGCAGATTAGTGGTCTTTTTAACTTTTTAATTTATCAATTAATTGATTTAAATAATTTAAATCGTAAACGACTAGGCTGTGAGTACGGGGACGATATTAGACAATATGAAATTTTCAATTGGATTTGTTTGTGACAGACTGTAATATTTTAAATAATTCACTGGTTAGGTTGACAGAATATTGAGGCTTATATATTTTAATAAATTTTTTTAATTTCCTAAATGAATGCGTAACGTATCGCAGAATATAGGCATTTTTAACTTTCTAATTAATTAGTTTAATCATTACAATCTTAAACGACTAGGCTGTGAGTACGGGGACCGAGTGGGCAGGTGTCCCTCACACGTGAAGGGAATTCAGCAGTGCAGGGTTGAAACAACATCCTTTCAGTGCTGCCAAACATGCAGAAGGCATTCAATTCTGGTAAATCCGTCTACAATCAAAGCATTACTCTCAAACCTTTTCAAATTTCTCGTTGAAACTAAAGCATCACTCATTTATCTGTAGTAGTTAATTAAAATTAAAAGTTTGTGGACATTTTTTTTCATGCCTTATATTAAAATTTCTACGACAGATGCTCCTTATGACAAGGCTGCCTGGTGTCCAACAATGTTCGCGGGTTCTTGCTACAACAGCAAGACCGCCCAGACTTGCGCTGCCACTTGTGAGCGACTGAGAAACTCCCAGAATGGAGGTGAGGAGTATTTTTGAAATATTAGAATTTATATTAATTAATAGACGATATGAAATTTTAAATTGGATTAATTTTACTGGCTGACAAATTGAATAATGTTTCAAGTAAATTAAATATGAATAAATGATTATTCATCTATTTTGTGTGCTGAATCTGTAAATATAATCCCTTCTTACCCTCCTTTTTCTTGTTCTACGTCATCAAAAGTATTGCTCTATTACAATGAACTATTTCAATAAAACAAGTTGTATTTTTGTATAGATATGAAATGTTTTGAATTGGAATATAATTTTTTATTATATATGTCAGATAATGAAAAATAATAAAAAATGTTGTTAACTAATGACCCAGGGTAAGTTACCTCTTTCTTCCTTTTACTGTAGGGTTCTTTGTGAAATATTTTAACAGAATTTTTCTGTTTCTTCAATGTAAACTCTTAGCATCCTCTCTTAAAAAAGTACACTCTTCTAAACGGGGTGCTAAAAGTTCCGATTGCTGTTCTGAGAAGTACAGCTCGAGAACCAAATCGTGGAGTTCCACTTGGGAAAGCAGAACTGAAAACAAAATAAGGCTTCGTAATTTCTTCGAATTGGTTTATTCTTATTTATAAAAATCTCAAAAAGAAAGAAAACTAAAAGTATTTTTCTACTAACAGCTTGCCGTTACGGGAACCGCTTCGAATGGTGTCATCCAAAGTACTGCCAGACTAAAAGGATGGAGTGCTGTGGGTCTTGCGTCTCTAATTAGACAAAATTAACCCAAATCTTACCAAGGGCTATTCGCTTTACTTTTTTTGGATTTGGTGATACAAGTATTAGTAAACCAATAAAAGTATTTTTTACAATTATATTTGATGTGAACACTCTCGTTTCAGAAAATAGTTTATATAAAATCGTATTTTTGAAGATACCAGTTCGAAAATAATTATTTTTAGCTATTTATCTCATAAACCAGTAATAATTCAATAATTTATAATAATACCGTTTAAAATCTAAAACTTAAAAACACTTTTTTATATAAGCAAACTGAACATTTTTTTTAAATGTTCAAAAATTAGAATTGAATGATAGTTTTCGTTTATAAAAAAAATTATTTTGTTCGGATGAGAATGCTTCGAATGTGTCCAAGACTTTGTGTTCAGATTCTTGATTGCTTTCCCGTTAGTTTTCTTTTTGCAGTTTTTTTGTACTTTCTTGCTTCAATAGAAATAATCTTAAACATCTCATCCGAAATAATCTTAAACATCTCATCCGAAATAATCTTAAACATCTCATCCGAAATAATCTTAAACATCTCATCCGAAATAATCTTAAACATCTCATCCGAAATAATCTTAAACATCTCATCCGAAATAATCTTAAACATCTCATCCGAAATAATCTTAAACATCTGATTTGAAAAAATCTTGTCAATTTACCTTCAAATAACCAACTTCTCGAAAAATAGATAAACCCCTAAAAACAAGCAAACTCCATTTTGACCACTCCACATCAAGCCACAAAGGTCAAGGCCATAAAGACGCTGAAGCTGACAGCGCCAAGATTCCAGTGCAGCTGCACGCTTGTCTGAGAATTTCTAACTTCTTGTAGTCTTTCAACAGCTGGAGAGACCTCGCAGCCTAAGAAGGATTTGAGATTTCTTGGAAAGCGAATGTCAACCTGGGTGGTACATTGGAGTTAAAATAATAATAAATCACAACAAAATCCAGTAAAAGAAAATAGATTTTAAAAAATGATGAAAAATATAAATTAAAAGGTTTTCAAAAAAGTTAAAATATTTCAACAGTTTTTGGGCCACTACTCACTTGGTCCAGAGCTTCGTTATAGAAGAATACATGGTTTCCTTTGAAGAAGAAAGTTGCGCTTTTTTCATTGTCGGTGGGAAAGTAAGAGAAAACTGCATCGATGCTGTCAGGCACACCTCGCCATGCGCTCACTTCTTTGGGATACCCCTCATCCATCCACGAGAAGTAACCCTGCTTGCGGTAGTATTTGTTTTCTGGGGAGTGGGATGAGATTATTAAGAAATGTACAATTCAAAGCTTTTTTGAAATTTTGGTTTCTTCAGTTTTTGAGCAAGTTGTAATGATACCTTAATGCAGGGTTTCCCAACCGGTGGGGCCGGCCTCCCTTAGGGAGGCCAAATGATCTTTTAGGGGAGGCCAACTAAGGTGTTCTATTTACATGTATTTTATAAATTTATATAATTTTATAAAGTTTTGTTAAATCACAAAATTTTAATCATGCTAAAAACGATTTTTTGAATACTATATGAAAATTGTTTTTGCGTAACGGCTTTCCATATTGTATTTATTTGAATAATGATTTGCACATTTCTGTTTTCATAAATCCCTCATTTTCTTTCTGTCGAGTTTTTTGAGATATCCTGCATGAATTTCTTTTTCAATAAAAGTAATAAAATAAGACAATTAATTGAATAAATTAACTAAAAAATTTGGTCTGCTGTTTCTAAAATAACTGGTAATTTATATTTGTGATTTTTTTAATTATTTCAGTTCTTTTTGAAATGTGTGTTTTTTTATCATTTTCAGTTTTCAATAATGTTGAAAAAACGTTGCTATGACGAAACCTACGTTGCGTTTGGATTCACGACTATTACTGAAAAAGATGGCACTGAAAAGCCACAATGTTTCTTATGCGGAGCAGTATATTGTAATGATAGAATGAGACTAGCAAAGTTACGCCACCACTTAAAAACCAAACATCCTGGAAATGTCAACGACAACATGGATACCTTCAAACTGAAGCGAGCTAGATTTCAAGCCACTGGAACATTAAAAAATGTTGGATTTGCTCAACCAAAGAAGCCACTTCTTGAGGCTTCTTACAAAGTTGCCTATTTGATTGCCAAAAAAAGAAAAACACATTTAATTGGACAAACCTTAATAAAACCCTGTGCACTTGAAATGGTGGAGTTAATTCTTGGAAAAAAAGAAAGAAAACAGGTTGAAGAAATTCCACTTTCTAATAATGTTATTTGTTCCAGAATAGCAGATCTTTCAAATGATATCTTGGACCAAGTTATGTCAGAACTGAAAAGTAGTCCTTTTAATTTTGGTATGCAACTTGATGAAACCACAGATGTATCAATGTGTTGCCAGCTTTTAGGGTATGTTCGTAACGAACATACACGAACATTGTTCGTTATGTATGTACTTTTAAAGTTAAAGAAGAATTTTTATTTTGCCAACCACTTCATACAACTAGTAAAGCTGCAGATGTTTTTCAAATGATTGCAACTTTCTTTGAAAGAAATGAATTTAGTTGGTTGACAAAATTACATTCAGTCTGTACTGATGGAGCACCAAGTATGTTGGGTAACAAATCTGGATTGGCTGCCTTAATCAAAGTTAATTCTCCACAGACACTTGTAACTCAATGCATGCTCCATCGCCATGCTCTAGCTGTGAAGACATTACCAGCAAAGCTTCAGTCTGTCATGTCTACAGCGATCAAAATAGTCAATTTTATACGATCAAGAGCAGTAAACCATCATTTATTCAAAGTTTTATGCCAAGAACTTGGTTCTGAATACGATGTCTTGCTATATTACACAGAAGTCAGGTGGTTAAGCAAAGGAAAGGTATTTTCAAGACTAATGGACCTGAAAGATGAGGTGTCTTCATTTTGGCAAGAAAAAGAAAAAACGTTAGCAGGTGACTTTGAGAAGACTGATTTCATAGTTAATATGGCATATTTAGCTGATCTGTTCACGCTCCTAAATGAATTCAATCTTTGTTTGCAAGGATCAGAAATGACAATAATCGAAGCCAATGAAAAATTAGTAGGATTTTTAAATAAGCTTTCATTGTACAAAAGAAGAGTAGAAGCTGAAAACCTTGCAAATGTTCCATACCTAGCTGATGTTATAAGTAGCAGTGGAAACAAATCAATGCTTGTTGAAATAAAAAAAGAAATTATACAACATATCACAACTCTCCAACTATCATTTGAGCGTTATTTTGATACTAAAAATTTAGAAAATAATCTTTGGATACGAAATCCGTTCATTATTGGCTTGGATAGTGTTGCTGATGAAGAAAAAATAAAGAAAGATTTAATTGATCTTCGATCAAAAGAGCTGGTAAAAGCTGAATTCAATTCCAAAAGATTGGCAAAGCTTTGGTGCAGTCTGAAAGAAATATACCCAAATTTATTTTAAAAAGCCATGGCAGCTCTGATTCCATTTTCGACCACCTACTTATGTAAAAAAGGGTTTTCTACATTAGTATCTATCAAGACTAAAGATAGAAATAGATTGGATGCCTCGAATGATATGAGGGTATCTCTTTCTAATACAGAACCTCGATTTCATCTTCTCTGTGATGGAAAACAGCAACAATCATCTCATTAAGCTTCAATAACACTCAATTGTGATTACCCTGGCCATCACCTTGTTCAGTCATCAAATGATAATCTTATAAAACTCCACTGGCTTCCTATAGACTTTCGAATATCCTTTAAAATAGCCATCACCACATTCAAAATTCTTCAAACCTCAATACCGTCATATCTCAGCAAACTCATAACTAACAAAACATCAAACAAACAACTGCGTTCATCTTCATCTCTTCTCTTCAACCAAGAATCCACTACAAACAACATCTCAAAAAGAGCATTCCGCCACGCAGCTCCAACAACTTGGAATGCCCTTCCACCTGCACTTTGCAACATCAACCAATTTTCGACTTTCAAAGCTAAACTGAAAACTCATTATTTTAATTTAGCTTATCACTCATAATAATTACTCCATGCTACTCTTTGCTTTCCTTTTAATAACATTACTATAATAATTATTTTTATTTCTTTATTTCATACAAAAACGAAAATTATTATTATTAATAACATTTTATAAATTAAAAAACCTTACATAAACATTATTATGAACAATGCTAATTTTAATTAAATCTTTCTGAATAAAAATTGTTATAACAAATTGATTTTTTTCTCAATTATTGACGACGGGATTTGGAGAGGCCAAGTTACCATTAGGACTTTTTTAGGAAGGCCAACACTGAAAAAGGTTGGGAAACACTGCCTTAATGAGATTCAGATTCAAAAGAAATTTATTAAATATTCGAGTTTATAATAACAAACCTTTTTCTCATTTCAATACCTTGTATTAGTTTTACACTTTGTTAATAGAGAAAGCCTAACCTTTAAAAAATATTCTTTTCCATTTTTCTTCCACGTAAAGGCCGCACTGATTCCACTCGGAATGTCTGTGATCTCTTCCGTTTCATTTTTAGGGTAGCCTAGTTGCAAGGATGCGTTACAAATTCCGAATCCTTCTATGAATTGGTACTTCCAGACTTGCCCTTGCTGCAGAAGAGAGATGTTTCGGTGGAGTGAGAAATTTTTAATGGTGTAGAAGTTTCGTTAAGTGTTTAAACTTTATACACACACAAGCACAACCAACCGAATGCAGTCTTACAAAGCTTTTATCTTGGCTAGGTTTTTCAACAATGGCAAAGTCGACCGAATCAGTGGTGAGGCTTGATAAGGAAGTTTTAAAGTTGTAAACACGAACATTTTTGATGTTATCAGCAATTCCGTCTACGATAAAGAATTTGGAATCTGGTTGTTTGTTAGGATTTGCAAGGGCTTAGATAGCTATTCTTTTGTAGGCTTGAATGTATTGTGTGGTTTTCAACAAAGTCCAAACTGCGCAACACACCAACCAATAAAAACACCACCAAAACAATCGCTCATCCCTCCCAAACCACCGACCGAAAAAGATCAAGATGGCATTCCCAACAGAGCAGATGGCGTCCACTTTGGTGAGTTTACAAATTTCATTTACATTTTCAAACTCTTCTCTTGACGAGGTTTTTGTGTCTGTCTTGTTTTCGTTTGGAACTCGTGGTCCTGAAAGCAAAATGAAATAAATTGGAATGAAGTTAGATTTGGAGAATGATGATTTAATTTAGGTGAAAAATATTAGTTTCTTAATGAATTTTACTTTTTTATTATCTTCCTAAAAATCTTTTACAAACTAAAAATTTATTTCAAATAGAATTTATTTAAAAAATATCTAAACCCCCTATGCTTTCCAGTTTTTTTTTCTAAATATTTATTCATCTCAAAAATCGTTTAATATCTCTCAAATCATTTCAACCCATGATCACCCAACACACACCATACAAAGCTACAATTCCTCTGATATCATCTGGCTGGAGCTGAACATCTTTTTTGCCTTCGTAGGCTGCAAACATGATGGCCTTTTCATCGTCCGTGTGTCGCAGTCCAATGCTGTGCCCAAGCTCGTGCAGTGCCACAAAGTAAAAATTCACGTCTGTGTGGTGCTTGCGGCTCTAATGCTAGATTCATATAAATATATTTTTTTTCTTTTTATTTCGCTAGTTTAATATGATGCTTTTATTTCACTGATATTTGGCCAATATTATTTCATTTTATGTAATGTTAATGGAAGCTTGTTTGGAAGAAAATTCACTGTTTATAAAATTGGACTTTTGATTATTGCGCAATAATCATGCTTTACCTGTAAAGCCCACAAACCACCATTTAACCACCTGTGAGCTCCACAAACCACCATATAACCCCCCTGTGAGGCCCACAAACCACCATTTAACCACCTATGAGCTCCACAAACCACCATATAACCCACCTGTGAGGCCCACAAACCACCATTTAACCGACCCTTCGCAGGCTCCAGAGTCCACGCGGTAACATCATTGAAGTGGGCGTCACCTTGGATTCCAGGACCAGGGAAAAATGCATGTCCGTAAACTATTCTGTAGTCGACAAAAGGATCGCTGTCGCCATGATGCCCAGTCACAAAAGCTATTTCGATGGGAGCTGCTTGCGGTGGCTGAACTTCTTCGAAGTTTATATTTGCGAATTCCTCCCAAGCCTGTGGTCGTTTTGTAGAGAGTAGATTTTTTATTATTAATTAAATTATTTTTTAAAAATTGTTAGAGGGGCTTTATAATGGGGTTTGGTATAATCCTGGTTATTGTATGAGTTTTAGTTGAAACTTTTGGTTATTGAATGAGAGGTTGCTGGGAATTTAATATTTCAATTTTGCACTGTAATTCTTTTTATTTCATAAATATTTTATCGTTTTCAACTGATAAAAATTATATCCAGAAAATATGTTTCCTGAATTTATTTTTCGATTTTAGGGTATCTAATTTTCTTTGAAAAATACATTTAAAATCGCAAATTTTATTGCTTCGACTGTTGTTGTTTTTCCTATATATTTCGTTATCGATTTGATCTAAAATAACAAATGCACCTTTAAAAGAAAATTAATGTTTGTGTATTTGAGTTCAATTTGCTTGAGTGCTGCTTAAATATTTCTAAGATTGATCCAAGAAAAGAAACCTCAAAAAAAACTTCATTGTGCTGGCAAGCAATTCTGCAAGTTATCGAAATGGATTGAAATGGAATCTGAAAAAACTTTTATCATTTCAAATTCAATGGAAAGAGTTAACAGGGTTAACGCTTTCTAGTTTGAAACAAATATATTGTATACTCTGTTCAAAATTGTCCGAGTTACTAACTTGGAGTTAGTCGCTCACAGGTTCTTTACTGAATATGTCCAACACAATCATTTTCGCTTGTATTCTCAAAATTTGATTCATTTCAAAGTTAAATCTTTATTTTCCAAACAATCTATAATTTTCCCATTTCAAAACTTGTATTACATATTTTCAAAAGTTAATAATGTTTTTCGTGATAGTTGTAGATGATTAATCAAATGTTCTTCATCTTTTTTCTTCAGTGGTCCCAAAATTATTTCACTTTTGTAGACCGGGTTGACCAAGATTGGATCCAGTCAAATAGGGTCTGCATGTTAGGCAGCACTGAGAAGGTATGTTCTCTGCCCTGCACTCCTGAATTCCCTTCACTTTTGAGGGGCACCAGTCCACCCGGTCCCCGTACTCACAGCCTAGTCGTTTAAGATTTTAATTATTTGATATTTAAATCAATTAATTGATAAATTAAAAAGTTAAAAAGACCACTAATCTGCGAACCTTACATCTTTATGTATGAGCATTAAGCTTTTTGTAAAGTATATTAGCCAAGCCAGCATTTCGATGTTTTGCATGTTGCATAAATACTTTTTAGTACTTGGCTTAATAGGTTATATTAACAATTCTGAAAATTGAAAGTTTTCATTCACAATCCTTCTCTGCACCTCGACTTTGAAATGCTCACCTGGCAGGTTTGTTCGGTAGTGACCACACGTACATGGACAATAGAGTATGTTCACTGAGTGGTAGCATTGACTTCGATGAATGCTAGAACACCACTTAGCATTGTCCTCATTGAAAACTGTTGTGGAAATGTCGAATGCATCTTATAAAAAGTTTTTTCTACAGTTAACTTCTGCGAATAAGTGATGCATTTTTTAATTTTAATGAAAGTTTCGAAAATGTTTGAGAATAATACCTTGGCTTCGATTGTATCCTGGTTGAGGAGGAGTGGATCCCATCAAGTAGTGTCTGCATGTTTCGCAGCACTGAGAAAGCGTTTCACCAGCACTGCAATCCTGAATTCCTTTCACGTTTGAGCGACACACGGACGTTCGGTCCCCGAACTCACAGCCTAGTCGTTTAAGATTTTAATTAACTAATTAATTGATAAATTAATTAATTAGAAAATTTAAATTGTCGCTATTAAGCGATACATTACGCTTTCATTTTTTATAAAAATTTATAAGCTTCAATATTCTGTCAACCTAACCTGTCCACTAAACTTACATTTAGAAATGTTCTTATACGGTATTTTTGAATTTAAGTAATTAAAGGTTTTTAACCAAATTTATTTTCTGTACCCTGACTTTAAATTCCTCACCGGTCAGGTTTGTTCGTAAACGTTTACACCTGCTTGGACATGTGACCATGGTGTTGTACAGATAGCAACTACCTGGAAACCAGCCAGGGCACGAGATATCTTCTTCATTATAGGAACCTGACGTGGAAATGCTAAATGCCAAATACTTGTTATAAAAAGTATATTCCAAATGTAGTGGGAATAAAGATTTAAAAAATCATATTTTAGTTTTACTCAGAGATTAGAGAAATTGAAGAAGTTGCGGTGAGACTAACACTTGAGTACTGAAGCATTGGCCTGTAACACCAGCATTGCAATCAAGCCCAGGCTACACACTATTTCCCAGCGCATTTCTGTGTCAATTATTCGTCCCATATGGTATAAGTTTATTCGAACTTAACTTTATTTTTTTATGAATCAAAGTTCACTACTGACGTTTTTATTTTAAATTTGGTTTTTAGAAACTTTTCATTTTTAATACGTACGACAATACTTACTTTCAATCGAAAGATATCTTGGAAGACTTGTCGGTAGAACGCTGTGCAAACTACGGGTATTCACAACCCTTTTATATATTACAAAGAATGTTTTTGAAAAGATTAATCAATTAATTATTCAATTAGTTCCGTACGGTTTTATCGATTTAATATTTAAAATTCTTTCAAAACTCTTACCTTTCACAATAAAAACTTTTTTTCTTCAAGTTTTGAACGAATAGCATTAACAAATAATAATTCAGTACACTGAATCTCAATGCCGTTATTTCTCTTCTGTCGCAAGCAAGACCAGTATTTTGAGTACAATTTTGAAATAAAATCATGAATTATATTTTTTCAACACTTTATTTTAAAGATAATTATAAAATAAAACGTTTGAACTAAATATAATATAACTTAGAATGACTATAAAAAGCGATGTCAATTGCCATTAAATTGCGTTCAAAAATATTTTTTTGAAATAACAAAAAAAAAATTCTAATGACCCTGAGAAGCTGGTAGAGGATACGTGGTGTGTCATTGATTAATGAGAAATTAATAACCAGCTTGTTTATTGTATGTTGGTTTAAAATTGAATCTGGAAAAACTTTTATCATTTAACATTTATTGGAAAGAGTTTAGCGTTTTCTAGTTTGAAACACATATATTATATACTCTGTCCAAAATTGTGTGAGTTACTAACTTGGAGTTAGTCGCTCACGGGTTCTTTACTTAATATGTCCAACACAATCATTTTCGCTTGGATTTCCCATTCTCAAAGATAAATCTTTATTTTCAAAAATATTTTATTTAATCGAGTTATTAATTCAGAAATAATCTATAATTTTTCCATTTCAAAACTTGTATTACATATTTTCAAAAGTTAATATTGTTTTTCGTGATAGTTGAAGAAGATTAATCAAGATGTTCTTCGTCATTTTCTTCTGTGGTCCCAAAGTTATTTCACTTTGTTGCTTCCACCTTCTTTCCATCTGACTTCACAGTCCAGATAGGGTATTTTGCAAACCCAGGATCTTTGTGTTAAAATCATCAATCTTTACTTCGATATCATCGCCGTCTAAATTAATTGTCAGTAATTTAATTTTTTACTATTTTAATCGACAAACCAATAAATCTTTAGCAGACGTAACCTATTTCGCTGGGTGGGTAGTAGGTCGAGTGATCCCATGGGGAACCTGGGGATTCATCAACTTGGGGCGGTTGCCATGTGGAACCAGGGTAATCACCATGTGGTGGCACTGTGATCGTTCGGTGGCTCACTTTCACCTGCACGATACCTATTGCGAATGGTTGATGCTTTAAATAATTTTAGAGACTGGATTAATATTTTATAATATAATAATAATTATTATTATAAAACATGATAATAATTATTATTATATTTTTTTTATAGATTATGCGAATTTTATATAATTATAAGTTTAGGGTTAAATTTATTATATTTCATTAATTTTATTAATCATTTATTTTTTATCGCCAAAAATCCATATAATTCTAAACCATCACTCGAAAACATAAAGTCAGGAGGAAATCAAAAGCACTTACCGATGACCTGATTATACTCGCCAACTAGGCGGATCTTCAAGGTCCTGTCTTCTGGGTGACGGGACAAGTCGAACCGAAGAATCATTTTAACCCTTCCGCTCAATCCACTTTCGCACTTCAAGTCTTCCCTCGCCTGCGTGCAAGTGTGTAGTTGAAAGAGAAATAGGCGGTTTTTGGTATATGCCTAAAATGTAATGATTCACCGAGTTTTGAGATGATTCGTCAACCCTCATCATCATCAATAGTATTTAAAATGAATTTTCACCTTTCTAGATAGGGCCCAATCTAATTCTTGAACTCTTATGCATCTAATCCAATTTGAGTGCCTGTGTGTGTGGAAATATGAGGTATATCAACTTTCATTTCGAACCCTTCAACAAACTAGCTATAAAAAATTAAAAAATTTGTTAGATAAAAAGCTTCTAAACAAATTTATAATTCCATTTATAATTCTTTTGTATTGTTTTAAACCAACTTGAAAACTTCAAATGTCGTGTTAAAAACAATTTTATGCATTTATAATGATAAATCAAGAAATAACTCGTTGAAAAGTTATAATATTCAGTAAAAGTGTTTTCCATAACTCACATGTGGAAACCATCTTCACTTGCAATAAATATTTTAAATCCATACTTTCTAACAAATTCTCCTGAAACACACGAATTTTACGATGATTATTCAATCAATAAATGTAAAAATCTTCTAAATTTAAAAAAATTCATTGTTTTTTATTCAAAATAATATAAATAACTCAGATTTAATATCCACATACTAATTAAAACTTTAACTTTATCTTAAAAGCTTTTTATTTATAACAAACTTAGAAATGAATGTTAAAATATTGTATATATAAATATAAAGTAAATTCTAGATTAAACCATCATCGATGATCATTCCTTTGAGACGTTGGTTCAAGTAGCCCAAGCTCACCGAGATATCTTTGTAGTCTACAATATAGACGTGGATTCGAAAGTTGTGAAACTTGCCACATTACATCTTTGCATAATTATTCAATCGAACCATTTTTTTATTATTTTAAGTTTGAAAAATTAATTTTTTGTGAATAGTGGTTAGGGTATAAGGAGGGAAAGGAAGTCGTGGTGGTTAGACTCACCATTGGCATTCACAAATGACACCAGCAACACAAGCACACTCAGACCACACACTAGTGTCCAGCGCATTTCTGTGAAAGTAAATCAAAAAATTCTTTAAAGGTCATTTAAAAATGTGTTAAACATGCCTACTGTAAGTGCATAGTTTATTGTATTAAAACTGTTAAAAAATGTATTTATACAAAAATACTTTGACAAAGGGGTTTTTCAGGGTTTTCTGCAGATACTTTCGGGATTTACTGACAGATTGCTTGCCACACAGTCGACTTACTTCCTCCACTACTTCTTCCCTTTTATAAGAAAACCACGCGAATTAATAATCACGTAATTCACTAATTAACTCGATTTGTTTAATCGATTGCAAAGTCGAAACACGAAATGAGACAGATGCAAAGGTAGCCAAGACGTTTGGACTCCGTCTGAGAGTGCACTTGAAACTTTCGTCAATAATTTGGTATAATTCTCGAAGTATGTGAATATAAATTAAGAATAAATTAA
Organism: Piscicola geometra; assembly: GCA_943735955.1. Classification (NCBI taxonomy): domain Eukaryota; kingdom Metazoa; phylum Annelida; class Clitellata; order Hirudinida; family Piscicolidae; genus Piscicola; species Piscicola geometra. The sequence goes on along the minus strand of OX030967.1, from coordinate 7,361,461 downwards.
AAATAATTTTTGAAACTGCATTTTGAAACATGCAGCAATCTTAAGGGAGCTTCAAGGAAGTATTTAATTTTACAGCCTAAGCAACTTGAGGCAAATTCTATGCATTCCATCTATGAACTATGCTCAAAATTCTTTTGTTTCTCGATGGAAAAACGTTATTCCAGTTGAATTTATGTTTTCTCTCTGAAATGTAGTTTTCATTGTTTGACATTAAGCTCCCTACAAATAAATTAAAAATGCTTCATCTGGTCCGTTCTGAACCCTCGAAGAATGTACCTTTATTAAACATATGAATTACCAAGTTCATTTTTGGAATAATAAGTTTACTTTTCAAATCGATATTTGCTTTTTCAACTCAACTTGCATATTTTTTCAAATTAAAGTTTTTCAATAAAATTTGTCGAGTGCAAATCAAATCGATTTTTGTTTTTTATCAGTACTATGAGAACATTGGTCGGTGTTATAAAGTACCAGCAGTTTCTTTATATCTTGCCCGGGCAAACATAGCTTCCTATCATATCTCTCTTAACTTCTCGAACTTTTTTGCCTTATCATACCAGCACTTCCACCGCTCAAGATTTCACTCTCGCTCATTGGTGTTTTCTCGACAAACGTGTCGAACTTCCAGGGTCTACGATCGCCTCTGAAATTAAAATAATTTGTTTTTGTTTTTTGTTTTTGCGGAGAATTTTATACGTCTCACACATTTCATGCAGCCCAAACAAACACCAACTTTTTTAATTGACTCCGATACGGAGGGAACCCAACATCCTGAAAACGGAATTTTTGAACATTTACATTGAACTCAACTAAGCAATAACCCTCAATCTGCGCCAAACTCACGAAGAAGAGCACCAAAGTTAGGGGAAACTTAATTGCAACGTTGAAATGAAGTTTCAAAATAGTGCAAAATTCGCGATTTTCAGTCACATTATATTTCTTCTTTTATAATAGATTTGCGACTATTTTTGTTAAAATGGTTAAAGTTTCATTGAATTAATCAATGCAATTCGTAAGAGACTTCAACTTTACATGGAAATCGTGTTTCGAATCAAGAATTCAACTATTCTTGAAATCAAGCTTGAAAATTGTAAATTCATTTCCAATCAATTTTTCATTTTTCTCAATTGCAAAGTTTTTCTATAGTTTTTTCATAAAAAAAACAATTTGAAGAATACTTTTATAATGCCTTTTTCTTTTATGTTATTTTCATGCCTACTTTGTCCTACAGTGCTTTCCTATGAGTGGATCAATGCTTCCAGAACTTTAATTCGAAAATTCAAAGTCGACTCGAGAAAAGTGTTGCCTCACTTGGTACTCACTCTCTAAATGAAAATCGTATTTATAATTTTTTTCTCTTCTTTTCTTTGAAATAAATTGACTTTGAACACTATTACCAGCACCTGTCCACGTCCCGTCATTTCCATAATCAATCGCTTAAATGAAACATTCTTTTTCTTCTGGGTATAGAGGCAAATTTTTTGAATGTGTGTGTGTGTGTGTGTGTGTGTGTGTGTGTGTGTGTGTGTGTGTGTGTGTGTGTGTGTGTGTGTGTGTGTGTGTGTGTGTGTGTGTGTGTGTGTGTGTGTGTGTGTGTGTGTGTGTGTGTGTGTGTGTGTGTGTGTGTGTGTGTGTGTGTGTGTGTGTGTGTGTGTGTGTGTGTGTGTGTGTGTGTGTGTGTGTGTGTGTGTGTGTGTGTGTGTGTGTGTGTGTGTGTGTGTGTGTTTGTGTGTGCGTGTGTGTGTGTGTGTGTTTGTGTGTGTGTGTGTGTGTGTGTGTGTGTGTGTGTGTGTGTGTGTGTGTGTGTGTGTGTGTGTGTGTGTGTGTGTGTGTGTGTGTGTGTGTGTGTGTGTGTGTGTGTGTGTGTGTGTGTGTGTGTGTGTGTGTGTGTGTGTGTGTGTGTGTGTGTGTGTGTGTGTGTGTGTGTGTGTGTGTGTGTGTGTGTGTGTGTGTGTGTGTGTGTGTGTGTGTGTGTGTGTGTGTGTGTGTGTGTGTGTGTGTGTGTGTGTGTGTGTGTGTGTGTGCGTGTGTCTGTGTGTATAAGTATATGCATTTGTACAATTGTCTCACAACATTTGAAAATGTAACAAATTCTTTTCTCACTTTTGGTTATTGATTATTTCAACAAATCTACATGAAATTAATTTTCTTTGATCAAATGCAATTCTTAAAACTAGGGATACCTTTTCAACAAAATGTATTCAACTATTTTCTGTAGCGCAAAACATGAAATAGTCTTTTTTCAATTCAATTGCGTTAAACTTTTTAATTGCATTAAATTTTTATTTGCGTTATTTTAAACAGCGTTAATCTATTATCACGTTAATCGAATGTTAACTTTGATTAAACAGAGCTTTAGTTTGTACTTCTTTTTACTCGAAATTTTAAGTATTTCTTCTTCTTATAAATACTTTCAGAGAATATTCATTCATTTCATCTTTGGATGAGTTGGTGGGTAACTTAAAACGAGTAAAAACGGTGTGTGAATTGCTGGTTGCTTTACTCTGTATTAATATATAAATTAAAGGAAGACAAACTTTATTCTGCAATGTTTATTGAAAAATTTAATTCATAAAATTAACTTTTTGAATTATTCAAAAGTTTAGTTATTATAATTCCAATCAAGTATATTAAAAAATCAGGATTTTTAAACAAAATGAGTCTTTATATTCGGGATTCCTGACAAGCAGCTTCCTCAAATCTTTCTAAATATTATAACGACCTTGCGCTATACTGTATCCAAAAGACCATTCGAATGCCTCTGTAGTTTGAAATAATAATAAGTTATCATACAATACGTGGCATAAACCCAAACGAGCCTCAAACAAATGTATAACTAATTAAAAGTAAAAATATTTCTTTAAAAAGTTTCAATTATAACCCTAACCGCATATTGTATGAAACCCTCAAACGTTCTAATCTTTCCAAACCAAACACTTACCCAAATTTAGGTCTTCAGAGATGATTTCCACTTTCAGAACATTCGAAAATGTCTGTGAGCCTGAGCCTCTACCTAAGGTGTTCAGCTGTCTGAGGTCGAAAACGACCAGAAGTTGCTTGATCCGCATGTGGGGACACTCGAACAAGGCTTCTTTTTGGCTGCTGTGACCGCGTATTTGGCAATTGCTTCCCAGTCCCAAACTGTGGGGACTTTTGTCTGATTTCAATTTGTCGAAGACTTGATCCTCACTGAGTGGATGGCTAAGAATAAACATTTCAAATTTGTTCGCTTTCGCTGTTCCTTCTGTGGTAGTTGTTGTGGTTGTTGGTGTAGTGGTTGTTGTCGTAGTGGTTGTTGTAGTGGTTGTGTTAGTGGTTGTTGGGGTGTTTGTTTTAGTATTGAATGTTTTTATGTTTTTTGTTGTGGTTGTTGTGAAAGCTGAAGTGAAAATTGTGATTAGTGATAGATTTTGTGGAGTGAAAAGTTTATTTATTTATGGCATTCACTTCTCAAATCCTTTTATCAGCCAATTCATTTCCCCTCCGCCTCTCATGCGCTCAATTACCCTTCCTACCACTCTTGAATTTATAAATAAACGCTTATAAATTTAGTTTATTGATTAATTTATTTATTCAAAAATGTCATTCATCGCCCTTCAGAACAGCTTCCTACCGATTGAAGAGAGTTTGAGTTGCAGGGGCTTCTCAATGGGTGTTTCGAATGTGACGGCTATTGCGGCGTAATTATTAGTTTGCGTGTTTAAGAGTCTGACTCCTGCGTTCTCGCTGTAGCCCGTGGTTACGATTACCGACAAGCTCCCGACTGATGATGGATGGATGCATGGAAAGATAGATTGGATGGATGGATGCATGGATGGATAAATGGGGTGGATGGAGGCATAGATGGGATGCATGGATGCATGCATGCATAGATGGGATGGATGGATACATAGATGGGATGGATGCATGGATGCATGGATGCGCAGATGGGATGGATGTACGCATGCATGCATGGATGAATAGATAAAAAGAAAATATCAGAAAACGAAACAGTTTAAAACAAACGCATAATATTTTTTATACGATTCATGAAAATTTTCAACATTCAGTCTAAAAAAACCTCCTCCAAGAACAAACCTTCTTCTTTTTCGTTTCTATCGTCCCACAGTTCCATGTTCCCCTTCAGCAAAGGCACACCGAAGTCGTAACGTTTGGCCGGAACGAAGTGAAGGTATCTGGCATTACTTTGACTCCTCCTGCTACAAGTATAAAGATAAATGGTCTCCTCCTTTCGTCTGTAGGCTGTGTTGAAGGCACAGATGTTCGCCTCTCGGGAGATTCTGTCCTTGTCTGGTATTTCGTGCAGCGAGACGAATAGAGAGAACGGTGATGAATATACTTTCCGTTCAGGGAGGCCTGATGGGAGATGATGATGATGATGATGGTGGTGGTGGTGGTGGTGGTGGTGGTGGTGGTGGTGGGGATAGTGATCAAGTAGGGCACCGCTTCGCGTTTTTTATGCTTCCTACCAAATGATTTCATAGAGACACATTCTACCACACTTAAACACACAAAAACACATTAAATTCCACTCGAACACACGAAGCCACACAATCCAACACACGAAGCCACACAATCGAACACACGAAGCCACACAATCGAACACACGAAGCCACACAATCGAACACACGAAGCCACACAATCGAACACACGAAGCCACATAAAGCTTTCTCAGTATACTGAGCGGAACCTTTGAAAATCATTTTGATTTTGTTGACGGTCAAGACTCGGAGCAGATCCGCTGAGACAATATTTTCCGTATTGGTCTTGGTGGATGTTCCGAATTTAATCATTAATACTGTCATTACTGTCGTGATGTTTAAAGTGCACTCATAACTTTTGTAGTGGATTTCATAAAAACGTTAAATATTTAATAAATTATATTCTAAATTAAAGCTTTTAAAAGTTTAATGAGCTCATTAAACTCATTAATTTCAAATTATATTCATAATTTGAAACATAAATTGTTAAGTTCTTTTGAAGCAGAACAACTCATTGACGAACCAATGGTCTGGTATTGACTGTTGAGGAAGGAGACCTCCATGGAGATTTCATAGTTGGGAGTCGTGGCTGATTTCCTGAAGATTAAATACACCACGCCCACCACTTCCTTGGCGCATTCTAAGATTATCTGTGGTACAGCGATGGGGACACTCGTTGTGTGGGTGTTTGAGAGGGTGGTTACGTGGGTGACAGTGGTTGTCGTGGATTGATGGTGGAATGGTGGTGGAACGAGGGTGGAATGGTGGTGGAACGATGGTGAGTCAGTCAAGTCTTTTCGATTGAAGATGGTTGGTTTGATGATGAGCTATTCAATGGTGACATATCAGATTGGTGTCATGATAATAGTTGTAAAGAATGATTAAAAGTAAATCTTTTCTTCATCACTGCGACCTCATCATTCTTTCCTGCTGGAGCATCTTCCTTCATCACGCACCTGATCCATCTTTGATAGCTGAATATGATTTTTTAAATAAAATTATAAATTAAATAATTCAGTTTTGATATTAGCATCTTTGTTATTTTTTATAGCGTTATTGGCTTTTTTATTAATTTTTATAGCGCTTTAACCTGTTTTGGTCGGGCACGGGGCTGAGGAAAATTTCGTATCCGTATTCAATAATGAAGTTGCCTTCATTGTGGTTTCGCGATTAAATAAGTTCTTCAATAAATATTTAATGTCAATAAATGAATATATATATTTTTTGATATATCAAAAATTGAATATATATGTTTAATTATTATATTTTAATTTCAATTATTCTATTAACATTAAAATATATATCTCTATTTTATTTATAAAAGCTCAAGTGGCTGACCGGTTGATATTCTGATGAGTTTGACGTTCTTAGGGATATGGGGAAGTTTCTCAATCTGAACGTGTTCATCGGGAGCGGTAGGTGTGACAGGTGGGAAGTAAAGCTCTACACTCTTGAGGGTTACCGTCACAACGACTGACCAAGGGGTTTTAATATTTGAAATGCTAATCGATTAAATATAAATTAAACTATTTTTAATTTTCTTTTAAAGTAATAAAAATCAATAATACTTTTAATCATTTTCTTTTTCCCCAATTATTCAAACTTATTTATTTCAATAATCACACATTTTAATATAAAAATTCAAAAGTATAAAAAAACTAACTAATCACAGATCTTTGAGCGGTCAAGAAGTTGAGCGTCATGTGATTCTTTTTGGTGAGAGATTCGGTCGGGAACTTGAAAAGCACGAACAGTTTTCCAGACAACGCCTTCTCGCAGTCAAACGTAACCTGTAGTCCAGGAAAATTGCTAAATTTCAAAAAGTTAATTCTTATAGTTTTGGATAAAAGTTTAATTATTTAATTTTTAAAAAGGCTAGACATTTTTTTATTATTTGTTTTAATGATAAAAATTTTTTTCCATTCTTCCCATTCTTCTTCTTCAACATCTTTTCAGACCTTTCCACTGTATCCTGAGCCAGCAGATTTGACACATCTCACCCATTTGCTTTCACTGAAATAATTGTTGCATGAGAAATTCTGAGTTGAAAAACATACTTTAAAAAAAAATTAATTTTAAAATCTCTATTTTAACTATTTTTTAAATATTAGTTGAGGAAAAGCAGAAAAAAAATCGGCTTCGCAACGCCAAGCAAGCAAGTAATTACTCCGAAGTGTCCCGAGTAAGGCTGACGTAGATCTTAAAGTTCTTATCCACCTGGTGAGCCTCTGAAGAAATAAATAATTTTATACTATACAAATAATAATATAAATATAATAATATAATAATATTATTATAATTTTTATACTATTTTATTTACGCTTATTACATAATTTTTTGTAATTATCATCTTAAATTATCAATTTATTTTAATTTATTTCCACTTATTTTTTCATTATAAATGGGAAATAATGCCTCTTACCCATGTCAACGGTGATGTGTTTGGCAGGCTGGTCGACCTTCTCTATAATTTCCACCACCTGAATGCTTTCTCCGTCGGATGGTATCAGCTCTTTTTTCTTTCCGATAAGTATTTCCGTTCCCACTGTTGAGAATTTGTGTTTTCGAATATTTATTAAAGTTCATTGTCTTTATAACCACTTTTTTCACCTTCAAAAGATCATTACAAAAGCGACTTTTAAATAGTTTCAAAAATACTTCTCCAACGTGCAAACACTCACGGACAGTCTTGTGTTCGACGTCCAGGAAAACCACCTTAAATTTTTTTTCGCTAGTCACCAAGACGGCAGGGTACCTGAAGACTATGTGCACCACGCCTGATATCTCTTTTTCACAATCCAGCTCCACCTTTAGAAGTTTTTTGGAAAAAAGCATTAAAAAACTTTTTCTCTCTCATCATTATTGGCATCATCATCATCATCATTATCATCATCATCATCATCATCATCATCATCATCATCATCATCATCATCATCATCATCATCATCATCATCATCGTCATCATCGTCGTCATCATCATCATCCTCATCATCATCATCATCTTCAAAGTTATCATCATTAGAATCATTCTTTCTTCCCACCAATGAATCTTTTTCAAGGGTTCGGACACATCTCACCCATTCCCGGGTCCTGGTTCAATAAAAAAACTTTCATCATTATAAATATATACTAACCAATATATAAAATGAACATTATAATGAACTTTAAAAAATTAAGAGGGTTGGTGCAATATTAACTTTTTTATTATTTTATTTATTTTTTAATTACACTTTTAATTTAAAAGCTTTGGAAAAAAACATGTATACTTATTTCAAATATTCATCCAAACATTTTCAGATGACAGCTGTTACAAAGATATGAGATTTAGACCCGATACCATCTCTAACTAAATTATGTTAAAAGTCACTTTTAAAATGGCAACTTACAATTTAATGTCACTATATGGAGTGAGGAACACTTCAATTTTCTTTTCAACCAAAAATCTTGCTGCAAAAAATTAAAATTAAAATATTATAAAAATCTCATCCAAATAGTATTCCCACTTTAAAATTTAAATTAAAAATACATTTATTTTAATTATATAATTAACTAATTATAGTCCATTTTTAATTTCACACTTTAAAAAAGTTTACCATTGTCAAGGCGTATTTTGACGACAGGTCTCTGTAGCGTGGATTGCACTATGAAGATTTCCGCCCTTTGGCCCGGGCTAGGGGCATTTGCAGGCGTTATGACCACCACTGTCACAGCTTTGGGAGAGTAATAAAAACCAATTAAAACTAATTAAGTGCTTCATTAAATTATAAGATTGCCATCATTACCGATCAAGTTTTTATTTTTCAGTAACTTTAATTTCGCAATAATTTATATAATTGTAAAAAAATATTTATGAAAAAAATAATTAAAACTTTTTCAAAAACGCACTAACTGATGGTTTGGCGCTTTGAGTTGAGAAGATCAAACTTTGATTCGATGTTCGTGGTGACAGACACCTTGGGGAACTTCACCACTATGAACACTTTGCCGGAGATCTCCTTCTCGCACTCCAGGGTCGTCTGTCGTTGAGTGTGTCCGTGGTTAGTTCCATCCACCATCATCATTTTCATCTTTATCATCTTCATCTCCCTCAATATTATCATCATCATCATTTTTATCACCATCATCATTATCATCATCATCGTCATCATCATCATCATCCTTATCATCATCATCATCGTCTTCATCTCCCTCATTATTATTATCATCATCATTTTTATCATCATCTTCGTCATCATCATCATCATCCTACACTAGTGGGTGACAAGGCTGTGCATTTCACCCATTTGGTTACCCTGGTAAATAATAAAATATTAAAAAACAAGTTTCGGTGTTCTAAGAGAATTTAATGAAAATCTTTAAAAAAGTTCGTTTATATTTTAGGTTTTATGAACGTAAATATAATTTTTGAAACATTTCTAAATGTCGAAATAGAATTTTCTGTAGGAGACTCACGCTGTCTGGTCATCGGTGGGACTGACAAATATTTCCATTCCATTTTTGCTTAATTCTAAAATTTCTAAAAATGATTTTTTTTTAATAAGTTTTTATTAAATTCAAACTATCCTCAAAATTTAAAATCCATCAAGCTTACTAAATATTTTTATAGTAATGAGTTATAATAAGTTTCAATAAAAATTTAAATTGATTGGTGATTGGAGTATTAACCTGTGCTCAAAACCAAGAACTTGACTGGTTGCTTCAAATAAACTTGCACTTCTATAAATTGGACCGTTTCGTGCGGCTTAGGCGCGTTTGCAGGCAGCACTTTTGTCACTGTAACAGCTGTTAAAATTAAACATTATTCAATTGAACATTTCTCTAAAATAAGAATGGCATTTTTAGAATACATTTTTGTATTTCTGTTTTGTGAAATATTATCACACGGAATCATTTTTGAAAAACTTTTTTTTTAAATAAAATTAAAATAGAAAAATATTTTCTCAAAAACGCACTAACTGATGGTTTGGCGCTTTGAGTTGAGAAGATCAAACTTTGATTCGATGTTCGTGGTGACAGACACCTTGGGGAACTTCACCACTATGAACACTTTGCCGGAGATCTCCTTCTCGCACTCCAGGGTCGTCTGTCGTTGAGTGTGTTTGTAGTTTTGTTAATTCACCTCCATCCTCATTATTGTCCTCATCATCCTCATTATCATCCTCATCATCATCATCATCATCATCATCATCATCATCGTCATCATCATCATCGTCATCGTCATCATCATCATCATCAACTTACACCAGAGCCTTCAGAGGCTGTGCAGCTCACCCAACCATCAGTCCTGGAAAAAAATAAAAGTCAATAAAAACAATTTTTTTATAGAGATTAAAAATAAAAATCAAAACAAGACTGTTAACTTTTTTATAATTTTTCTAGAATTTATCAACTAAATTGTTTTCTCTCAACATAATTTTCTACTT
>OX030967.1:7314057-7346557 GCA_943735955.1 Piscicola geometra | reverse complement strand
GGGAATGCATGAGAGGGAATGCATGAGAGGGAATGCATGAGAGGGAATGCATGGGAGGGAATGCATGGGAGGGAATGCATGAGAGGGAATGCATGGGAGGGAATGCATGAGAGGGAATGCATGGGAGGGAATGCATGAGAGGGAATGCATGAGAGGGAATGCATGGAAAGAAAAAAAAATATATATTATATTAGTTTAGGGAGTTTAACCACTGCATGTCTCTCTATCTCTACCGTGGTAATATTGATAATTTTAATATTTATTAAAAATACACATAGAGAGAGATTCAAGCATAAAATGAATATTTACTACACACAAGCACAACTCACTAGTTTCCGATAGATCACACAAACAGAATTTCAAAGAAACTTTTTCTATTTCATTGCTATCCCTCATAGATACCACCCACAATCCATTTGTCCCATCGTTCCACTGCCCCTGTACCTCAAAGTGAGTGAACAAATCTACGGGGGAGCAAAGTGGGTAGTTGTGCAATTTGGGCATTTAGTGATTGCGAGTGTAAAAGATTAAAATAATTTTGTCATAGTTTAAAATGATGTGAAGTGGAGGGAAATACGCAAGACTCGTCAGAGCTACAGTCAAATTGCTAAAGAAGATAGGGAAGATTTAGCGTGAAAATGTGAGTGAAAGTATTGTGGAAGTGTGGAAGATTTTATAAGGAAATGAAGCTTGGTTCAAACTGGTGGCGAGAGCATTTTTCTGCTGCACTGCAATCGCCACTACCAGAGCCACAAGGAGCAGGTTTGTCCTCGTCATTTCTGGAAAATGTAAAGTAATCATGCTTTCAATGGACTTTACAAATAATACTTACTTGGCGTACTTTGATTTTTAATCGAGATTTAAACAAACAAAAAAGTATTACCATATGGTAGGAAAATGTTGACTCTTAAATGCTGAGTTATCGCAGCTAGCAAGAGGCGCACTACCAGACTCACTCACTGTGAGAAGCCAGAGCGGCTTCGGAGAGTTTGTATCTTGAGGGATTCGACGACAGCTCACAGCACGTATTGCTCAGCTTCCAAGTTAGTTTTAAGTTTCTAAACTCAGTTGGACAGCCACGGCGTTGAGCTTTTATAGAAGAGGGCACAGTGAAGTGTCAATAGTGCTTTGGTCGATTATCTTGCGAAAGAAGCTCGATTTGGAGAAAGAATCACAAGTTATTGAACGGAATTTAATAGAAAAGACTGAATATTCAGCGACGGTATAATTTGTTTTTAATGTCGCTTACAATATATTGAAGGGGGTTGGTTGAGGTGGTGGCTGAAGAAGTGTGGGGAGGTGTGGGAGTTTCAGGGACAATGTATTGACCCACACTCAATGAGCACAAATGTAGAATCTGCTTTTTGAAGAATTTCCTGTACCATCTTTGAGAAACTTTTAAAAACATTTTAGTATTTCATAACTAAAAAAAGATTAGTATTTAATTTTAAATATTTTAAATTATTTGACTCCTAATTTAGAGGCAAATAAAGCTTTAATGTTTCGATTATATTAGATAAATGATGAGGGCAGTATAATATATTCAACTTCCTACCTTTAAATTGCATCAATAGATCTACGTAACCACTGAAGAAAAGCTCATTATACTGCGAAAATTCCTTTTCAAACTCATCGAATTTGATTGATCAAAAATGTTTTCCAAGTATCTCTAAGAAACTCTAGAGCAGATGCCCGAGGTAAAAAGATTTATTCATCGATAAATTCCTAGAGTTTGAAAAGTGAGTGAAAAACTTTCAACTATTTTTAAATTTAAAAAACTATACGCCATATGGTAGCTTTTAGAGCATCTCAAGTCAGGCTGAATAGACAGGGTAGAGGCTTAATCCACGGGAAATGTAATCGGTGTCTTTAAAAAAAGTATGCTAAAATCAAAAGTTTTTTTTCCTATCTCCCAGGAGAAATTTTTAAATTCTTCCAGCATCACAAGTGGTAACGATACTTTTTTCAAGTGATAACAGTAGTTGTGTACGTGAAAGAAGTGAAGTAAGGGATATGTGTGTGTGTGTTTGTGTGTGTGTGTTTGTGTGTGTGTGTGTGTCTGTGTGTGTGTGTGTGTGTGTGTGTGTGTGTGTGTGTGTGTGTGTGTGTGTTTGTGTGTGTGTGTGTGTGTGTGTGTGTGTGTGTGTGTGTGTGTGTGTGTGTGTGTGTGTGTGTGTGTGTGTGTGTGTGTGTGTTTAATTTTTCGTTTTATTACGCCTTGTGTATAATTTAAAAAAAGATTTAATAATCATCTTTTAATTCATCCATAAATCAAAGTTATTCTGGTACAAAATGTCATCATAAGGACCCTCTAAAATCTTTACACACCTTTACAGGTGCTTACAAGGCGTTTATAAGCGGTTACAAGTGTTAATAAACGATAACCAGATGTAATGACATAGTAAGTTACTGTAATTGAATGATTGAATATTAAGAAAATTTCTTAACTAGTAAAGTGTAGATTAATTTCAGTTAAACTTACATGAAAATTAATTGGGGTAGCTATAGTGTTAGTTGGTTATTGTTAGTGAATTTTCTTAGTTTACATATAAAAAAAGTTTAAAAATACAATTATGATGATGATATTATTATTAAAAAGATGATTTACCTATTTCTCAAAATTCAATCAATACATTTTCATTAAAAAATCTACAAGTAATTGCATTGATGCTCCTATACAGTAGCGAATAAGTAAACCGACGCAAAAAAATCAAAAGTCAAAAATGATAACTTTTCCGAAAAAATACAAAACAAGTCTTAACTAAGAATTGCCATTGCACTATTAAAAAGCCTTTAATCCGATTATTAAAATTATATACTGGAAAGATTGTATTAATTTATTTAACCAATTTTAATAGAAAATATAAGTAATTAATTGAAAGGTTAATTGAAAGATTAATTGAAAGGTTAATTGAAAGATTAATTGAAAGGTTAATTGACAGATTAATTGAAAGGTTAATTGAAAGATTAATTGAAAGGTTAATTGAAAGATTAATTGAAAGGTTAATTGAAAGATTAATTGAAAGGTTAATTGAAAGATTAATTGAAGGTTGTTTTGTTAACGAAAGCATTCGTTAATCCGGATAAAGGCGAGTTGATTCCGACCTAAAGCTCTTTCCTATTGTATTATTCAACCAATGTTGATCAAGGTGGTCGTGATGATGATGGGGGTGATGATGATGGGGAGGATGATGATGGTGGAGATGATGATGGTAGGGATGATGATGGAGGTGATGATGATGGAGGTGATGATGATGGAGGTGATGATGATGGAGGTGATGGTGATGGAGGTGATGATGATGGAAGTGATGATGGTAGGGATGATGATGGTAGGGATGATGATGGTAGGGATGATGATGGTAGGGATGATGATGGTGGGGATGATGATGGTGGGGATGATGATGGTAGGGATGATGATGGTAGGGATGATGATGGTGGGGATGATGATGGTAGGGATGATGATGGTAGGGATGATGATGGTGGGGATGATGATGGTAGGGATGATGATGGTGGGGATGATGATGGTAGGGATGATGATGGTGGGGATGATGATGGGGAGGATGATGATGGTGGAGATGATGATGGTAGGGATGATGATGGGGGTGATGATGATGGGGAGGATGATGATGGTGGAGATGATGATGGTAGGGATGATGATGATGATGCTAATATGAGAGATGATAACGGTGATTAAAATGTTGACTTTGTTCAAAATAATGTTTAAAATATAGGCTACTCTCAAGACCCTAAAATAAATATCAAACAAAAAATTTTCAACGCTTAAAACTAAGTATCATTAACATTTTAATTAATGCAAAATTCAATTATAAGTAATAATACTCCGAAAATAACAATCAATTATAGTGTATATGATGAATATAAGGTCAGAAAATATCAGAGAAATCTGGCTATTTAGGTACGATTGTAAAAATGAAATAAAAAAAACATTCTCATTTATTAAAAGCATAATTAAATTACTAATTATAATTTTAAGTGATTTTGGTAAATAATTTATAATTTATTTTCAACAGATTGTGTATTAATGGGTAAAATTAGAATTTCTTAAAAATTAAATCGAATAAAACTGATGGTATATAATTTATTGAAAGAACATTATCAAAGCGACTAACTTTCCAAATAAATTCAACAAAAATAAAAGCTTTCTCGAAGATGATGATGATGATGACGATGATGGTGATGATGAAGATGATGGTGATGATGATGATGCGCAGAAACTATTGTATGACATGGTGAAGAAAGTTAAAACAAAATGAAAACCACCATCACTTAGGCGGTAATGCCAATACGAGATTAGACATCATAATAATAACATAAGCTTATCATTATTTATATCATAGTTTTTATTAATTAATTTACTATTTATTTTCCTCTAAATTTAATGACTTTGATAAATTGCAGAGACTGAATACGTCATGAGCCTGGGAAAGTGGTTGCGAAGTGCCTGCAAAAGGCTAAATCCTTCAAAATGTTATATGCAAGAGGACTAAATTATTGATAATAAAACATTATTTTTTAAAGAAATAAAATAATATATATTTAAACAAAATGTATTCCTAATAAAATATATATTTAAAAAACATTTTTAATGATTTTTATTGTTTTCTAAATGACTTTTCATTAAATGACTTTCAAGCACGGACGAAAACTTGGGATCTCTGAATCACTTTGGATTTTAAAATTTTAAGGCATATATGTGGGAAAAAAAAATTAATAAACAAAAGAATTGTTTATTGAAATAAAGGGTGCAATAAATTTAATAAAAGCAAAATATAAATATAATATAAATATTAATATAAACTAATTAGTCATATATATATATATATATATATATATATATATATATATATATATATATATATATATATATATATATATATATATATATATATATATATATATATATATATATATATATATATATATATATATATATGACTAATTAGTTTATATTAATATTTATCTATTTTTACCAAAAAAATTTAATTCGACCAAATAAATGTTCTTAATGAAAAAGAATGAAGCTAGCAAGGCCAAAAGAGGTGTTGTTGACATAGAATTTGGAAGGACTTAGAATTGGTCACATGAGGATGATGATGATGATAACGATGATGATGATAGTGATGATGATAGTGATGATGCTGGTGAATAGGGTATCATGATCAAGACGGTGAACGAACACGGAATAGAAAAAGTACTAAAAGTGAACCTAGCCAATTGGACTGAGTATTTGTGAAGAAATAAAGCCGTTTTAACAAAATGTATCCTTTTGATAATATAATATAAATAATCTAAATAATATTTTTAATTAATGCAATAAATGTTCCAGAATACAATCGTTCAAAGACATACATGAAAATATTGTATCTAAATGTATGTATGTAAACAACCTTTGAAATATCTATCGAACTTTTAATCAAAGCATAAACATAAATATAATGATTATTATTTTAATCATGAAATAATTGCTAAATAATTGTCAGTTAATCGGGTAAGGCGTGACTGCTTAACTACGTTTAATTGTTTTTGAAGCGATGTAAAAAAAACAAATTTTTAAAGCGCGAATTTTTAATGTTTCAAAAATAAGCTTTTTCAAAATACATTAAGGCGCTGATTACAATGATGATGATGATGATGATGATGGTGATGGTGATGATGACGATGACTATTATTATTTTTCTGATTAGAAACATGACATAGTAAAATTGACAAAGGCATAAGATCGATTTAGGTACGGAAAGTAACTAAGCCCGGAGCGTGAGTCGATTTTGTGTGTATTCGCTGAATACTTCGCAAATGCGCTGTAATGCACTTGCAGCGCATGCATGTGTGTTAAATAAGAGACTTAACCAAAGTCGAAACTTCAAAGCACCATCGAGCATGGTGTACAAGCACCAACTACTACCAACGATACACCCCTCTTATTTGGTCATTTCCCTTCAAGTTCCGAGAGAACTCGTTTGGAATTCCGAATGATGAATGATTACAGCCACTGATTCACAAACCTCCATTAACGAATGCACTCCAACCCTTTTGATCTTACCCATTCCCCTTATATTCACCCAAAAATAACTCACCCCAGACCACACACAAACAACCCTCTCTCAAACCCTAACCCTAAACCTCTCCCAAACTACACAAACAACCCTCTCCCTAACAACCCACCCCCAGACAACCCTCATCACATCGCCTCAAACATATCGACCCGCTGTTTGGTGTTGCCTTGTCGGATTTGCTTGAGCGTCTTGTACTTGTCTCTGCCCTGCGAGACGTTCTGTCGATGCAGGATGTCGTTTATGGTCACCTTCGTGTCCATCTTCGCTGCCATCAGATCTGCGCTCAACGACTGTGGGTTGGTGGGTGCTTTGGATGGGATGGTTGGGAGGCGGGAGAGGAAGAGAAGGTGGGAAAGGTGAAAAGAAAGGGATGGTAGAAGATAAACCTGGGTAGGATTAGTCATTTTAAAATAAATCCTTTATACCTCACTCCCACTTCTCACTCCCACCGTCAACCCACCATCCACATCCCCAACCATCTCCCCACCATTGCCCCACCCACTCCCACACCCCCTCACTCCCACACCCCCTCACTCCCACACCCCCTCACTCCCACACCCCCTCACTCCCACACCCACCCACTCCCACACCCACCCACTCCCACACCCACCCACTCCCACACCTCCTCACTCCTACACCCCCTCACTCCTACAACCCCTCACTCCCACACCCCTTCACTCCCACACCCCCTCACTCCCACACCCCCTCACTCCCACACCCCCTCACTCCCACACCCACCCACTCTCACACCCCCTCACTCCCACACCCACCCACTCCCACACCCCCTCACTCCCACACCCACCCACTCCCACACCCCCTCACTCCTACACCCCCTCACTCCCACACCCACCCACTCCCACACCCCCTCACTCCCACACCCCCTCACTTCCACACCCCCTCACTCCCACACCCCCTCACTCCCACACCCCCTCACTCCCACACCCCCTCACTCCTACACCCCCTCACTCCTACACCCCCTCACTCCCACACCCACCCACTCCCACACCCCCTCACTCCCACACCCCCTCACTTCCACACCCCCTCACTCCCACACCCCCTCACTCCCTCACTCCCACACCCCCTCACTCCCACACCCCCTCACTCCCACACCCCCTCACTCCCACACCCCCTCACTCCCACACCCCCTCACTCCCACACCCCCTCACTCCCACACCCCCTCACTCCCTCACTCCCACACCCCCTCACTCCCACACCCCCTCACTCCCACACCCCCTCACTCCCACACCCCCTCACTCCCACACCCCCTCACTCCCACACCCCCTCACTCCCACACCCCCTCACTCCCACACCCCCTCACTCCCACACCCCCTCACTCCCACACCCCCTCACTCCCACACCCCCTCACTCCCACACCCCCTCACTCCCACACCCCCTCACTCCCACACCCCCTCACTCCCACACCCCCTCACTCCCACACCCTCTCACTCCCACACCCACCCACTCCCACACCCCCTCACTCCCACACCCCCTCACTCCCACACCCCCTCACTCCCACACCCCCTCACTCCCACACCCCCTCACTCCCACACCCCCTCACTCCCACACCCCCTCACTCCCACACCCCCTCACTCCCACACCCCCTCACTCCTACACCCCCTCACTCCCACACCCCCTCACTCCCACACCCCCTCACTCCCACACCCCCTCACTCCTACACCCCCTCACTCCCACACCCCCTCACTCCCACACCCCCTCACTCCCACACCCCCTCACTCCCACACCCCCTCACTCCCACACCCCCTCACTCCCACACCCCCTCACTTCCACACCCCCTCACTCCCACACCCCCTCACTCCCACACCCCCTCACTCCCACACCCCCTCACTCCCACACCCCCTCACTCCCACACCCCCTCACGAACCTTAAGTTGAGAGTTGATCCTCTCATTCTTTTCGGTCTCCGTCAATCGATCTTCCTCTGGCCTCAGCAAGCTCGATCCATCCACCACCGACAACTCTTGACCTGTGTGGCGAGAAAGAAAAGTTTAAAAGTTAATCTAAGATTCATTTATTTAATTATTTTTTATTTTAAAACCCTAAATAGGTTGTTAATAATTCATTCAAAATTAATAAGTTAGATTTATTCATTATTAAAAGTATTATAAAACATATATTATTTTTTTATAAATATCCAAAATAAACTTTTCTAGAATTTTATTGAAAATTAATTTTTCGAATTTATATAGCGCTCACTGTGTTCAGAGTTGCGATCGTCATCATAATCTGGTTGCGACATAAGGGATGAGGTCTTCATCTTGAGTTCCATGGCTTTTCTGTTCTCCTCCATTTGGTAGTGTGCCTGTTAGTTGCGTGTGTGAGGATGGATAGATGGATGGAGTAGAAGAGGTAGATTAGAGTGGAGTTAAGTAGTGGCTTTAGTTTCTCCTTCCCCCCCCCACCACAGCTCCTACCCCTTACCAACCCCCTCAAATCACCCTCCACCCCCCCCTCACCCTCCACCTCCACCTCACCTCATCCAACTCCTTCTGCAACCTCTTCGACTCCAACTCCCTCAACCTCGCCTCCTCCATCTTCCTCTCCAGCGCCTCTTGCGCCTCTTGCGCTTCCCTCTCCTGCTCGTGTACGATTGTGTGTGTGTGTGCGTGTGTGTGTGTGTGTGTGTGTGTGTGTGTGTGTGTGTGTGTGTGTGTGTGTGTGTGTGTGTGTGTGTGTGTGTGTGTGTGTGTGTGTGTGTGTGTGTGTGTGTGTGTGCGTGTGTGTGTGAGTGCGTGTGTGTTTCATAAGAATTAACATTGTCGTTAGTTTTACTCAAAACACTTGAAAATTCACTTATCTTAATCACTTGGTCATTCAAGTATGTGAAAAATTAAATCTAGAACTTCCCCTCCCCCAATCTTATAACCCCTCCCCTTAATCTTAGAACCTCTCCTCCCGCCCCCACCTTAACTCCACCCCTCCCCAACCCATCTTAACTCCACCCCTCCCCAACCCACCTTAACTCCACCCCTCCCCAACCCACCTTGACTCCACCCTTCCCCAACCTACCCACCTTAACTCCACCCCTCCCCAACCCACCTTGACTCCACCCCCCTTCCCCAACCCACCTTAACTCCACCCCTCCCCAACCCACCTTAACTCCACTCCTCCCCAACCCACCTTGACTCCACCCCTCCCCAACCCACCTTAGCTTCTCTTTCGGCCTTCTCCATATTGGCACTCATCTCAGCCTGCCTCCTCGCCTCCTCGGCCCTCCTCTGCGCCTCCTCCAACTCCTCCCTCTCCCTCATGCTCTCCCTCATTTGGTCCTCCAACGAGGAGGTCACCTCCCTCGAGCGCTCCAGTTCTTTGGTGCGATGGAGGGGATGGTGGGATGGAGGTGGGAGGGAAGTGGGATGGAGGTGGGATGGAGGTGGGAAGGGAGTGGGATGGAGGTGGGGGGAAATGGGATGGAAGTGGGATGGAGGTGGGGGGAAGTGGGATGGAAGTGGGATAGAGGTGGGGGGGAGTGGGATGGAGGTGGGATAGAGGTGGGATGGAGGTGGGATGGAAGTGGGGGGAAGTGGAATGGGAGTGGGATGGAAGTGGGATGGAGGTGGGAGGGAAGTGGGAGGGAAGTGGGAGGGAAGTGGGAGAGGATGGGTGTTGATGAGGGTGGGGGATGTTAGAGGGAGTGGAGATAAAGGAGGAGGGTGGAGACAAGGAACGGGGGAGTTTGATGGTGAGAAGTAGAATAGCAAAAAAAGAAGGGTGTTGGATGCTTAGATGAAGTCCAGAATATGCCCTTACTCTAACAACCCCCAAAAACACCCTCAACAAACGCCACCACCACACAATGCACCTAAGTCCTAACTCACCGATTCTGGACTCGTTGAGTTCCCTCTCGTAGCGACTGACCTCCTCCTCTAACTCCTTCCTCCTCTTCTCCGCCTCCTCCCGCTGCTGCTTCTCCTTCAGCAGAAGCATCCTGTGGAGGGTGGTTGTGATGGGGGGGGTGGTTGGGATGGGGGGGGGGTGGTTGGGATGGGAAAGGGTTGGGGTGGGGAAGGGTTGGGGTGGGGAAGGGTTGGGTGGGAAAGGGTTGGGGTGGGAAAGGGTTGGAGTGGTGAATAGAGTGAGGGTTTGGGTGGGTGAATGGGGTGAGTGGTTGGTAGGAAGTGAGATGGAAAGTGTGAGTGACGTTGTGTGGTTTGGGATGGGATGGTGAGATAAAGGGAGAAAAAGGAAATGATTAGATGGTGGTTTGATGGCGGGAATGGAGAGGAGTGATGGACACCTCTCTTGCATCTTGGCTGACTTCTCGTCATTCGTCTGCGCCTTCATCTGCTGAACCTGCATATTTGTAAACAATAAAAACATTTATTTATATTTTATTTTCCTTAAAAACACACAAACAACACATCCAAAGAACCTTACAAACACACACACACACAAACAACCGCATACAAATCCACACCCAGACACAAACAAACATACAAACAAACATACAAACAAGAACACACACACGTACACAAACCTCGATGGAGTCTGGCTTGCGTCTGCGCATGTACATCTCGTGGTTTCCCATGCAGAGGTGCAGGATTCGTTTGTTGATTTTGGTGTGCGAGGTGTAGAAGATGAAGTCCTGTGGGGAGATGTGGGGGGAGAGTGTGGGGGGGGGGGGGGAAGGGAAGTGTGTGGGAGGGAAGAGTGTGTGGGGGGAAGAGTGTGTGGGGGGAAGAGTGTGTGGGGGGGGGGGGGAAAGTGTGTGGGAGGGGAGTGTGTGGGGGGGAGGTTTGTGGGAGGAAGGGTGTGGATGAAGGTGATGGGGGTTGGAATGGAAAGTTTTTTAAAACTAAATCCCTCATCAAGCCATTTCGCTAATCCAAAATCTATACGAACCCTTCGATCCAAACTCTAACCCCCCCTCCCCTTCAAAACCAAATCCCTATTCTTACATTCCCAAACCCCCTACCCACCATCCTAAACACCCAACCATCCCAAATCCCCAACCATCCCAAACCACACCCTCTCCACTCACAGGCGACTTCTTGTCGATGGGCTTGATGACAAACTTCTTGCCACTAAACGACACATTCCTGATCTCGGACCAGGGGAAGCCGATCTTCGGGGTGAGTCTGTCGGTGGAACAGATTTGCGGATGAAGAGAGGGGCCGTGTGGATGGAGGGGCGTGTGGAGGGAGGGGCGTGTGGATGGAGGGGCGTGTGGATGGAGGGGCGTGTGGATGGAGGGGCGTGTGGAGGGAGGGGCGTGTGGAGGGAGGGGCGTGTGGATGGAGGGGCGTGTGGATGGAGGGGCGTGTGGATGGAGGGCCGTGTGGATGGAGGGGCGTGTGGATGGAGGGCCGTGTGGATGGAGGGGCGTGTAGATGGAGGGGCGTGTGGATGGAGGGGCGTGTGGATGGAGGGGCGTGTGGATGGAGGGGCGTGTGGATGGAGGGGCGTGTGGATGGAGGGGCGTGTGGATGGGGGGCCGTGTGGATGGAGGGGCGTGTAGATGGAGGGGCGTGTGGATGGAGGGGCGTGTGGATGGAGGGGCGTGTGGATGGAGGGGCGTGTGGATGGAGGGGCGTGTGGATGGAGGGGCGTGTGGATGGGGGGCCGTGTGGATGGATTGATTGGATGTTTAATCGACTATCCCTAACAACCCTTCGCCAAAACCACTAGTACCAGCACCTCCTTCACCCACAACGACGCAACCTTCCTCAAAAAACCCACACACCCAAAACATCAATCCACCCACTAAACTCCCAAAGCCCCCCACCCCAAATCAACCTCCCCCCAAACACCCCCCAACCACCCCCCCAACCACCCACTTGTCCTCCTTCTCGTAGATATTGATGCCCAGGGCGTCGACACCGAGCCACAACTGCGTGCCCTTCTTGTTCTTGATCTCGAAGTAGTTGACGCCGTACATCTCGAGGTCCTGCGCGATCTTCAGGTACTCCAACATGGCGTCTTCTCTGTGAGGTGGGGGAGGGGAGGGGAGGTTGGTGGTTGTGAGTGAAGGAGGAAAGAGGGTTGGGTGGTGGGGATTGTGGGCTCATCAGTGGTTGTTGTGGGTGTAGCTGAGAAAAATGAAAGCCACCACGCATAAAGTAAAAAACCCAATACCTGAAAATAAACCTCCAACTCAAAATACCACCCTCCTCCATACCACCCCCTCCTTTTACCCACCCACCCAACCACCCACACTCAACCACCCACACCCAACCACCCCACACCCTTCCCCCACCCCCACGCACCTCATCATGCCCTTATGCTCCATATACCACGTGATCACCCGCTCCTCCCACTCTTGCTTGCTCATCGAGTGCTGTTCCATCACTCTATTGGGCAGGAGACGGTCGTTGGCCAAGAAGCCCTTGGCGTGCAGGGCAGGGTCGTGGTCACCGTACTTGGCCTGCACGGCGTACGAGGCGAGCAACACCGACGTTTCAGGCGGGCAGTACACCTGGTTAGGTGGTCGGGTCGGGTCGGGTGGGTGGAGGGGAGAGGAGAGGAGAGGGGAGGGGGGGTGATAGTGGTGGTGGTTGTGTGGGGTTGTAGTGGTGGTGGTGGTTAGTGATGGTAGTAGTGGTCGGTGGTGATGGTCATGATGATGAAGATGCTAGCGATTATGGTTGAGTGATGATGATGATGATGATGATGACTCAAACCTCATCATTCAGAATGGAATCCTTCACTTGCAGATAGAAGAGTTGCTGGTAGGTTGATAATGATCATAATTGTATCATCTTCATCCTCCTCATCATCATTATCACTTCACCATCATCTTCATCTTCGTTCTCCTTCTCATCATCATCACCACCACCATCTCCCCCCCCCCCCCCACCATCCCATCATCATCACCATCATCCTCATCACCACCACCATCTCCCCCCCCCCCCACCATCCCATCATCATCATCATCATCATCATCATCATCGCCACCAACATCATCATCAGCACCTTGGTGATGTCTTGGATGAGTTCTTCGGTGACGTCTTCGGGGAAGTACTTGCCACGGAAGCGGAAGAGCAACAAGGCATCCTTCTTGACGTCATGAGCCAACACCTGGTCATGATGATGATGATGGTAGTGGTGATGATGATGATGATGGGTGGTGATGATGATGATGAGTGGTGGTAGTGATAATGATGGGTGGTGGTGATTTTGATTTTGTGGTAGGGGTTGTAGGGGCGGTTATTGTGGTGGTGGTGATTGTGATGGTGATTGAGGTTGTGATTGTGGTGGTTATGGGGATAATTGTGATTGTGGTGGTGATGATGATGATTGTGGTGGCTGTGATGATGATGATGTTAATAATTTTTGTAATAATAATGCCCTTCTCACACCCCCACACCCCACACCACGGCATGTCGACCCCCATACCACCACCCCACCCACCACCACCCACACACTACCACCCACACACCACCACACCACCATCCCCACACCACCACGCCCACAACACCACGCCCACACCACCCACCCACCCACCACCACCCCCACACCACCAACCTTCTTTTCCAACTTCAACCAGGTCATGAGACCTTGCACATCGGTGTATTGAAGGCCAAAGTACCACGTCTCCCTCAGCCCAATCGTCTTCACCACCTGTTTGAATGGGGCGGGGGAGGGGGGGGGTGTTCGTGGGTGGGGGTGTTCGTGGGTAGGGGTGTTCGTGGGTGGGGGTGTTTATGGGTTGTTGAGGGGGTAAGAATTTTTTTGGGTGAGGGTGTTTGTGGGGTAAGGGTTTTTGTGGGGCGTGAGTGGTTTTTATGGAGGGGGGGGAGGGGGTTTGTGAGTTGTTTTTTTCATGAGTTGATGGTGATGATGATGATTGTATCAGTATCAAGACACCACCTGCTCAAAGAGTTGTTTGCCGGTGGTGGTGTTCTGGATGGAGAATTCCAGTTCAGCATCCATCGTCGTCACTCTCACGTTCAGCTGAAGAGGATGAATGGATGGATGGATGGATGGATGGATGGATGGATGGATGAATTGATGGATAGATGGATGAATTGATGGATAGATTGGATGGATGGATGGATGGATGGATGGATGGATGGATGGATGGATGGATGGATGGATGGATGGATGGATGGATGGATGGATGGATGAATAGATGGATGGATGGATGGATGGATGGATGGATGGATGGATGGATGGATGGATGGATGGATGGATGGATGGATGGATGGATGAATAGATGGATGGATGGATGGATGGATGGATGGATGGATGCATGGATGGATGGATGGATGGATGGATGGATGGATGGATGGATGGATGGATGGATGGATGGAGATGGTTGGATGGATCATGATCAAATCTAAATTACTGCTTTAGGCATCTTGCTCAGTCTTTTCCGATGTTCAAATGAAAAAGTCCGTTTATTCTTTTATTCTGCAATGGTCTCCTTTCGCGCTGGTAAAGCCGACAGTCGCTAATGTAGTCCTGTTGTGAATACCAGCGTTTTTAATTCAGAAGTTTTTAACGGATTTTACAAAATTAATCGATTTTGTAAGCATGTAGTATAAAGTATCATTTAGAAGTTTATTTTATTGAATTTTTTACAGTTTTCAAGTTATAAGAAACATCAAAAATGGTCTTTTTCAGCCATTTTAAAAGCTTTAAAAAGATCTGGCTGAGAATGTGCCAACCAATTTTTAACTATTTTTGCCCAGGAACACTTGATCACTCACACTATCAACATCATCATCATCATCATCAGCTAATTCAATTAATATATCTATCGTTTTATGACTATTTAAATTATAATGATTCAAGAAAGATTTTTAAAATAACTGGATGTATAATTCTTGGTAACTGATTAGAAAGAAAATATTCAGTGATATGCACAACTTCTCTAGCAACTTCTTCATTTTATAGCAGAATATTGATGATTATGGTAATGAAGATGATTATCATCATCATCATCACCATCATCACCATCATCATCATCATCATCATGTTGTTATACTTAGATGTAAGCAGATGAGTGCATCCACTTAATCACCCAAGACTATTTGTGGTACTGATGAATATGGCAGTGGTGGTGATGATAGTAGTATTGCTGATAAAAGGTGGAAAGTCAAATATAAATAGTCTTAACAATTAATAATAATACCAGAAAAAATATTATCTCTAACAAAAATATGATAATAAGTATATAAATGAATAAAAATGGTTACCATCAAAAATATTGATAATGATTATGATGAAAGTTTGAATAAATCATTTTAATTGTCCATTAAACGTCTCACATGATTTAAAATGAGTGTTGAGATTTTGATGATAATTATATTTTCAATTAATATATTATTATTGTTGTTGTTATTATTATTAATTTAAATGTTTTAGAAACAATAAAAATGAATATATTTAAGAATTTATTATAATGACATTTTACTTTTACAAGTTATTGATTTAATAAACAAGGAAACACAAGTTTTATACATTATTATTATTTTATTATTTCGAATCATGATTATGATGTTGTGAAAGTCTGTATTATATAGATGACAGTGGTGCTGCTGATGGTGATTATACAAAATGACTCATGAGACTATATTTGACTGAAACCTCCCCCTGTTTTGGCTACAGTTTGAGTGTGTGTGTGTGTACGTTTGTTTGTGTGTATGTGGGTGTGTATGTGTGTGTGTGTTTATGTGTGTGTTTGTGTGTGTGTGCGTGTGTGTGTATGTTTGGTTGTGATCTGCTAAATGCATGACAGCATGTGACATGTCCTAGATTTTCTGTATTAAAAAGATAACTAACTGATGTCTAAATACCCTGAATTTACATTTACATTTTTACCTGTATAATGGAGAAAATGATTTTAAAAGAATTAATAAGATGAAAAAAGAAACTAAAAATAAATGG
Source organism: Piscicola geometra (assembly GCA_943735955.1). Classification (NCBI taxonomy): domain Eukaryota; kingdom Metazoa; phylum Annelida; class Clitellata; order Hirudinida; family Piscicolidae; genus Piscicola; species Piscicola geometra. The sequence goes on along the minus strand of OX030967.1, from coordinate 7,330,635 downwards.
CCCATTCATCTTTTAAGACTGCTGCTTGATAATTTGAATAAAACTTAATGAAATAATAGTATGCAATTACATACATATGTATATAAAACATTAACCTTTCACATACAAACTAATATCAATTGCATCATAGGATGTTCTTAGAAGTGGGCTGACTAAACAAGGACTTGAGAAATTATAAACATTTTAATTTTTACATCTAAAAAATTGTTTGCGTGCATGAAAAATCCCATAGAGGGTTTCTAAATGCACTTATTTGGAATGTTTTGCATAACTTTGAGTGTGAAAAATAATTTCATTTGCATGAATTTAACTTGGAGAGCCATGAAGGCATACAAGTCTTCAAGGTCTCATTGGTTAAGACATCTATTGAAAAGTTAATTTTAAATAATATAATAGTTTTTGATGATGCTGTATCTGAGCATACCTGCCCATTTTATTATACAGAAAACTAAATCAAATCTATAAACCAAATACTTAATTTTGCATACATATATCCTTTTTATGGTAGAAGTAGTTAGATTTTTGTGTGCTTATTGATATGAATTTATTTAAATAAATTATTTAAATGTATTTTGATATGCTTTGGACAAGGATATGCTGAAGTGCTCAGAGAAATGAATATTTATGAAAAAATTATTATTTTCAATTTTTACAAATTATAAATAATAAGAGATAAATCTAATTTGAGTTCTCTTACTTTGTATTTCTTACCAAGAAATCGCTGCAAAACTTCTCAAGAGAATACTGAACAGTAAGGTCCGCTTCCGCTAATCATAAATTAGAAAGTAAGACTAAACGACAAACTATTTCAAATTAAGGATTGTGAAAATTCAATGAAATTTTCAAATTTTATTTGTTAAATTTAAAACTATTTTTAAATACTCAAGAAAACAGAAAAAAACTTTGATTATTAATTAAAAGTTTATTCATGTAGCTTGTAAGAATACTTAATTTGGTAAAAAATAAGTCTTTGATCTCACTTGGTTTTGTATTTTCAAGTCATAAAAAGTTTTTTTCAAGGTATTTTCGAAGAAAGGGAATCCAAAAGATTTGAATTCATTTTTTTATGTGAAACTGATACAAGTATCAAAATTCAATTGAATTTGAGAATTTACACAAGTATTTTTGTCATGGGTTTATCTACCATTCAAAACGAAGTTTACAAATTCTTCTAATAATTTTCTAAATTCTTGTACTAAGCGCTACAGAAATTCGTCCAGTGACGTCATGATGATGGTAATCATCAGCCAATTTAATTGATACGTTATCAATATGTATTTTAAATGCCTGAGATTTAATAACAAGAATGAAAAATAATAATAGGCTGAAAATTTTTGAACTACCATTAAATCATATATTTAATAATAAAAATGCCTAATATGATGAAGATGGAATTGTCTTAGAATATATTAAAATATATATATTCGAATATATAATAATGAATGAGCCTGATTAATGATATTGATGAATAAGTATGAGGTGTTGAATATTCACGAGAAGATGAAGCGATAGGCGATTCCAATGGCCAAGACGATGCCTAGGGGCACGAACCAGGAGGACAGGGACCTTTCGAGAGGGAAAAACAATATAAGAATTGTATTTTTATCATTGTTATGACTTTTAATCTATGGCTTATCATCATTATTATTATTAATAGAATTAGTAGTATTAATAATAGAAATAATAGTATTAGTAATGTTAATAATAATAATAGTAGTAATAGTGATAATAGTAGTAGATAATTGTTAAATTGGTCATATTGGTTCTCACGAAACAGTGTTGTCTCCAGAAGAGAATGAAGACTGGAGGGTGTTAATTGAGGTTGGTTAATTAGCTTAATTGATATTTAGAATAATTAGGTTTTACTTTCAAATCTCTACAGAATAAAAGTTTAATATGGTCTTTATAATGATCATCACTGCACTTCTGAACCACCATTCATTCCTATACTACTACCACTTCTCCCACCCTTCCCCCTTCCACCACCTTTCCAATAATGCTTTTTTCACAGTCGTCCTCGTGTAGAACTCCTATTTTGTACTGCTTCATGATCTCCTTGGCGTCTGCCGAGTGACCAACGTCCTCAAAAGCTTCTGAGGCATAGGAACCTGATGAAGATATGCTTTAAAAATGATTAAAATTATTTTTAAAGTTTAATGAATTAAATAAAATAAATATAAAATGCCATTTCATCAAAATAAATCTAATTGTTCAAAAAAGATTTTTTTAAGAACAAACCATCCGTTCCTAACTACAAGCCTCCAAGCACCACTCACCCGCTTGTTCGAGCAACACCTCCTCTCCTCCAGGATGCTCTTCCAGAAACTTGGTGACGTCATAGACTTCGTTGTGGATGATGAACCAGCAGGAATCTCTCGACGTGTGAGATTTTACGTCAGAAAGTCGGTAAATTTCGTGATGCTCAGCCATTTTAAAACGATTTGTAAAAAAATAATTATGTTTTAAGAATTAAATAAAAATTTATAGAAACTTTTTGAGTGTGTTTTTAGTCTAAAACAGACGAACAGTCCAAGAATTTGGAACCAGATTAGCCACCATTAGCAGAAAAGATAAAGACTAACAACTGCAGATAGTTCAAACAGGTGTCCTCAATTTTATTTTATAAATTAAAAACTTTTAATCATTAAAATATAATTTAAATGATTTTTTCCAATGTGTAAATAATTTGTTTCTAAAATATATTTGTTTAATGAATCATCGAACTTTTAAATCATATGAAGCGTAATTGAATCATGCATTAAGTCAGATGACTTGTAACCGGCTTAACATCTGCAATGAGATCTATAAATTTTATAGTATAAAAGCTGAGCATATTAAATGTGTTCCAAAAACCGTTTTGTTCTAAGCCTTTTCTTCTGCAGTATCTTTAAAGAAACCTATCAAACCTGTTTGGTACTGATTTAACTTAAATCATTTTAGTTAAATACTTGTTTTGAATTTTTTTTAAAATAGTTAGATGATTTAATTTATTCCATATTTTTATTATTATTATTTCAGTTCATTTATTCAAAAAGTATTTACTTTCTGATTCAGAAAATGCCTTTGGAATCACCAATGCTTGGAGGATATTCTGGTCCCAAAGAGGCCACTGAGCCAGTTAAACTGATCGCAAATCAGGTTTTTTCTTGCTTCATAAGGAAACTACTAAAATAAAGTAAATGAAAAGAGCTATTAATTGTATAAAAATATTAATTTAATTATTTAATAGGAAAATATTCAAGTTTATATTTCAAACATTATAAAATATTTTATTTCACATTTAGCTGAAGAAGTTTGTTGAGGAAAAGTTGGGAAGAAATGTAGCAGAATGGGAGGTTGTCCAGTACCGCAGTCAAGTTGTCAATGGCACCAACTACATCATCAAAGTAGGTCTAAGAATTCATTAAAAACAAATTTCTCCCTCACCCTCAACCACCTTCATAATCAGACTGAAAAAACCACCTTAAATGATTTAAGTTAAATCGAACCCACAAAGACTGTTTGCAAAACACCACCATCATCATCATAAAAAGCCACTTTAAAGCACCTATAATACATTTTTAAAACTTCAAATTTCACCACACATCGAGGTGCATGTTGGGGGAGATGAGTACATCCACCTGAAAGTCTACGAACCACTGCCAGTGTATGGGGACAAGCCAGAGTTTGTCGGGGTGAAGGAGGGCATGAAACTATGTGATACCATTGAGTACTTTGAGTGAGGGTGTGTAGTGGGTGGAAAAGTTGGGTGAGGTGAGAAAGGTGGTGGTGGAGAATTATTCCAAAATTGTTGAGATTAAATGCAACTATTGCTTGTTTATCCATTCAATTGATCTTGATCATTTTCGATTAAAATAAATAATATTTCAATTTTCTTAGTTTTCTTCTATTTTTTATAAAAAATCTCATTTTTTGTCTTTTGTATTCAGAATGTCATGTCTTGGCAATTCTTGGGTTAAAACTGTAATAAAACGTAGTTTTTGCATATAAATTCGCCTAACTGAAGAAATTACGTATAATAATGAATTATACATAATTATATTCGTCTTAAAATAATCTATAATTAAATGTTTCTCAAGTTGAAGAAATATCAAGCGAGAAGCCAGAAACTGGAAGCAAATCTTTAAATTTAGTTATCAGCAGGGTTGGCGATCTGCTGCAAATCTTGGGGTGTCCTGGACTCCAGACTTAAAAAGAGTCCCCCACTTAAAAAATCATTTTGTAACTTTTGTTTTGATACGGATATTTAAATAGGGAAATAAAAGTTTTTTTAGACAGCTATCACTATAACTACACATATTCACAATGTAATAATATGTAAACATTCTGTTTTATGCCATGGTTGAGGATTATGCTTGCATCAAAACAAAAGTTTTAAAATGTTTTTATTGATAGAAGTGGAGAGGTCCACATTATGGCGGACCCCCTCACTACAAAAAAGTGGGGGAATTAGGGCCCCAAGACCCCCCCCCCCCCAGGATCGCCGTCCATGCTTATCAGGAAATAAATAAAGATAGTTTTTACTGAAGAAAGTTATTTAAAAATTATAAGTTATACTCAATAAAATTCTGTAAAAAAAGTTTCGAAAACACTCAAAGTGTGCATGCTTTCTACACAAAATTGTTTAAGTTAGCACATCTCAGATTTTTTGAAACCCCAAAACAACTAATACGAACATGCATTTCTATTCAAATTTTTGTAACCAACTTTAAAATAATACGACTGGAAACTATATTGCTGCATTGAAAACATGAAGACTTCCCAAATGCCTTCGCTTTTTTAACTCTTTCAAGTTTTGTCTAAATTCAACTTAAAACATTGAGTCTTTTTACGACTTCATCCACACAAACCATTTTCGCCGAAATTTCACGTTTTTATCCAAATTTCAATCTTTTAAAATATTTTATTCACCTTTAGTTTTTATATATAACAAACAAAAACATTTATTTCATGCCGATTAAAACGTTTTAAAATGTGTAATTAAAAATATTTTCAATTCGCTGGAGACAGCTTAATTATTTAGCAAAATATAATTCTTTGTGAAACAGTGTTTTAACTTGTATAATTATATTTTTTCAACTATTTTGAACAAAAACAATTCAAATTGATAAATTTAATTCCAATTCAAGTGTGTTACTATTTCGCACATTTACTCTATTCTCCACAATACTTTTGGAATAATATTTGATCACTTTTTCTGATTATTATTCATTTAATTTGTAAAAATATTTCAACAGTTTATTTTTTTTATTAGGTTTATATATATAAATAAATATTAAATTATTATTTTAATATTAATTTATCTGCCCACCCATCCCTACATTTAAATCAGTTACAATCGCAGACGAGTTAACTATATTTTCGCTCAGAGATCGTTTTACAGATTTTAATTGATATTCATGTTATATTTATTAATGTTTAACAAAATAGAATTTTATCTTTTATTTATCAATACAAATTAATAAACAAAGAATTTCATCCTTTTCAACTCTAGTCTACCCCGTCATTCTTTCTTCTGTCTTCTCATCTTCTCAAGTGATAGGCATGTATTATCACCAATCCACTTTTAAAGATCTGTGTGTCCATCAGTCAGTCAGTCAGTCAGTCAGTCAGTCAGTCAGTCAGTCAGTCAGTCAGTCAGTCAGTCAGTCAGTCAGTCAGTCTCCCGTTGTCTTGAAAACTGTTAGAGCATTCGAAAATAATTTCAATAATTTTCTATCTTTTTCTTGATCATCAGCTTCTCACGCCCATTTTACAATGACAGCATCGAAATCTCGCTTGTTGAGTCTTCTGCAACCAAGATTCTGTGGTGATTAAAACAGTGGTGATACAGCCAGTTTTAAAATACAATTTCATTACCATCAACCAACCTCCATTGCCATTCAATCACAATAGCTCTTTTTTCAGAATATTTTGACACTCATCTACAAATTTTTCGGCAATAAAAAACTGCTCGTCATACATAAGATTTTTTAAATGGCTTGAATTGGGTGGTCTAGTGCAAACGTTGCAAAATCTCAAACTCATCCACCACCAGCCATCCAGCTCCATTTTTCCACCTGCCTCAAAATCATAGATTCGACACATTTCAACTGCACGCCTTTCCTGAAACCAATTTTTCATTTATAAAAAAACACATCATACTTGATTAAAATGCATTAATAAGTTAATAAAATAAAATATATAAACAATTTATAATAAGACTTTTCATTATTGCTAAGTGTGTTAAGTGCTTAAAAATTAATGAATAATAATTCAAGGTTGTCGCACGAAACTTCGAATCTTAATTTGACATATTAAATTTCTTGAAGTTTATGCATTCTTAATTTTATTAATAGTATTTAAAATTATTATTTTATAATATTTAACATTGCTATTTAATGATGTTTAACATTATTGTTTAATTAACAGACGTTTATTCTTGTTCCGTTTTTTTCCAGAGACAATAGATCGTGTAGTAGTACCTCAACACGAAATAAGGTCTCAGGGATAAAACAAAATCTTGCATTTCAATGCTTAATTTATTTCTTATAATTATGAATAATTTATGCTTGAGTATTAATAAGTATATTTTTATACTTTTAACAATTTATATTCTTTTTGAATATTTATAATAACTTTTTTAACCAAAACATTCATCTGTTTATCCGTTAGTTTATCTATCTATTATCCATCCATTAAACTTTTTATTCTTTTACCTATGAAATCATTCATTCATTCATCTATCCACTCATTCATCCATCTATCCACTAATTCATCCACCTATTAACTCAATTAAGGCCAATCCATTTTTATCAGCAATAGTAATTTTTGTTTTTAAAATTAACAAAGATCAAAATGATTTTTATTGGATTAATTTTTAAAAAACGTAAAAGTATGTCAACTTAAAATGTAATATGATAAACATAGAGTTTTAATAAATAAAAAGAATTTTAAATGAAACCAAAAAATCAACAAACCATTTTGATAAAATTAAATTTATTGATCAAATTAAAAATATCAAAATAAAGAAAAATAATAAACTACCGATTTTTGTTTTGTTTTATCAAGGACTCTTATATAAAGTTAGATTAAAAGACAGATTTTGATATTTAAAAAAAATATATAATTATATATAATAAAGTTAATAATAACTATAATCAATCAGATAATAAAAATGATAATGTTGAAAAAACAATAGTATAAGTTTTTTTGCGAATGAAAGCTTATAATAGAATCTTCTTTCTAGTGAGTTAGCCTACATAGAATCCTGCATATTTTTAAATAAAAAACGCATCTTTTTCGATAGTGAAAAAAAAAATACCAGTGTCATAGCTAACCAAATTGGATTTATTTTCCCAATTCATTTTTCCCAACTTTCATGCCTTCTTTTTCTGAACTTTTGTTTTTATCCATTTCAAGTCTGCAAAACTCTTTTTGCACGTTTTTGTTATTTTTAAAGCGCGAAACAATAATATTTGTTATTCCTTATTTCGATGCGTTTATAATTATGAATTAGATCTTTTCACCAATATATTTTATATCTTATAAAGTTAAGCTATTTATCTATCAAATCCTCACCTATCCAACAGTAAGCTATCAATCCTTATTAACCAATTCTCCAAGACAGTATGAAAATAAAATTGAAACCTTTCAAAATAACTTTCAAGATACTTCAAAATCATCTAAAATATGTAAATGCCGGTAAAATTGTAACGCTTACAGCACTGTAATCTCAAATGACGCTTCGCCATATTCCAATCAAGTGTAGCAAACGCCTCCTTACATTACCTAACATTACATGAACATTACGATTACACTTACAATTACATCTTCAGTTTAGTATTTCAGATTTGAATCAAAACTTTCAACGCAAATCTTTTATAAGTTCTTCAAATTTTATCTTTTCAAGAACCTAACTCCATTTTTCAGACCTAACCTTCAAACCAGACTCTTATGTACATATATGCACATATATCCACACATACATCCACACTTACATTCACGCACGTGAATAATCACACATACAAGCATACATACATGCAAACAAATCTACACAGGTCTATACATACATTCACCCGAACATACAAACTCATACTTTCACACACACATAAGTACATACAAACACACATCCACACAGAAAAATATATATACACACATACACACATACGTATACAAACAAAACCCTTTTCGAATCACTCTCTCGATTCTTTTTATTCGTCAGCATCTCTCTATCCTCGAATAAAAGCATCCCCGTGTGTGTGTGTGCGTGTGTACGTGTGTGTGCATGTGTGTGCATGTGTGTGCATCTGTTTTTTCTTAGTTTTCCATTTTATTTTTTTCCTATGCAAACTTCCAGGGTTTGGGGTTTTAAATGAGTGTCTGCCTTTAAAGGTGCTTGTATGTGGTTTGAAATTTATGCGTGTTTATGTCTGTGTATGTGTGTACGTTCGGTGTGTCTCTTCATATTTGTGTATGTATGTGTGTTTGACATGTAGTCTTTCCTATTCATTGCTCAAACACCTTATCCTAAACTCTCACATGCACGCACTCATCTCAAAGACATATACACAGAAAAAAAGACACACATACACACACACAAACATACACACAGACACAAACATACACACAGTTCCACACACAAACCCACACATACACACACTTACACTCAGAGTCTATTTAAAAAGCACGGGAAATCCCGAAAGACTATGAATAGCCGACTGCTTCACAGCTCTAAAGGGTGTCCCGAATTTGGGACGATTTTCATGTTAATGAGGAGAAAAAAGCAAGGCTCTATACAAGTGTTGGTGGTGCTGATGATGATTGTAGGGGAGGTGATGATGGTACGAATCAGATGGTGGTTGTGATTAGGATGATGAAGAAGAGGAAAATGGAAAGTTTCACTAAGACTAAAGATGAACCCTTTCCAAATAAGGATATGGGATTATGAATTTTTGTTAATATTGATGATGATAATGATAATGAGGATAATAATATTGATGATAATGATGTTAATGATGATGACGATGATGATGATGTTGATGATGCTGACGATGATGATGGTAGAGATAACTCCACCCACGATTAAAACTTATTATAAGCCGTCTGCGAATAAACTCTGGAAAGAATTTCAGGAAATTCTCTGCACAAAAAAACTTAAAAACTATTGAAAGGTTTTATAAAATGTTTATTCAGCACGATAAACTCGGTATTAAGTTTCTTGAAAATATAGCTTGTGGGTGGTTGGTGTGGGTTGGTTAACTTAGAAGAAATAGCTTTTTTGAGAATTGTTAAAAACTTTTTTGTATAAACAAGCTGTGAACAATTTATGAGTAGGAAATACAAAATGGTGAGCACTATCATCATCGTAATCATCATCGTCATCATCACCATTATCATCATCATCGTTATCATCATCATCATCGAATATAAAGATGTAATATGTGTAGGTGGTCGAAATTAATAGGTGAAAAAGACCTTCAAAAGAGTATTGAAAAAATCTTTTTTATGTATGTATTCAATTCTTTGCCTATAAGCTTTGGAGTTTAAATAGGAAAATAAATTTAATAAATATAATTTTTTTTCTCTTATTGCAGGCTCACTAAATATATGTTAATATATCGTGACTGAAGAGTAAGAGTGGTGGGACAAAATGTGTATTTTGTTTAAGAAAAAAAACTTCAAAAATGGAAAGCTATTTAAAAAGCACTCGTTATCGGTGGTCTGGATTGTAGTGGCAATCGACAGCTACAGGAATCTTCCTTTAACTAGAGTGGAATTCCATTTGTGCATACAAATAAGATTGATAGTAATAGTATATTTGAAAAAAATAAAAATAGATGAAAATAAATAATTTAAATTATTCTGGAATACAAATGAAAACCTTGATAGAGTAATGATATTTAATTTAATTTAATATCACTTTTGTTAGTAATATTATTATTAATATTAAGCCCCTAAGTGTTCGAGAGATTTTTAGATAGTTGTTCTATTCTATATTTAAAGTCTTTTTATATCAAACGTTTGAGTGTATATTAATTATATCATTTTTATTACCACCGAAAATAACACTATATCAGATAAAACACACACGAGCAGTAAGAAAACAGGAGTATTTTTCAGGACTTGCAATTTTATTGTGACTTCGTCATCGTGATCATCTTCCTCCACTCTTTCATCATCATCTTCTCCATCATTATCATCATCTTTATCCTTCTCTCCATCATCATCAGGGCATGATGATAGCATCATCTTCATTCAGTTACCATCACTTTTTTCTTCTCTTCAATCCTTTTCTTTGCTCATCTTCATCACTTGAATCTCAAAACAGGAATAAATACTGACAATTTAATTGCATCATTATTTTTATATTTCTGATTAAAAACCAATTTTATGGTTCTTATTAATATTAAAACTATTATTATTTGTATTTTTGAATGGCAACAAAGTGCTTTTATTTTGCAAGTCGACAACTTGGAAAAGAAACAACGGCCTCAGAACAATAATAACAACAATTAAACAATAATAAAAATAATAATAATTAAACAATAAAAAAAATAATAATTAAACAATAAAGCCATAATAATTGTTTCAATAGAATAATAAGAAAAACAGAGATAAAGGGATGCACCAATGCATTGCACCGTAGAAACTACATCTAGATAATTAAAAAACAAAAAATCAATAAATGATTAAACAAATATAAAAAGCAATAATAATGATAATAATTCACAGCAATAGGAATATTCATTATTCTAATAATAATAATAATAATGAATTCTATTAACATTCTTTTGAATTTATGTCTATAAAGATTCCTTGACCTTTTATTTATGAATCTGTTCTTTTTCTCACTTCCCTCTATCATCATTATCGTCGTCATCATCATCATTACTATCATCATCATCATCATTATTCAAGTTTAATGATAACAACTATTAAAAACACGAAATATTAGAAAAAGACCACACACATAGGAAAATTATTTATCATTATTATTGATAAAAATAAAATAAAAGTAATAATTATTATGATGACGGCATGCTTAAGGGAAGGAAGGAAGGAAGGATGGAAGGAAGGATGGATGATGAGGTAATAGAAGAAAAGAGAAGCTAGGCTCTTTAAAAGACACTAAGAGTAATAAATAATTTAATAAAATTATTAATAAACAATAATAATTAAACGTGTCTAGACATTGTAAGAGAAATAACATGCGAGGCTTAATAAATATTAAATTATTATTATTTAACAAATATTATAATAAAAATATTTATATTATATTTAATGAATAATAAGAATTGCCCTGAAGAGGCTATAGAGCGTCTAGATGTGTGTGTTGCGTAGTTGTAGTGTTTCGATAATTAATTATAAAAATTATATTGAAGATAATATAATAAATAATTAATTATGATAATAAGTAATAATAATGAAATGAATAAAAGAAAAAAGATGGTATCCCAAGTTGTCCTATTGGATCTGTACAACTCATATACATCAATAGAAATAAAGAATAATAATGATAATAAACAATAGTATAAATAATATAAATAAACAATAATATAAATATAAATAAATAATAATATAAATATAATAAATAGTTATTAAAAAAGTAATGCGTGGAAGCGAATTGAGTGTTGAATTTCCTAGGAAGCGGAGTGAATACGAAGGAAGAAAGAAAGTTATTTTGGATGCATACAAAAATAAAAAGAAATATTTATTTTTAATAATAATAATATAACTATTTAATAATAAAATACCTATTTAATAAGAGAATTAATATTTTAAAAATTGGTTATAAGTGATGATGATGATGATCAGCACTGATACAACTACACATAGAAGCAGACATACACACAATTATAAGCCATAATAATAATAAAATTTATTATAAATAAATCAAAAATATAAAAAACTATAAATAATGTTAATAATTAACCGAAAAACAAGAATTACACCTAAATGAAAACATAAGTATCTGAAAATAATGATATATTATTAATAGAAAGAAATATATAAAGTTTTTATATATCTTATATAAAGTTCAGGCCATAGACAGTAAAGTATTACAGACAAGTTTACCTGGTACATAGACATTTAAATGTATATAAATGAAAAAAACAAAATAACTACTCTTTCTATGCTCCATTTGTTGTTGTTGTTGCAAAGAATAGAAAAAGTAGTCTTTACAGTGCTTAGAAAAAGAAATAAAATTATTAAAAATATTATTCAAAATATAAATAATAATAGAATTATTATTACAAATATTACTAATAATATTTGTATTTATGTAATTCGGCTTTCTTAGGAAGACAAAAATAAGAAAAATAATAACATCGAGAGAATAAATATTATTAAACTCCTGCTTGAAATATCAAACAGAATTATAAATAACTTCATCATCATCATCATAACCATCATCATCATCATCATTGTTTTCTTCAGCATCAGCATCATCACCACCTTCTTGCAGAATCACATGACATTGCCTAAATGGCGCATTTTTCAATTTTCCTGCAGGTTTTCTTGCAGATTACTGCAACAAAATTAAAATGAATTTGTTATTAAAATAATACTACTTTTCCTTTTCATGATCATCACTACCACCCGAAAAAATGTGCATTCAAAAAAGTAACTCAACCTCATACATATATTCACCAATCCATCCGCTCTTTCTAATCCCTCCATGTATCTATCTATCCATCCATGCATTCATTCATTCAACCACCCATGCATCCACTCTTTCTCATCCACCCACTAATGCACCCACAACTCCCCCTCCCACCCACTTGAAGAACTGCGAGGTGGAAGCGAGTGATATGCCCTTTCCAGGGGGGATGCATCCACCACCACCAACCCCACCACCACCAGCAGCACCACCTCCTCCCCCCTCATGCCTGCCCCTCCACGCGAGGAAGGATACCTCGCTGATTACGTCATGCTCGTACAGACGGTGGAAGATCGAGGCGAGGAGCGCTGTTTGATTGGTTGGGCGGGTGGGTGGGATCGGAGGAGATGGGAGAGAGTGGGATGGAGGGAGGAGAGGGGAGTGAGAAGGGGGGGGTGGGTGGGATGAAGATGGAGGGGGAGTGAGAAGGGGGGGTGGGATGAAGATGGGGGGGGGTGAGAAAGGGGAGGAGGAGGTGAGATGAAGATGGGGGGGGGGTGAGAAAGGGGAGGAGGAGGTGAGATGAAGATGGGGGGGGGGGGGGGTGAGAAAGGGGAGGAGGAGGTGAGATGAAGATGGGGGGGGGGGAGTGGGATGGAAAGAGGGGAGGGGAGTGAGAAAGAGGGGGTGGGGGAAGGTGAGTGTAATAACTACGGGAAGGGGCTTGGTGCCAGACCCTATCCTACCCCAATCATCATCATCAACATAACCATCATCATACCATACCCATCCGCCTCAACCCCTCCCAACCAACCAGAGGGATGTTCGAGAGAGTGGTCCAACTCCTGGAGGGCGTCCAACGCCACACCCTCCATGCGGCCACTCACCCACCTCTTCATCGAAGCCACGTGTCGCGACAAGTCGGCGTCGTCCAGGTGGTGTGTGCCTTGGTCGTCTGCTGTTGGCGGGTGGTCGTGGTGGGTTTGGTGGGTTGTTAGGTGGTGGAGGGGTGGTCGAGGGGTGGTGGAGGGAGAAAAGGTGGAGAGAATGAATGCAGGTGAACAAGTTTTAATAATAATAAATGAAAAAATAAATAACAATTATAATAAAAAGACATATAAATATTTTTTTATCAAAGAAAGCAATAACAATATCATGATATTAGATACAATAAACATTAAATCAAACATGGCACGAACTTTTGACAGCCGCCATGCAGACAGCCGTCATAAAATGCTTGGTGAAGAAGGCGCTTCCTGATGATGATGCTATAGAGTGCTCCTGATGATGATGATGGAGGACGGTGTTGATGATGATTGGGGTAGTGGTGATTTAAATGAAGATTGTGTAGAAAATAGTAAAATTTGAAAGTAATTTCCCCCTGTAAGCAACCCACCTAAGTACTCTAATCTGAATCCACCCTACCAACCCCACCAAAAAAACTCCCACCACTCGAAACTACCCCTACACCCAGATTAAACCCCCTCCCTCTCCCTTCCCCTCCCCCCCAACACTTCCTCCCCCCCCCTGCACACCTCGATCCAGGCAGCCAGGGTGCACGGAGTGGCAATGGCGTGCCTGTAAAGGTCACATGTCAAAGGCCGCAAGTTGTCTGCCTTCTGTCGTCGTGGTGGTGATGATGATGGTTGTGGTGGTTATGATAATGATGGTGTTGGTTGTGATGATGATGCTGATGGATAAGATAGCGATGGTGGTAAGAGATAATAATGATGGTGGTGGTTATGATAACGATGTTAATAGGAGATGATAATGATGAAGGTGATAAGCGAAAAGAACCCCTCACCCCGTTCCCTCAACCCATCACACACCCACAACCACACCACACCACACCACGCCACGCACATAGAGACGTCCAAACTCCTCGTAAGTTGCACAGGAAACAGCCTGCATCAGGTGCCAGAAACTGACGCCCGCCTCAGCACACCCCCTCACAAACTTCTCCTGCCCCTGTGGTGTTAAGTGGGGGGGGGGGGAAGGGGTGATTCGTCATTTATATACCAAAATACTTTTACTATGACTACTACTACTACTACTACTACTACTACTACTACTACTACTACTACTACTACTACAACTACTACTACTACTATTCATGATATTGAGATGAGAAGTAATAAGAATAATAAAATATTTGTGAAAACAATTGAAAAAATTAATTAATTAAAAAACCCTCATAACCCCTCCACCAAAACCTGCCCACTTCCGCCCCGCCTAACCATTTTGCGAGAGATCTTCCCAAACGAATCGAGCACCAGCCTGACCCTGGCGGCGGTGACTTTCTTAGCGGCATCATCACCACCAACCTCCTCATCTACCCCCTCAATTGGGGAGGTGGTGGTGGTGGTGGTGGTGGAGTGAGAAGCAAGGCTTGAGATGAGGGAGAAGAGGAGGTGGGAGGGAGGAGAGAAGGAGGAGGAGGAGGAGGGGGAGGAGGAGGAGGGGGAGTGAGTGAGGAGGGAGGTGAGGATCTCGGAGAGGTTGTCCCAAATGTGGGGCACGTCGATTTGGAGGTCGAATGCGTCCTCGACTGATTGCTCGAAACTGTTGAGGGTTCGAGATGGCAGTGTGGTGGTGGTGGTTTGGAGATGAGGGTGTGGTGGTGGTGGTTTGGAGATGAGGGTGTGGTGGTGGTGGTGGTGGTTTGGAGATGGCAGTGTGGTGGTGGTGGTTTGGAGATGGGAGTGTGGTGGTGGTGGTTTGGAGATGAGGGTGTGGTGGTGGTGGTTTGGAGATGGGAGTGTGGTGGTGGTGGTTTGGAGATGAGGGTGTGGTGGTGGTGGTTTGGAGATGAGGGTGTGGTGGTGGTGGTTTGGAGATGAGGGTGTGGTGGTGGTGGTGGTGGTTTGGAGATGAGGGTGTGGTGGTGGTAGTGGTGGTTTGGAGATGAGGGTGTGGTGGTGGTGGTGGTTTGGAGATGAGGGTGTGGTGGTGGTAGTGGTTTGGAGATGAGGGTGTGGTGGTGGTGGTTTCGAGATGAGGGTGTGGTGGTGGTGGTTTGGAGATGAGGGTGTGGTGGTGGTGGTTTGGAGATGGGAGTGTGGTGGTGGTGGTTTGGAGATGAGGGTGTGGTGGTGGTGGTTTGGAGATGGGAGTGTGGTGGTGGTGGTTTGGAGATGAGGGTGTGGTGGTGGTGGTTTGGAGATGAGGGTGTGGTGGTGGTGGTTTGGAGATGAGGGTGTGGTGGTGGTGGTTTGGAGATGAGGGTGTGGTGGTGGTGGTGGTTTGGAGATGAGGGTGTGGTGGTGGTGGTTTCGAGATGAGGGTGTGGTGGTGGTGGTGGTTTGGAGATGAGTGTGTGGTGGTGGTGGTGGTGGTTTGGAGATGAGGGTGTGGTGGTGGTGGTGGTGGTTTGGAGATGAGGGTGTGGTGGTGGTGGTGGTTTGGAGATGAGGGTGTGGTGGTGGTGGTGGTTTGGAGATGAAGGTGTGGTGGTGGTGGTTTCGAGATGAGGGTGTGGTGGTGGTGGTGGTTTGGAGATGGGAGTGTGGTGGTGGTGGTTTGGAGATGAGTGTGTGGTGGTGGTGGTGGTTTGGAGATGGGGTTGTGGTGGTGGTGGTTTGGAGATGGGAGTGTGGTGGTGGTGGTTTGGAGATGGGAGTGTGGTGGTGGTTTGGAGATGAGGGTGTGGTGGTGGTGGTGGTGGTGGTTTGGAGATGAGAGTGTGGTGGTGGTGGTTTGGAGATGAGGGTGTGGTGGTGGTGGTGGTGGTGGTGGGTTGGAGATGAGGGTGTGGTGGTGGTGGTTTGGAGTGTGGTGGTGGTGGGTTGGAGAGGAGGGTGTGGTGGTGGTGGTTTGGAGTGTGGTGGTGGTGGTGGGTTGGAGATGAGGGTGTGGTGGTGGTGGTTTGGAGATGGGAGTGTGGTGGTGGTGGTTTGGAGATGAGTGTGGTGGTGGTGGTTTGGAGATGAGGGTGTGGTGGTGGTGGTTTGGAGATGGGAGTGTGGTGGTGGTGGTTTGGAGATGGGAGTGTGGTG
>OX030967.1:7268258-7313857 GCA_943735955.1 Piscicola geometra | reverse complement strand
TGGTGGTGGTGGTTTGGAGATGAGGGTGTGGTGTTGGTGGTTTGGAGTGTGGTGGTGGTGGTTTGGAGATGAGGGTGTGGTGTTGGTGGTTTGGAGCGTGATGGTGGTGCTTTGGAGTGTGGTGGTGGTGGTTTGGAGTGTGGTGTTGGTGGTTTGGAGTGTGGTGGTTGTTTGGAGATGAGGGTGTGGTGGTGGTGGTTTGGAGTGTGGTGGTGGTGGTGGTTTGGAGTGTGGTGGTGGTGGTGGTGGTGGTGCAAGGGCAATGATAAAATTATCAATAATAATAGTAAAATTATAAAATAATGACAATAATAATATACTTAAAAAAGATAATATTATAACAGCAAAGTAATAAAAATATTTTTTATAAATAATAGAAAAATAATAATTAAAAATAACAAAACAACATCAAAGGAAGAAGCAGCACCTGGCCGCAAGGACGGACAGACTGAGCACGTGCCTGGCATACAACTCCGCCAGCAAGCGGCCGCAACTCGACAGGTGGATGCACGACTGGTCGACCACGAAGGCCACCAATGACGACGTGAAGTCTCGCCTCGTGCCCTCCGTGGAGAGTCCTAATTCGTCGATGCTCAACAAGGCGTCCTGCCATTGGTTGGTTGGTTGGTTGATGGGTGTGTTGGTGTATGCTTTGCGTGGGGATTGGCTTTTTATTGGTCGGTGTGTGGGTGGTGGGTGGGTGGGTGGGTGGTCGGTGTGTGGGTGGGTGGTGGGTGGGTGGGTGGGTGGTGGGTGGGTGGGTGGTGGGTGGGTGGGTGGCTTTTCATTTTTTTTCATGCTTTATAGTGTTCTTATTTTTACTCAGTTTGTTTTGACCTACATAGCACTTTGACCTGCACCAAAAACTCACCTTGATCTGACCTACAAAAAAACTTGACAATTCTAATTAACCGGCTAAAAAAGCAACCTGACCTGGCCTAAAAACGTGACCCGACCCACAAAGCCACCTTGAGGTCACCAGAGGCACAGTACTCCTTGAAAAGGCCTGCCACTTTGTTCCGGAAGACGTTGGCATCAAGGGGTGTGGTGGGGGCGTTGCTAAGGTGGTTGCTAGGATGGTTGTTGCCATGGTTGTTAGCGTAGTTGTTGGGGGTGAAGGCGGAAGCAGGGGAGGGAGAGGGGGATGGTGGGGGGTGGTGTGGGAGGGTTGCGGAGCGTGTGAAGACCATTTCGCTTTTGGAGGCACTGCCACTCGACTTGAATTGAGGGTAGGAGGAGTGTTGTTGTTTCTGGAAGTGTTGATGATGATGATGTTGTTGTTGTTGTTGTTGTGATCTTTGCGATGACGTCGACGGGGTTGGTGGTAGTTGTGATTGCTGTTGTTGTTGTGGCGGTAGTTGTTGTTGGGAAGGGTAGTAGGATTTGTGCGACTGAGGCGTTGGTGGTGGCTGCATGGAGGGGTGTCTGGAGGGAGGGTGGTGGGGTGAGTTGCGGTCACGGGAAATGCTGGACTCCCTGGAGCTAGAGTGGGAGGGTGAGGGGTGGGGGGAGGGGCGTGAGTGAGGTTGCTGTTGCGTCATCATCGCGTCTGAGTGCCTACTGCCCCTCCTGCTACTGTATGTGTGTTTGTGTGTGTGTGTGTGTGTGTGTGTGTGTGTGAGTGTGTGTGTGTATGTATGTTTATATATAAGTGTTTATTTGTGTGTGTGGGTATAGGTGTTTATGTGTACGTAAAAAAACTCACGGCAAAGAGTTGAAGTTGTTAGGCTCTTGTTGCTTATAAACACCGGCACCACTGGGACCCCCACCACCACCACTACCACCACCACCACCACCACCAGTATTGGCGGTAGATTGGTTTCTCCAATTATTCTCTCCCCTACTATGTCTAGGGGGTGGTCTGTTGTTGTAGATGTTGGGTGCATTGCTGGGCGGGTTAGGAGTGGGGGTGGTGGAGGGTGGTTCGAATTGGTCAAGGCCTGAGTTGATGAGGAGGTTGTACCTGGGTGGGTGGGTGGTTTGGAGGAGGTTGAGAGGGCGTTTGAAAATGGGGGAGAGATGTTGAAGGGGAGGGGGGGGGGTGGAATAGTGGAAAGCGAGGAAGGAACGACGAGAGGTAGTGGTGGTGAAGAATGGCAATGGCGTAAAGTAGGATGATATAAAAGATTGGTGTGAATGAGGATGAGAGGGGTGAAAGGGGAGCGCCACCTGTTGTTCGGTGCGGACTTTTCCGACTCGATGGACGAATTACGCGAGACGACGACGTTCTGGAAGTTAGGCACGCTGTTGCTGTTGGAGCCGGCCGTCCAGTTCACGCGACTAGGTCCGAGTTTGAAGTCGGACTCGACCAGTTTTGAGAATTTCAATTTAGAGTGGTCGATCGGGGTTTTTCCCAGATGTCGACCCACATAGCCACCACTACCACCACCACCACCACTACCACCACCTGGCCCACCACGGTTACACAACGTCCACTCGTCGGCGGCGGGGTCTGAGCCGCGGTGGAGGCCGTGGCGTTGGTTGTGGCGCATCATCATCATCATGGAATGGGTGGCCTGTTGGGGCGGGTGTGGCGGGAAGGAGGTGGTCATTTGGTAGTGCCTCTCCTGCTCTTCCTTGTGCGCGTCTTCGTGGATTTGGTCGATCGTCTTGGGGTTGTTGTCGTCCCTGCGTGGTACCCACTTGTTCTGGGTGAGTGGAGGAAGGGGGGAGGGGTGGATGTATGGAAGAATGTGTAATGTGTAAGTGTATCCTCCATTTAAATTTCCCCACAATCAACCACTCTTTCCCCAACACCACCACCTATCTAACCCCCAACACCCCTCAAACACCCTCCCCCCCACCAACAACACCCCACATACCCCCCTCAGCTCAATCAGGTCTTGCAGCATGAACTTGGTGCGGGGCAGCACCTTCTTCGAGTTGACCTTCTTCACTATTTCCGAAAAGCGCGCGTCAATCATCTCCTTGTTCTCAAGCACGTCGAGGTTCTTGCCTGCGTGGTGGTGGCGGTGGTTAGGAATGGGAGTGGGTGGTGGCGGGTGAGATGGTGAAAACGGATTACAAAATGATTTATTAGTTAAACATCAAAAATGCACATTAACCCACCAAGTCAAACCACACCCACAAAATAAATGACCTATCAACCAACCGTCACCTCAGGCATCAACCAAACAAGCACCCCATCATCATCAACTATCCCAATAACCGACCGAAACAACTACGCACCCACCCACCAATCATCCCAACCAAACCCCACCAAACCATCAATCCCCTACCCAAGAATCTCCCCCCCCCCCCACCGACGACCAATCACCCATCCAGCCCACCCTCAAGCCCACCCAACTGACCAATGGTCTTCACGAGCCAACAGAGGCACTCGAGTGAGTCGACGTCATCGGCCAGCATCAGCTTGGTCCAGCACTCGAACATTATGTTCGGTCGCAGCATTCGGATCATGAATAATTCACCGATGAATCTGTGTGGCAGTGGTGGCAGTGGTGGTGGTGGTGATGCCGAAAAAATCAACCACGATCCCCCACACTCCACTTCAATCCATTCCCTTTCTTCCCCCACCTACTCTAATCACCCCCCATTCCCCAATCACCTTATCTACCCACACTTCACCCACTCAACCCCCTTACTCCATCCAGCCTCAATCCAGCCTCAATCCAACCCCTCACTCCATCCCCCCCTCAACCCCCTCACTCCACCCCCCTTCTCAACCCCCCACACCCACCTGACATTCCCTAGGGACCTCCTTCGAGCCTTGTACAACATCTCGTCCCTCTGAGCCTCCATCGCCTTCTTCTCTTCCTGTCGCCATCATCATCATGACTATCATGACCACCACCACCATCATCATCATCATCCTCATCCTCCCCGCTCACCTTACTTCATCCCATCCCACCATCCTCTACTACAAATATCCCCCTCCCTCTCTAACCCCATTTCACACCCCCAAATCCCTATTCTAGCCCACTAAACCCATCCCACCACAAACCACCCCATCCCACCACAAACCAACCCATCCCACCACAAACCACCCCATCCCACCACAAACCAACCCATCCCACCACAAACCCACCCCCCTTGCCACAACCACCTCTGGGCACTTTTCCATCTTCTCCTGAACCTTGAGGATGTCCAATTCATCGGTCCTCTCCAGCTCGAACTGTTCCTGGCAACGGTTGATCAGCAGCTTCCGGAAGGACAGCACTTCCGGCGGTTTCGCCTTGCTGGGAACGTTGATCTGTCGTCGTCGTCGTTGGTGGTCGTTGGCGGTGATGATAATGGTGATGATGGTTTTTTTGGTGGTGTGGGGATGGTGATGATGGTGGTGATGAGGGAGGAGGTGATGGTGGTTATGGTGATGATAATGGTATTTAGGTAGTAACAGTATTTATTATTATTAATAAGAATATTAACAATAATGAAAATAATAATAAGATCTCACGGCGGATATCTTCTGAGCCATTTGAGCGTATATGCCACAGAAGTTCGGTTCTGAGATCGCCTTTAAATGAATTATCCCAATCATCATCATCATCATCATCATCATCATCATCATTGCCATCATCATCATCATCATCATGGCCGTTATCATCATCATCAGCACCACCTTTTCAAAAACCAAGTCAATGCACCCGGCCAGCTTGTCCTCCGTGTCTATTTGCATCTCCTTGAGCTGGATAATAATGAAAATAATAATAATAATAATTTTTATTCTTATTATAATAAAGATATGAGAAAAAAATAAAATGATGAAAGTGGTGATGACAATGATTTTGTTGATTATGATAATGGTGCTGTTGATGATTAGGATGATGATGATGATGTTGATGATGGTAATGTTGACGATGGTGATGATGATGATGGTGCTGATGATGATGAAGGGTAGGCATGGCAACCTTGTCGAGGAGCTTGGAGAAGTTCTGAGGAGTGAGTCTGTTCAGAATGCCCCTCACTGTCTTCAGCACAATCTGTCGCCATCACCATCATCATTATCATAATTATCATTATATTATTCATATTATTTTTTCTTATTCAATTTATTATTATTTATATTTTTACATTTTAATCTCACTTTTTTTGCATTAATATATTCATCAACCCATCCTCTCCCCCCTCCATCATACCTCGGTATCACTATCTTCATCACCACCCTCAGCATCATCACTAGTTCCTGTTACCCTCTTTCCTGCTGGTTTCCAAGCCTTTGTGGTTATGATGATGATTATGATGATATTGATGATGATGGTGATGATGTTAATGGTGGTAATGATAATGATGGTGATCAAGAAGAAAATTATATTTTTTTGTGGGTGAGTGTGTTGATTAATTTATCACCAAGTCCATCCTCATCATCATAACCACCACCTCATCCTCATCCTCATCATCATCATCATCACAACCTGCTCTGTGGTGTGTAGTTGCACTTCGGAGTTTAATTGCAAGTTGATGACCATGCGTTGTTGGGGGTGTTGTTGTTGTTGTTGTTGTTGAGATGGGTGAGAAAACTCTCGCTTCTGGCTCAGCCTGATGGTGATGATGGTGGTGGTGGTGGTGATGATGATGGTGGTGGTGGTGATGGTGGCGGTGATGGTGATGATGGTTGTGGTGGTGATGGTGATGATGGTGGTGATGATGGTGGTGGTGATGATGATGATGGTGGTGGTGATGATGATGGTGATGATGGTGGTTGTGGTGATGATGATGTAGATGATGGTGATGATGATGATGATGATGATGGTTGTGGTGATAATGATGATGTAGATGATGATGGTGGTGATGATGTAGATGATGGTGGTGATGATGATAGTGATGATAATGGTGGTGATGATGGCAGTAATAGCAATAACCTCTTGATTGGTCGGCCATGCTGCGAGTGAACCTTGCCGGGAAACATCACGGGATCGAATTGTTTTTGCTGCTGTTGTTGCTGCTGTTGTTGCATCATGCGTTGTAGCATTTGTTGCTGGTGTTGTTGCGGGAAATACATGTTAGTCAGGGATTCTCTCTGCGTGGTTGTTGTTTGGTGAGGTCTGTTGGCTTGCATTGTTATACAACACCATCGAAACAAGATCTCCACCATCAAAACCAGAATTACAACTACAACAGCAACACAAACCGTTCTCAACAATAACTACAACAACACCAACTGCTGCAACTAAAACGACATCAACAAGAACTACAACAACACCAACAACGACACCAACAAGAACTACACCAACAAAAACACCAATAAGAACGACACCAACAACGACACCAACAAGAACTACACCAACAACGACACCAACAAGAACTACACCAACAACGACACCAACAAGAACTACACCAACAACGACACCAACAAGAACTACACCAACAACGACACCAACAAGAACTACACCAACAACGACACCAACAAGAACTACACCAACAACGACACCAACAACGACACCAACAAGAACTACACCAACAACGACGAGACGAACCCTCCTCAGTATCTCGGATATCTCAGGCGAATGAAGGCATATCGGCTTGTTCGACTCGGGAAGGCTGCGTAGAGCCATCAGGAACTCTCTGGAGTAGATTCTTCGCTTTGATGTTGTAGTTGTTGTTGTTGTTGTTGGTGATGATGTTGGTGTAGTTGTTGTTGGTGATGTTGAAGAAGTTGTTGTAGTTGTTGATGATATAGTTGTTGTTGGTGGTGGTGATGTTGATGAAGTTGTTGTAGTTGTTGGTTCTTGTGTTTCTGTTGAAAGTGTTACGGATGTTGTTGTTTCAGTTGATGGTGTTGAAGAGGTTAACGAATTCGTTGTGGTTGTTGATGGGGCTGTAGTTGTGGTATCTTGCAAACTCAAAGTAGTAGTACTAGTAGTGGTAATATTAGAAACAGAAGTAGAAGCAGTGGTAGTGGCAGCAGCAGCGTTAGTAGTAGTAGTAGATACTACATCATGACATCTTGTAGTACTGACGTCCACACCATTACTACTACTTAGTACAACTGCCTCATTACTCATCAACACATCGAGTACAAGACCACTCGAGTTTGTTGCGCTCACTACTGATACTGCCTTATCAACAACAACACCACCACCGCCCCCACTAAGGCGTGAAGTGATCCTGTTGAAAATGCTTTGTTGTTGTTGTTGAGGTTGTTGTTGTTGTGGAGTTGTTGTAGTGGTTGTTGTAGTGGCAGAGGCTAAAGCCGAGTCGATTTCATCTTCCGACAACAAATCCGACGATGGTGTTGCAAACTTGTTATCATCATCATCGTCGTCGTCGTCATCATTATCATTACTAACTGACGCTTCTTTCGGCTTATCTACACTGAAGTCTGTGTAAGCTTCATCACCATCAACATCATCACCATCGTCATCAGTATCATTCACCACTTCATCAATTGATGAAGGTTGAATCAGTTTATCACCATCAACATCGTCACCAACCATATTTTTGTCATCATTATCATCATCTATCTTTTTCTTATCATCATCATCACCATCAATCATCTTTTGAATATTATCATCATCAACGCCGATTTTTTTTGCCACATCATCATCATCACCATCACCAATTTTACTGGATAAATCTTTCCTATTAGCATCTCCACCAGCAGCACTATCATCAGCACCCTTCTTTCCATCCATAAGCTCACTTCTTAATGGTGTCACTGCCCTCATCTCATCCACTCTTTCCACCACTCCATGCTCCTCCTCCTTCACTAAAGATTCACTTTTCACTCCATCCTCAATCATTCCTCCATTCTCTTTGATCCATGCAACTGCCTCATCTTTCAATACACTAGTGACTGGAAAATAAAATTTAAAAGAATATAATAATAATAATAATAATAATAATATTAAAAGTGTTATGATTAATTGAATTAAAAGATTTAATAATTGTAAATGTTTTGGCTTACCTTCAAGTTCCTTCGCTGGCATGAATTTGCTGAATGTCACATCTTGTTGTGAGTGTTGTAGTGCAGTGTTGCTATTCCTAGAAGAGACAAGAGTCGTGGTAGAAGCAGTGGTAGTAGTGGTAGAACCACTAGTAATGGTAATATTGGAAGTAGTGGTGGTAGTTGTAGTAGCAGAAACCACAGCCGTAGCCTGCAAAACTGTTGTAGTAGTTGTTGTTGCTGAGATGTTCTCAATTCCTACAGTTGTTGTTGGTGTTGTTGTTGTTGTTGAAACCTGAGCAACTAATGTTGAAACATTTTCTGTTGTTTTTATTGTGTTGTTTTTGTTGATTGTTGTTGCCTTGGTAGTTGTAACAACAGCTGTAACAGTGCTTGATTTAGTCGCAGCAACAACAAAACTAGAAGTTGTAGTTGTTATAGTTGTGCTAGCAGTGGTAGTAATAGTAACAGTAGAAACTGCTGCTGGTCTCTGAAATTAATTAAATTAAATTTACAAACAAAAATCAAGTTAAAATAAACAAACAATGCCTTTCTTTGAGTAATAGATCAATAAGCAAGGAACACTAAAACTACAAATTCAACCATGAACTTCTTCTTCCCATAAAGTGCAGGGCTCCTCTGGAGGATAGACGCACTTGGGCGACGGAAGGAATCGAACCCATGCTAGCGAGTCGAATGCCAAGCGTTTTACCGATAAGCTAATCCACCGCCCATCATACTGAAGCAACTACAAAACATTCCTACAAGCCCCGAAACTTGCCTCAACCCAAACACAAGCTCCCCAAGCCCCCCCTCCCCTCACCAAACCACCCAAACCCCGCCAACAAACATTCTCAGGTTGACCCTTTGTGACCACTGTCGCCCCTTCAGTGGCAGTGGTGAAAGTGGGTCTGGACTGGGCCTTGTAGTCAATCTCCTCATTCGTCTCAGGGTCGATGATGGGAATGGCATTCTTGCTTTTATTCGGGAGTCTTTTTGTTTCAGAGTAGCCTGGTTGGTAGGGTGGTTGGCCCGGGAATTTACCACTTCCGTGCAAGCCTGCATCTCCAGGCTCAATTCCTAATGGGTAAGAGCGCTATATAAATTTATTTAATTGATTGATTGATTGATTAAGATGGACTTATACATCCAATCAAATCTATTTAGTTGTATTTTAGCTATAAATAGAAATGGCTTCTTTGGTATATAAGAGATATAGATACTAGAGAATACAAATAATTTTATTATTACATTTATTTTATTTTATGCATTAAGTTGTGAATGGTTTAATGTTTGGAATGAGTGGTATGGATCAAGAAGATGAAGGAGATGATGATGATGAAGATGATGATGATGATGATGATGTAGGGCTCTAATAATAAGTAATGGTTAATGGTTACTAAAAATGACTTACGCATATTGGCTAGGTTTTTGTTGTACGGATTCATATCATTGGGCGATTGAATCTGGGAGATGGGTGTGTGGAGGGGGGAGTTGCCGTAAGAATAGCGAGTAAGGCCACCCATTTGTTGATGTTGTAGTTGCAGTTGTTGCTGTTGGATGACAAGAGGATACGGGGGTGTTTCAGGTGCTTGGTATTGAATGTAGCGAGGTTGTTGTTGTGGTTGTTGTGGATGATGATGTTGTTGTGGTATTGGTGGATGTTGTTGTTGTTGTTGTGGTATTTGTGGATGTTGTTGTTGTGGTATTTGTGGATGTTGTTGTTGTTGTTGTGGTATTTGTGGATGTTGTTGTTGTGGTATTTGTGGATGTTGTTGAAGATGCTGCGCTGGAGGTGGTTGTTGTGGGTGAGTTTGCTGTTGATGTTGTTGTTGATAATGGTGAATTTGCATTTGTTGTTGCTGTTGTGGTGTGAGCTGTTGCCTAAATCCTGGATGGGTGTTGTAGAAGAAATGTTGTGGTTGCTGGGTCATGAGTATTTGTCGGTATTGTTGGTTTGGGGTTTGGCAGACGAACTGGCGAATTTGGAAGTGAGGAGGTATCATGTTCTGAGAGATGAAGGGGTAGAAATTGCTATCAAAGTTCTGAGGTGGTGAAGGCATGGAAAAGATCTGGGAAGAAAGTTCATTGATTGGAAGGGTTTGGAAAGCCCCCGGGGAAACCAATGAATGCTGCTGCATGGGGGAAGACTGCGAACTGTAAATCCTAGAAAAGTCTTCGTTCGAGGGAGCATGCTGAGGATATGCGTGAGGGTAGTGTAGATTCCTATTGGCATCGGTCATCTGACCGACGTTGTAACTGTTTTTGTGGTTTTTATTCAAATTTATAATTCTTGATAATTGTGAAACTTAATTTATTGAAAAATCGCAAAATAAATAATTGACTATTTTGGTTTTTGAACATATATTTAGTTTGATTTGATAATGAATGATATGAGTATTCTTACGGGTTGCTTGGAGAAGCAGCCACCGCCGCATTGCCGACTAAGTGGCTTTTTACGTTTGCTTGACCTACTCCATTCATTCTATATTAAGGTACGGAATACCAGTAGAGAATATAACATCCATATTTAAATCCTTGATTTTACACGAAATTGAAATGTTATATTTATTATAATTACTTTTACAATTATATATTTTTTTCTAGTATATGTATTGTTTTTCACAGAGCTTTAAAAAGCAATATTTTTTAAAGATTTCTTGGATTGAAACTTTACGAAATTCTACTCGGCCAAAAATGGCTAATCGGCACTTGAATCATTCCAAAGATAGAGTTTGTCTAACTGCCAAAATACCATCTTCACATTTCCAGTTAAACACACACCATATTTACTTTATATACGTTTTAATTGAATAATGAACACTTTAAATATTAATAATTTATTGGAATACATTATGTGCATGAATACATTATAACAAGTTAATCGTCTTTATTAAAAAACAGAATAGTATAAATATATTTCCTTTTATAGGATAAAGAAAAGATATTCATGAATACTCTGTCAATAATTATTATAATTGTCATCCAAGTCACATTTCAGAAGTCTTAAAGATTCTTTTAGCACTCAAAAACCGTTTAAACCACCCTCTAAAAGTTAGTCGAATGATTAATTTATTGTGTTCAAAAGTAGTTAGGTTCCTATGATAGTTTAATGTCACGTTTTTAAAAACATATATTTTGGCAACTTCTAATGATGATCATGATCATGGGAATCAGGGAGACCACCAGATAGACCAATAATAGTGGTTGTCAGGTTGCCAATGAGGTCATGGTCGTCATGATTATGATCCCCGTGGTCATGACTATGATGTCCATGGTCATGATTGTGATCACCATGGGAGTGGCCATGACCCATAATCGCCAGCAGAGCTTCGATGACAAAGCCCATAAAAACGAAGATGGTCTTGGTAATGATCCTGTGGGAGATGGTCAGCTGCTCTGAGAGAAGCTCGAAGAAGGTTACGTAGAGGAAAGAGCCTGTGGAGGGGGTTGGTGGGAGGGGGTTGGTGGGAGGGGGTTGGTGGGAGGGGGTTGGTGGGAGGGGGTTGGTGGGAGGGGGTTGGTGGGAGGGGGTTGGTGGGAGGGGGTTGGTGGGAGGGGGTTGGTGGGAGGGGGTTGGTGGGAGGGGGTTGGTGGGAGGGGGTTGGTGGGAGGGGGTTGGTGGGAGGGGGTTGGTGGGAGGGGGTTGGTGGGAGGGGGTTGGTGGGAGGGGGTTGGTGGGAGGGGGTTGTTGGTTTGCGGAGGGGGTTGTTGTTTTGTGGAGGGGGTTGTTGGTTTGTGGAGGGGGGTTTGTTGTTTTGTGTGAACACACATATATTTTGTGAAAATGTTTTTTATTAATTTGAAAACATTTATTTTTTCGAATGTTTGTTTTATTTAAGAACAGTTATTTGTTCTCATGTTAGCTTTATTTAAAAGTAGGAATGGGTGGATCATGTGTTTGTATTGACAGTGCTCGGTTTTTTTGCGATCAAGAGGCTGAATAATCAATGACTGAAGAGCTCTCACAAAAATTTAAAAGTTAATTTAAAAATAATTAAAAAAAGTATTCAATTAAAAAAAATAGAATTAAAATATTTAAAATTGTAAATACCAGAGCTCAGAGCTTGCAGAACTCCGCTTACAGTGTTTTGAGTAACGCTATCATAACTATACTGTATCTGTGGTGGTGGTGATGATGATGTTGATGATAATGATGATGATAATGATGGTGCTGATAATGATGATGATAAGAATGGTGGTGATAATGATGAAGGCGGTCCTACCTCAGTAACGATAATTCCAATAAATATTCCCACAGGTAAGATGATGGAAAATACAGCCAGTACTAATGATATCTTCACTGTTAATCTGTTAGGGATGGATGGCTGATGAATGGATGGATGAACAGATGGATAACGAATGAATGGATAAATAGATAAATGAATGCATGGATGGAGAAACGGATGAATGAATGAATGAGTTTAAACCTTCCATTATTCTTCCATAACTGCAGTCCAGTGGTGAAGCAGATGACAATTTCGTGAATCAGCACTGAGAGGCTCAGTCTCCAAACACCTGACAACTCATGCATCAAGCCGATCGACAGGCCTGCATGGATGGATGCATGGATGGATTCATGGATGGATGCATGGATGGATGCATGGGTGGATGCATGGATGGATGCATGGATGGATGCTTGGATGGATTCATGGATGGATGCATGGATGGATGCATGGATGGATGCATGGATGGATGCATGGATGGATGCATGGATGGATGCATGCATGGATGGATGCATGGATGGATGCATGGATGGATGCATGGATGGATGCATGGATGGATGCATGGATGGATGAATGGATGGATGCTTGGATGGATTCATGGATGGATGCATGGATGGATGCATGGATGGATGCATGGATGGATGCATGGATGGATGCATGGATGGATGCATGGATGGATGCATGGATGGATGCATGGATGGATGCATGGATGGATGCATGGATGGATGCATGGATGGATGCTTGGATGGATTCATGGATGGATGCATGGATGGATGCATGGATGGATGCATGGATGGATGCATGGATGGATGCATGGATGGATGCATGGATGGATGCATGGATGGATGCATGGATGGATGCATGGATGGATGCATGGATGGATGCATGGATGGATGCATGGATGGATGCATGGATGGATGCATGGATGGATGCATGGATGGATGCATGGATGGATGCATGGATGGATGCATGGATGGATGCATGGATGGATGGATGCATGCATGGATGGATGCATGCATGGGTGCATGGATGCATGGATGGCAGTAGTAGTAATGGTAGTTGTGATAACTTGCCCATTTGCTTCATATCAACCACACACACAGGGAATACCCTCAAAGATGTGATGGAGCGACAGAGCAAGAATGAGGACCACAGAATGGGTGGCATGGCAGTGGTTGTGCACAGCTACATTTGGTTTCCCTTGACCTCCCTCAGTGACGTTAATGTCCGTGGGTAGAGCAACATCATGATTGAGATCAGTTCGCAGTGCGATATTGCTAGTGCCAATGTGGTTTTCTTGCGGTGGTAGCCTATTTTTTGCTTGTCGTTTTTGTTGCCGTCGCTGCTGAAATCCAACTAAAACATCAACGACAAGAACGAGGAAAAACCCGATCCCGACGAGGAAAAGTGCTATTGGGTATTCAGTGGAGCCGATGGATGATTGCGAGATGGTTTCGTCGGTTTCTGGGAGCATGTGGAGGAGAAATGTACCGAGAAAAACACCGCCGCCCAGGCATATGAGGTGGTTGAGGACTTTACTTTTTGCTGGGTCAATTTTTTGGTGCTTGTGTTGGTGCTGCTGGTTGGTGTGCGTGTTGTGAATGTGTTGGTTGGCGTAGTTGTTGTTTTTCTGAGTTTCACTGCTTCCTTGCGAAGGAATCGAGACTGATTCTTCTCTTTTTTCGTTGTTCGGTGTCACTTCAATTCCGCCATTCGCTTCTTCATCCTCCATTCCTTCATTCACTTGACCACCATCGATCCCACCACCTTCCACTTCCCCATCCATCCTACCATCCTCCATCCCATCCTCTTCCACATCCCTTCTGGAACGATTCTTCCTGAAACATCGGCTCCAGTCAATTCTCAGCAGTCCGAAGGGAAGGAGACAAGAGGCGAAACTCAAAACGAAAATCACGCAACCAACCAACAACTTGAAGGCCCATCGGTTCATTTCAAGACTTTAGATTTGTACAATTAAGTTAATTATTCTTTTAATATTATTATATTATATTATTGATTTAATATAAGAATATTAAAAAATTATTTCATATTAGTATATTAAAAAATTATTTAATATTAGTATATTAAAAAATTCTTTAATATTAGTATATTAAAAAAAGTATTTAATATTAGTATATTAAAAAAAGTATTTAATATTAGTATATTTAAAAAATTATTTAATATTAGAACATTAAAAAAATTATTTAATATTAGTATATTAAAAAAATTATTTAATATTAGTATATTAAAAAAATTATTTAATATTAGTATATTAAAAAAATTATTTAATATTAGTATATTAAAAAAATTATTTAATATTAGTATATTAAAAAAATTATTTAATATTAATATATTAAAAAAATTATTTCATATTATATTTTCTATTTCAAAGCAGAAAATCAAAATATTTAATTAGATGAAAATATTAAATTATAGTTCTTCAACGACAAACAGAAGGACTTAAATAAGGCTTTTAATAAGTGAAGGTAAAATACCCATATATGAATGATATATTCTATGTAAGGTATTATTAAGAATATATAAATGATTCATAACTGATATATCATCTATTTATTGGCGGGTTCATTTAATGCTGGTCTTGAAGCCCGTCCGGGTTTACGCCACGTTAATAATACTCGTCGTTGATTGTATTGTATTGCTTCAAATAGTAATTAATTTAGTATTCACAATATGCAATTAACACGAAATATGCAAATAAAATGAAATTTTTGGATGGGGAAAAATATAAAGAATTCTTAGATATTTAATTTTAAAGTCCTTTAATTTGGACCTTTCTAATGAGACAGAATGTTATTAAATTTATTATTAATGAAATTTAAAACAGCTTAAAATAACTTGAAGCTTTTCATTAAATAACAATTATTTTTTAAAATAATGAACTAACTATAAATATTTTTATTTAAACTTCGGTTCTTTTAGTTTGTCAAACATAATAAATTTGTAGTAAGACAATGACTGAAGGAATAATCAATAAATAAAAGGATAAAATATTGCATGATTAATCGAGTAACAATTGTAAGTTTTAGTTTTTACAGATGATTATATGATTCATTTTTGTGAACCACTCGAATGATAGAATAGTTGGAAATGTTTAAGTTTTTATTGTGAAGTTACTTTTGTTTTTGTTGTTTTCATTATTGTGGAGATTAAAAAGAAAATTACCACTCAAAACTCACCTAAGCCACTTCACAAATCTCAGAAAGCCCAAATTTTAAGAGGTTTTAAATCTATTTTAAATCTATATTAACCTGGTCTCAAATCACTCAGACGTTTTTAAAATAAATGGAAAAAAACTTAAAAACGTCGTCAAAAATGCTAAAATAATTTTTACAATAGATTTTTCAAAAATAACTTTTAATATTTCAAATTTTTTTTTGCCAACCTAAAACCTATCCTCAAACCTAACCCCCACCCTTGTCCCCCTAGCCCAAACCCTGACTTTTAACCGCTGACTCAACCCTGACCCCAAGCCTCGACCTCCATTCAATCAGTATTCAAGAGTACAGAGACGCCCTGGAGGACCCAATGGCTGGGGTGGTGGTGGGTCGAGAGGTGCGCGTCGAACACCCAGCCAGTGCCCATCGCATTCCTCCGCTTGGAGGTTACGTAGACAGGTGCAGTGAAGGTGTTCTGTGTGTGGGGGAGGGGAAAAGGGTGGAGAAGATGGGTTGCTTGGAAGAAGGAGAAAAGAAGGGTGACTGGTCAAGTGGCTGGGGAGGATGGGTGGTTGAGTGAATGAAAAAAGTGGGAAAAATCGGGCAGGGGTGACTTGATGTCCAGAGTGAAAATTCAAAAATGTTTACTAAAATTATTAAAATTACTCTTTCCATCCTGTCACTTTGTCATCTTCACGCCCCTCTTAAATCTCTCTTTATCTCTCTTTTTTATTCCTCCCCCCCTCCCACCTGCGTGTTGACCCTATGGCTCTCCACAGGGGCGACTTTGATCAGGGGCAGGGCTTCCAGCAGTTTACGGGGTGGCTGCTTCTGAAGAGTTCCTTTTTCTATATTCCAACTTGCCCCGTCTAGGAATAGGCCGTGGATATAACAGCCTGGATGGATTTGAATCAACTTTTTTTATTTAATAAATTTCGATTTAAATTCTAAATGGATTTAATTCATTTTTTCCCCATTTAATTATCATTAAAACCACTTCAAAGGCACAACCATTGAGTGGTTTTTCAGTGACGTCATCGGGATGGAGGAAGTTGGTGACGGTGGTGGAAAGGGTCGATCGGTCTAATGGCCAGTGGTTCAGTCTACACGTGGCCTGGATATGATGATGATGATGCTTATCAAAATCTCAATAATAATAATAATAATAAGCATCATCATCATCATGGAGAATGTAATATATAATAATAAAATATACTCTATAATAATAGTACAAATAATAGTAATCATCATCATCATCACCTGCATCAAGGCCGTGAGATAGGATTCAGGGATGTGGAGGCCTGACAACCAAATAGAGAAGGGCTCATGATCTGTAGCCTTGATGTTGATGATGATGATTATAGCGATGATGATGATGATGCTAATGCTGATGGTAATAATGGTGATGATGATGTTTGATCTCATTATAATAATTTTTTATTCCTATTATCATGACCGACCCAGTTCCAATATTGCTGATGCCTTCTCATCAAATCTTCCATCCAATCAGCCAGACTCTTAAGGGTGGCTGGTGCTAGTCTGGAGGGATGGGTGGATGGATGGATGGGTGGATGGATGGATGGATGGGTGAATGGATTGGTGGATGGATGGACGGATGGATGGATGCATGAAAAAAAATATAAGCCATCATCATTATCATCACCTCCTCCAAATGACTGGGATAACACCGTTGTACAAACTTCTAGCTACATCATCCATCTCAGCACTCATCCCCACCTCTCCTGCCAATGCCTGGTGATGATAATGATGACGATGATGAGAATGATGATGATGATGATGACGATGATTATGATAATTAAATTAATTTAAATTAACCAGCCTTATTGAGTCTATTGAGCGAAGTAAGCAGCAGGTCATTCAGACGATTAAAGCGGTCAATTTCCTGAAACAGGACTACAGTCGTTGGTGAGATGTCCCTGCCAAATCTGCGGATGCATGGGTGGATGGATGGACGCATGGATAGATGCATGAATGGATGGATGGATGAATGAGTGGATGAATAGATGGTTAAATGAGTGAAAATTTTAATGAAAGAATGAATAAATAAGTGAGCTCCAACTTCTTTTTGATTTTGTTGACATCGAAAGAGACTGGCAGTTTGGCGATGATTTCCATTGAGACCTGCTTTATGTGGTCCTCTCTGCTAGGCCCCAGTGCCACATCCCCTGATGGATGCATGGGTGGATGAATGGATGCATGGATGGGTAGATGAATGGATTGGTAGATGCATGGATTGGTAGATGCATGAATGGATGCATGGATTGGTAGATGCATGGATTGGTAGATGCATGAATGGATGCATGGTTGGATGCATGGATAGCTAGGTTGCTAACTAAATTCACTCATCTCCTTTTCAACCATCCCATTCCACCCTCCAGTCCATCCCCTCGTCCACCCTTCCATCCACCACCCCCCATTTCTTCCTTCCATCCACCCCCCCCCCCCTCTACCCCCATCCATCCACCAACCCACGAATGGCTGCAGATCCACCATATGTGACCAAATCTTCTTGATGGAGTTGCTATAGTAACCTATTTGAGCGTTGGCATGCAGACCAAATACGTCAGGACCGCTAGACAGGGGCAGACTTTCTATGTAGCCTGTGGAGATGATGATGATGATGGTGGTGGTGGTGATGATGATGGTGGTGATGATGATGATGGTGGTGATGATGATGGTGGTGGTGATGATGGTGGTGATGATAATGATTTTGGTGACGCAATGATTAAACTTTAATCTTATTTTAAGCTCAAACTTTTTGGAAAAAAAATCAAGCAAACCCAAACCCTTCAAAGAGGCCAAAAAATAACTTTTTATCATCATCATCATCATCGCTTGATAATGAACTTTTATTAATAAAATAATAATAAAAGATTAAAAAAAATATTAATCATATTAATACAAACTCAAAAAAGTTGATTTATCTAGCGCTGTAGGTATTTTGTAGTTGCAGAAGGCATCTTTGAAAAAAGAAAAAGGTTGGAATCGGTCAAAAATGAAGTCCCCCATATATTCGTCCATGTAGGACCTCAAGACACGCCTGTCAAAACCGTCTATCGCCCGTCCACCGTACATGACCTGTGGATGGGATGGGGGAATAAGGGATGGATGGGTGGATGGGATGGGGGAATAAGGGATGGATGGGTGGATGGGATGGGGGAATAAGGGATGGATGGGTGGATGGGATGGGTGAATAAGGGATGGATGGGTGGATGGGATGGGGGAATAAGGGATGGATGGGTGGATGGGATGGGTGAATAAGGGATGGATGGGTGTGGATGGGATGGAGGAATAAGGGATGAATGGGTGGATGGGATGGGGGAATAAGGGATGGATGGGTGGATGGGATGGGGGAATAAGGGATGGATGGGTGGATGGGATGGGGGAATAAGGGATGGATGGGTGGATGGGATGGGTGAATAAGGGATGGATGGGTGGATGGGATGGGGGAATAAGGGATGGATGGGTGGATGGGATGGGGGAATAAGGGATGGATGGGTGGATGGGATGGGGGAATAAGGGATGGATGGGTGGATGAGATGGGGGAATAAGGGATGGATGGGTGGATGGGATGGAGGAATAAGGGATGGAAAGTTGTGAATGGGATGGGGGAATAAGGGATGGATGGGTGTGGATGGGATGGAGGAATAAGGGATGGATGGGTGGATGAGATGGGGGAATAAGGGATGGATGGGTGGATGGGATGGAGGAATAAGGGATGGAAAGTTGTGAATGGGATGGGGGAATAAGGGATGGATGGGTGTGGATGGGATGGGGGAATAAGGGATGGAAGGGTGTGGATGGGATGGAGGAATAAGGGATGGATGGGTGGATGTGATTGGAGAGTGGAAGAGGGAAGAGTGGAAAGGTGGATAGATGGGTGGATGAGGAGTGAGGAGTGAAATGGATAAGGGGGCTGGAAGATGATGGTAAAATGGATGAATTGGAGAAACAAATATAAAAACTAAATGTATAAAACTTCTTCCAGAGTTTCCTAAAAAAATAAAGTTTTCCGCAGTGCACCATGCCCACCTCTCCAATCAGGTATTTGAGACTGTTCCAGGGCAGACGATCGTCTTCATTTTCTAGCGCTTTATTCAAATATGTCTTGAGAATGTCGAGACAGACGTGGAAGTCGGAGTCGTTGAAGTCGTAACGGACGTTCCAGCCGATCTGGAGTGGTGTTTAATTAAAATCTTTTGTTCCTTTTTTTGCAAATTAAATTAACTTGAAAATTCGTTTTGATTAAGAAGCGGGGAGAATATTTCATTGCATTATACCGCATTTTATTTTCTTGTATCATATTGTGTTGTACTTTATTGCATTGCATTGTATCGTATCGTATTGCATTCTACAAGCCCCACAAACCTTTCCATAATTGCGTCGTTCCTGCACCACAGCGTGGAAAAAGGCCAAAACGTAAAGGAGCGCTTTATACGAGGGATGCTCGCAACACTGCACAGACTTGTCCGGCAGTTTGAAGAAGGTGTTGCGGAGGTTGAGTCTGAGGCCTATTGGTGGTTCTGTCACTACCTGGAGAGGAGTGGCATTGTGTGGGATTGTGTGGATGGTGGTTGGGTTGGTGGTTAGTGTGGTTGGGTTGGTGGCTAGTGTGGTTGGGTTGGATTGGTTTGTGATTGGTTTGGATTGGTTGGGATTGGTTAGGATTTGAGATGGGTCGGTTGGGATTGGGTATCAATGTGTATTTAAGTTTTTTCTGTTACTCAGAACCTTGAGTGATTTCTGGAGGATTCCGACAGGAAACTGCCTTATCGGCTCAGTTGTCAACCAAAGCCTGGAGTCATTAAGTTATGGAAATTCCAATTTAGTTCATTTAAATATAAAATTATTAGTTAAAACTTTTATTTATAAATATAATCAAAAACTATCAAATTATTTGCCACCCTCAACCCATCAACCAACTTACAAACCCACTTACCAATCCATCCACCAATCCACCCACCAACCTAAAGTCTGGATGAGCTTTTTCGATTTTTTCAAAATGTTTTTCAAACTCCTTCAACCACGAAACCAAGAGATGACAGTTTTGCAGCATCAACCATTGCCCTCTCACTACTGCAGTCTCTAGTAGCTGAATCGCTAACTAGGAATGGGAAAAAAAAAATAATAATGCATTTTTTGCGTTTATCAATAAAAGATCCTTTTTGATAATCTGGGAAATCTATATATTAAAAGCAACAATTCAAAATGTTAAAAATCAATAAAATATATTTAAAACTAATATAAAAAATGTCTTCACTCAAACACAACCTTGTCTTGACCTTGCCCGAGCGACAAAAACTTCAGATTCGTCGCTGGAAAGTCAATATACTCGGAGAACTTCAACAAATCGCCCACCGGATCCGCTCCGGGCGAGAGAATGAGCACGATGGGCGAATGGGGCAGGCTTTGTCGGTGGATGAGTTTGTAGTTGACGACCGGTGATTCGACGAAAGACCCGCCCAGATGCGATGAAACGAACGTCACGATCGATGAATATACCCTGTCGACTCGGAGACAGCGGATCAGCATAAGTCGGTGGAAGGGTGTTTTGAAGGCGTTCTCGATTGTTGAAGGGAAGACGTCTTGCTCTGGGAAGTCTTTGTCGTGCCACTGGTGGTTGTATGGCGGGTGGTTTAGGGGTGGTTGTATGGGGGGTGGTTCAAAGGTGGTTGTGTTGTAGTGATCCATCCACCATCAATCTATTCATTCACCCAATCTATTCATTCAGCCATCTATTCATTTCCAATCTATTCATTCAGCCATCTATTCATTCACCCAATCTATTCATTCAGCCATCTATTCATTCACCCATCTATTCATTCACCCATCTATTCATTCACCCATCTATTCATTCACCCAATCTATTCATTCAGCCATCTATTCATTCACCCATCTATTCATTCACCCATCTATTCATTCACCCAATCTATTCATTCAGCCATCTATCCACTGACATCTTTCCACTCTTTTTCGTCCTTCTCCATCACATCCACTAAGCCTCCAAACACCCCTGCAAAGTCCTTCTCCAGTCGATTCAAGTTCTCCCAACAAGAACTGGCCAACCATTCAAAGCCATTCCTCCTCTCACTTTTTTCCAAGGATACTTTACCCTAGATTATTAATTGAGATTCCTTATTAATAAAGTTTTTTAGTTATTTTTTATGATTTATTATATTTCACATAAAAGAATAAAAAAGTCAAAATTTTTTACATTTAAACAAAACGCAAGTATAAAACCTTGATGAAAAAGTCGAGTTCATCTGTCTTAATGGCTCCTTGGTCCATCTGTCGTATGATGAGAAAATAAAGAAGACAATTTATTTAATTGTTTTGATGAGATGGCCTTAGATGCCTTTGCAACTGCTCAAAATAAATGGAAAAAAATTACACATTAAAACCCTAAAACAAATACAAACCACATAACTTCACCAGGCACATACATGGACAAAAAATCTCACAATAGCACCAAAAAAACCTCACCGATGCACACAAAAAACTCACAAACCCTGAAAGAACCCTAAAAAAAACAAAATCTGAACTTTACAAAACCTCCGAGCAAAACCTGAAGCTTGATACTCATATGGAAGGAAAAGAGGAGTTTGTGTCGCTCAAAGAGGCCAGTGCAGCCGTAGTTGTAGACGCTGGTGGTCAGTGTCTGCTGCATGTTGGCGAGTCTCTGGGAGAGGTCGTCACTTCGGAGACTTTCATGCAAGGACTGATCGAATACCTTGGAAGTGGTGTGGTTGAAATAATGCTTTAAACCACTTTCATACCACGCAACCAACCACCCTCCTTCTGCCCTCAAAACCTCCAAAACCACTGCCCAAACCACCCCAAGGTAGGCGGTGAGTGAGTGCTGGTACATGGAACTTATATTCGCCAAATCTCGCAGCACAAAATACAAAATGGCGCCGGTTCGTGCGACGTTTCTGTACGCGTCTCTGTTTGTGTCGATCTCTCTCTTTGTAGCTTCGCCTTGTCGCAGTTCTTTGGCCACTTCGCTTGCCTTTGACTGGTTGGTTGTTTGTTTTAGGCGTGGTTTGTAGTTTTATATTCATGAATGAATGTATGTAAATATTTATGCATGTATTTATCCATCCATGAATCCATCCATGCACCCATACATCCATGCATTCATGCATCTATCCATGCATCTATCCCACCTTAGTATTCTCTAGAGCATCACTCAAATCCACATTATCCAGCATGTTTCCACTCGACAAAGACAATTCCTTGAGGAGAGAGTCTTCCAGATCGTACAGGAGCAGACATTGCTTACTGCGGTATTGATGGTGGTGGTTTATGGATAGTTTGTTTCATCCATGCATCCATTCATTCATGCATGCATGCCACCATTCATCCATTCATCCATTCATTCATGCATGCATGCATGCCACCATTCATCCATTCATTCATCTATCTATCTATCCATGCATGCCACCATTTATCCACCTCGTCTCTTCTATCAGTGTTTCTCTCCTCTCTTCCAATGCAGGCTTCTCAAACTTCACGATGTAACTCAACAACTGGTTTTCCAAGCCCTGATTGAATATACGAGAAAAATATGTAACAACATTTTTTTAGCTTTTACATTTTTTTGCGTTGCCTAGCTAATAATTAATAATAACACTATTATTATGTACTAAATGTAAACATTAGATCTAAATTAAAATAAAATAAATTAGTAAACAAATATATTACTAAATATAACCCACCTCCCCTATCCCTTCCCGCCTATATTAACCTTGACAGTGACATTGAAATTGACGACGACGGACGTTCCAAAGATGGATGGAGTGAGGGGTGGATTTGATATTTTGGTGTTGAGATAGAGGCGAAAGTTATGATCATAGTCGACCTCCTTGTCACCCAGTACTACGTATTCTCTACCTTTGTCACCTGGCGACAAGTTTTAAACATATTTTTTTACAATTTTGTTTACATTTGTATTTCTTTTTTCGTTTTTTTAAACAACTTATTATATTTATAATGATGATACTATAATTATTGATTGAAGATTGGAATTTTATTAAGATATTCGGTGGATAGATTGACAAGGGATGGATGGATGGATGGATGAATGGATGGATGGATGGTTGGATGAATGGATGGAAGAATGGATGGATGAATGGATAGACAAATAGAAAGACAGATGGATGGATGGATTGACCCACCCACCCCTTATTTTCTTCTCGAGGACATTGTTGATGACGGGGTCGATGTAGTCGTCAACGTCGACAAACATCACAGCTGATCCGAATTTCAGCGCCACCTCCAGACGCTTCAAGAAGTCCGCGTCACTGAATGTCAGAATCTGTGGTTTTTGTGGTTGTTGCTGTTGTTGTTTTTGTGGTTGTTGCTGTTGTTGTTTTTGTGGTTGTTGTTGGCGGCTGGGGGTGGTTGGTGTTAGTGGTAGTTTTTGTGGTTTTGATGGTAGTTGTGGTTGTCTTCTTCATCATCATCATCATCATCATCACCACCTTGAGTCCATTTGCCTGCTCCTTCTTCTTAATCCAGCTGAGTGCCTGCTGTTCCGGGTCGATGAACAACGGAAATCTAAAATAATAAATTGTTTAATTTAATTTTAAAAAATAAAAATAAAATGATATTAGTAAACCCTGCATTAGAAATAAATAAAACATGGAATTAAAAAAACGATTTTACTTTTTTTCATTATTTTTTTCTGCCATAACTCTGGCACGCTTACGATTTCTACAATGGCTGCTCAAATTTCGCTTACAAAAACAAAACGAAAAATCATAATTAAACTGTTCAAACTCCAAAAATACTTCAAAAATCGAGGGCTTTACACAGCCCAGTGGGGAGACCTGCTGGCTTGCGTGGTGAGAATGGCATTCTGAATGGAAAAGACATCCGGAGGGAGGCCTTCGGAGGTCCATCTGGTTCGTTGGAGGAGGGGGGGAAGGGAGGATGGAGGGGGGGTGAGGGAGGGGAGGGGAGAGGGAGGAGGAGGGAGAAGTTAGTGTTCTTGTTGAGGATGCTTGCGTCTTGATGTTTGTTTGATTAAGAAATGAAGGAAACATAAGATAATTCGAAATTTAAAAAAAGAAAAACTATGTAAAAAGTTTAAAAACAGTCTTAACAGTCCGAAAAACATCCACACCGACTATCACAACAGCATTAACAACAACAACATTAACAACAACAACAACCTGCTAATTTCAACTTCACTGGTCAGCAGCTTCGTCAAACTAAACTGATGACTCACTGGAATTCCCCGCGTCATGACGTCATTCAACCACGTGTTTCTAATTATAGACTCTCGGAATTCCCAGTTAAAAGCGCCCAAGTAGGCTAAAAAGCCCGCCCCCAATAGGCAGTCGCCAATCAGGTTTTCTTTCGTTTCACTAAGTTCCTTTAGTTCTCTCGACCATCTTGTGTTTGTTTGTGTTTGTGTTTGTGTTTGTTTGTGTTTGTGTGTGTGTGTGTGTGTGTGTGTGTGTGTGTGTGTGTGTGTGTGTGTGTGTGTGTGTGTGTGTGTGTGTGTGTGTGTGCATGTGTTTGTCTGCGTGTTCATGTTTAGTTTGCGTACAAAAAGTGAATTTTTCCTTTTTCATTTATTTAAATTGAGATTTTTTTTCTTATTCCTGCACCATTCACCTTTCACTCTCCGACCCAAGACCAGCTATGAGTCTTCCCGCCACATTCAGCCTTCTCTCCATCGTTCCTGTTTTCTCCTTCAATCCACCAATCAATAAGTTAATTGATCTACCACTTAAATTAATATTAATTATTCATAAAATCATCCACTTAACCAATAAACCACTTTATCAATCAACCAGTTAATGACTCAATCAATCAATCAGTCGATCGTCCAAATAACCAATTCTCCAATCAACCAAATCTTCTAAACGAAAACATTTTTTAAACTGTTAAAAACCAAGTTCTCCACCAGTAGTGACCTGTAGCGCGCACTTTTCGACACTGGCTCTTTCATACCGATTGTAGAGGGCGGCCAGCTGACCCTCCACCACCTGCAGCTCTTCGGTGATCTTCTTGTAGTCTCTATTCGATTTCTCTAGAACCTTTGGTGGCATATTTCAAAGGATTCCGAATCAAGCCAAGCTATTCCGATTTAGCCTCAATATTTTAACTTTACAAGATATTTTTATTGATAAATCAACTTATCAGCTCCATCTCTAACCCTAACCCTTCTACCGTAAACCTCACTAAATTTATCCCTCAGTAACTCAAGCCCACCCACCAAAACCCACCGAACTCTCTTCCCCCCCCCCAATCCAGCCCTCCTCACCTTTTCCAGATTAGTGACTTTGTCTCGTTTTGGCTTCACCTCCTTAGCCACGTCGCAGTACTGCAGCACCGCCTCCACGAACTTCAGCATTCCAGCCGCTGCAACACTCTTCTCGTTCATCTCACTCCAAGTCATGTCCAGTTCTCTGAGCCGATCCTTCACCATCATCACCTTCGAGGGGGGGGGGGGGGGTGGAGAGGGGAGGGTGGGCGATGGGTTGTAGTTGTAGGTTATATATGC
Source organism: Piscicola geometra (assembly GCA_943735955.1). NCBI lineage: Eukaryota > Metazoa > Annelida > Clitellata > Hirudinida > Piscicolidae > Piscicola > Piscicola geometra. The sequence goes on along the minus strand of OX030967.1, from coordinate 7,288,072 downwards.
AGTTTTGGGTTGTAAAACTTATTTAAAAGTTGAATTGTAGTTTTAGAAACCTTTAAAAGTAGAAATTGTTGGAATAACAAGCATAGACTTCCCCCTAGCACACCCTACTCAACAGACATCTCTCCAACAACCCCTGGCCCTCCCTACAGACGCCCTTCTTCCTCTAACCCCCCCCCCCTCCCCCCCCCTCCCCCACAGACCTGTCTGAGCGATATGGAGTCAGCATCGATTTCCTTGAGCGACTTGATGAAGTTGACGTCAGTCATCATCGCCCTGGCCGACTTCCAACTCACCTCCTTGATGCCTGTTGATGATGATGATGATGATGATGATGATGATGATAATGATTTTGATGATGATGGTAATGATAATGATGATGATGATGATGATAATGATGATGATGATGATGATGATGATGATGATGATGATACTGGTGATGATGGTGATGATGATAACGATGACATCACCAACCCTTCAAAACTACAATACACTCGCACACTGTTTGCACTGGTTGAGGTGGCTTGGAGAAGGATCTGGTGGTGAGGAGGGAAAGGGGGTGGGGGAGTGAAAAAGAATGCAAGGAAAGGGGTGAAGCAAAAGAATAGGTGGTGGGGGGTGAAGAGTAATGAAAAAAAGATAAAGGAAAAAGATGAGTTAATTAAACTTTGAAAATTGTAGGAGTTAAAAATCGCGATGTTAAACTTATTATATATAGTATTTTTGAAGTATTTTTTAAAAATATTCTTTTTCTTCACAAACGATAAATTGTAGGCCACCTAGTTTCAGTGACAGAGTTCTTATCTAGGTCATCTAGTGCCAGCTTTGCAGCTTCCAGAGCCGGCATCGCTTCCGCCAATACTTTCTCAGCATCTTTCTAGGTCAAGATGATGACGGTGTTGATGATGATGATGACGGTGTAGATCATGATGATGGTGCTGATGATTTTGATAATGATGATGATGATGGAGATGATAATGATTAAATCATCATCAACAACCTTTTCTCGTTCAATGGTATTTTTTTGCTCTTCAATTTCTCTTCCTTTTTCCACCGCCAGCTTCTTCTGTTTTTCAGCCTGCCAAATTTAGTTTTTCAATATAAATAACTTGAAGTTTGTGAATAAATATTTAAAAGCAAAAAAAAGTGTAAAAAAACAAAATAAAATTTGAGAGTTGTTGCCAACTTTTTCTGTTCCTCCCATGATGTGATCCAGCAAACCATCACAAGCCTTCGTCTTGCTACTCACCTCCTGCAATGGTTGTAAGTGGTTGTAAGTGGTTGTAGGTGGTTGCAGGTGGTTGTAGGTGGTTGTAGGTGGTTGCAGGTGGTTGCAGGTGGTTGCAGATGGTTGCAGGTGGTTGTAGGTGGTTGTAGCTTAAGTGGTTGTAGCAGTTTAGTGAGGATATTTTATTTATACCACAACAACCACAACTAACACAACTACCACAACAACAACAAACACCACAACAATTACCACAACACTACAACCACCACAACACTACAACAACAACAACCACAACCACCACCACAACAACCACCACAACACTACAACCACCACAACACTACAACAACAACAACCACAACCACCACCACCACCACAACAACCACCTTCTTTTGCGACGACAACTTCTCGTTTAACACTTCCAACTGCTCACTCGTCTCCACCAACCTCCTCATGCCACTGCTCAAGCGCTCACACTGATGATGATGATGATGATGATGATGATGATGATGATGATGATGATGATGATGATGATGATGGTGGTGATGATGGTGATGATGATGATGATGATGATGAGGATGATGATGATGATGAGGATGATGATGATGATGATGATGATGATGATGATGAAGTTGAAATTCATTTTTAAAACAATATTTTTTTTAAAACTAAAACTAAAGAATATGTATAAAAAAACTGAAATACATTTTTACAAACATTTTTCTTTTTGCCAAGTTTGAACTTTTTTCTACTACCACCACCATCTCAGCCACCACTACCCCCACCACTACAACTACCACCACCACTACTACTACCACCCCACTACCCCTACCACTACCACCATCCCCATTCCCATCCCCTCCCCTCACCACCATCCCCCCACTCCCCCCCCCCCACCTGTTCTTGCGCATACTTTTCCTTCTTGGTGAGCAGGCGCAAGTAGGTGCTCAAGTAATCCAGGTAATTCTTGGGCGTCACAAAATTATTTCGGCGCCATTTTACCTGAAACTCGCCGCTTGATAGGCCCACCGCCTGGTGCACCAACACCACGTGACCTACAATACTCTCACGCGATTGGAGGGGAATTACGGGGTTCTGATTGGGTAATGGTGTGGTTTCGAGTGTTTTTAGGTAAAATTTGAAGATTTCAAAGAGTTCAAACGTTTATTAAATACCTAATTTCTTACACCCACCCACCCACACATCCTTTTTTCATCTACCCACACATTCACCCACTTTACACTTAACCATCCACCCACTCTTCCAGCCATCCCTCTGTCTACCCACCCACCCACGCCAGCACTCAACCCACCTCAGGAGAAACAAAGACAGAGGCCACAGCAAACAGAGCTTGTTCAGGCCAGGGCATGAACCAGTCGATGTTTGAATTGTTCACCATTCCTTTTGTATTTCATTGTTGGTGGTGCATGATGGTGCTATGGTGTGGACTTCTTTGTTACACAAATATTATTTTACGTTTAGAAAAAAAACATGATCCACCTTAACCTTTATTACTTTTTAGCTAGTTTTATATCAATCGTTTTAAAAACTTTCCAGTAGCATTCTATATTTTTGAACATTTTATTCGGTTAATGCATGAATCTTCTCACTGAAGTATTTCTTCACACCACCCACTCATCCATCCACCCACCCATCTATCTATCTCCCCCCCCCCCCCTTCCTCACTACCCTCTTCCATTCCCCCAACCCATTCCCTCAACCCATCAACCAACCAGGAAAGTTTCTGCAACGGTTTCTCAGTCGATCCGAGACCGGTGACATCGACAGCAGAACGTGCAGATTGTTGGAGCACTTGTTCACGAAGTACTGCCACACACTGTCCTTTGCTGGCCCCCCCTCTTTGTTGTCCACCCCTCCTCCACCTGCCCCTCCACCCCCTCCACCCCCTCCACCCCCCTTGCTGTTTGTCTTTCCTCCGTCACTTCTCAGCTGTCGGAAGGAGATGAATTTTTAGGAAGGAGATGAATTGAGAGAGGAGGAAGGAAAAAAAGAGGAAAAGGTAGAAGAAGGTGATTTGTATTTGGTAGGAGAAGATACATTTTTAGCACAGTCTTTAATTAAAAATTTTGAAATTTTATAGCGCTTAACTACATTTCCTCTTGAGGCCGCCTCCCCCTCCTCATCCACCTCCTCCCCCATCACCTTCGGGTGGTTATAAATTCAAGATGAAATGTTGAATTCATTGAAATAATTACTCTTTAGTGGTGCTTTTGTGATTCTGAAATGCCTTTTTATGGTGAAGGCGTGGAAACTAATTGAAAATGTCGTTAATTTTACTGATACTTTTGTTGATGCCTATTGCAAACAAAAAGTTTAATAAAATATGGTGAAAATCTTAAAAACAAATAGTGAAATAGTGAGAAAAACTTTAAAAAAGTTTTTAAAAAGCAAAAAGAAAAAAAGAAAAATGAAATTGCTAGACTAGAATGTATTCGTCGTATTCAACGTCCGATAGGTTTTGATAGAAAGTGCTGTAGCTCATCTTCGGAGAGAATTTAATTAGTTTATAATTGATTTATTATTATTAGAAAAAGATAATTGATAATTATGAATATAAATGAATAATTTGACTGAATATTGAAATCTTTAAATATGATTTTAAAAAGGATAACTATGATGAAGTTATGCAAAATAGTTGTATAAATGGTGAGTAAACATTTTACAAAGGTTTATTTTGAAAATGGAATTAATAATATTCAAATCATCAATTTAAAAAAAATGATTATTTAAGATATTAATTTAATATAATCTTTCAAACCTGTCCGATAATCTGTTCTTTCTCGTCCTCACCAAAGAGGGCTGGCACCATTCCACTGGTCAACATGTTGTTTGTCAGCTCCAAGAAGCCTGTTGTCGTAGATGTGGTGGTAGTAGTGGGTGTAGTGGCTGTAGATGGTGGTATATGGTAGTGCAAGTGGTGGATGTAGTGGATCACTATCACCACCATTTCTACCACCACCACTACTACCACTACAACCACCATCCTCACTGCCACCACCCTCATCATCACTACCATCACCACCACCACCACAAACCTTCCTCCACCACGTGCTGGTCGGTCATTAGAAACACCACTTTTTTGTTTTCCATCCCAAGTTTGTTGTAGAGGGATTTCAAATCCTCTCTGAAGGACAATTCGTTGTATCCACGACTGAGGGATATCTCAAACACCTGGCGAGTGTTTTGACTTTGGTGGAGATTTACTCAAAATAAAAGTTTTTTTTGAAAGGAATTATTTATAAAATGTTTTGAATATTTAAATCTTAAAAACCCTATTAAAAAACGTAAAAAACGCAAAAAAAAACATTTACAAAAAAATTATCCACAAAACCAAATCACATCAAACCCTCCACAAATCCCATTGTATTCTGTTCACCTCACAACGGGCAGTAAAAGCGGCAAGTCTGGCGATGCTCTGCTTGCCACTGCCACCGACGCCGACCAGCAGGGCGTGACCCTGTGGCATGCGGAGGACTCTGTGCAGACGGGCGATGTGGTCGATGCAGTCTTCGAAGAGGACCAGATCCATCGAGTTGGTGTGCTTGTCGTTGTATTCGTCGAGGATCTGGTGTGGTGGAAGGGAGGGAGAGGGGTTAAATGGGGGGAAGGGGGGGGGGGGAGTTAAATGGCAGATAGGAAGAGAATGGGGGGAAGGACTAAAAAAAATGAAGAGCAAATTGTTTCATTTTTTTCTACGCCACACATTCTTTGAACCTTACAACTAAAAACATAAACCCATTTTTTCGGACCACTATTACCTCTTGCAGCAAAGCCTTGACAGCTTCATAGTCTTGGAGATCTTCATAGAACCTCGTCTCGCCCTCATCGAGCGCATTCTTGAAGTCTCCAAACAACAATGGTTCTCTCAGTACAAAGTCTAAGTCACCTGGAAAACTTTCGTTCAAAAGTTCTTCTATCTTGGTCTGTGTGTGTGTGTGGGTGTTGAGTGTGTGTGTGTGTTGCTGTGTGTGTGTCGGTGTGGGTTTATGTGTGTGTGTGTGCATAAGTGTATGTGTGTGTGTATGAGTAAGCGCATGGGTGTGTCCTCCCTCCCTTCCCCCCCACCCCCTACCCCAACGACGATCTTATCCTCCTGCGAAATAAGTCGATCACACAAAACTCTCGTACATTCGTTGCGCCACACGCGCAGAAGTTGGCGCCCTTGGGTGACCTTGGAAAATGAGGTCAAGGTCAAGCCGTTGTAAATGCGCGAGAGGTCCCTCAGGTTGAAGACGTAATGGAACTTGGAGGGTGTTGGTGCCAGGGTGTGCACGACGTGTCTGTGGGGAGGGTGGGGGGGGGAGTGTGAGGAGGAGGGATGGGGTGAGGAAGGATGGGAGTTGCTTTGTGGATAGGAGGGGGATGTGAAGGATTAATGAAGATTTATTGTGGCGGATGGATAGAAGGATGAATGGAAGTGGCTGAATCTTATATTGAAATTTTATTTTTTTACAAGTTCTAAATGATTAAAACACTCAAATTAAAAACACAAAATCTTTTAAATAAGCTTCTTTCAAAAAACTAGAAAATTCCAAAATCACAAACTTATAAAGGCTCAAGGTCATGGTGGTGAGGTGAGCAGCGATGTCTTTGATTTCCTGTTCAAACGAGGCCAAATGTCCTTGTAAGATGCAGTTGTAGATGCGAAAGAGCGACTCATAGACCGGGGACGCCATGTGGAAGGTGGTGAACAGGGACAGGAACCTGGGGTCCAACTCATGCCTTCCCCCTCCGGCTTTTCCCATTGCGCCTACCCACAATAATTCTCGTAGGTTTTTCCAGTTAAGGTCTTTGCCCCTCTCGTAACACCCACTCCGTTCCAGTAGGAGTTTCAGTAGAGCTATCGGCTGTTGTGTTCCGTACTTGTCGACCTGGTTTTCGTTTTGAATAAGCTTGATTACTGAGTATTATGACATTGGATTTTTAATTTTGTTAGTTTTTCAGATAAATTTTTTGTCATAAAACACGAAGTACCACACATACCACAAATAAAGCACAAAAAAACACATAAGGTGTCACACATAGCACACACAAGAAAAGCACACAAATCCCATAATGTGTCACACATACCACACACAAGAAACACACAACCACCACACACTTGAGGCATATTCAAATCATCCAAAAAGACCAAAAGTTTTTTCCCGGAAGGGGGTGCCAGCAAGTCCTTGGTCTTTCGCTCGAGATTCGCTTCCAAATTGCGCTGCAGGTCGAGTGAGGTGGTGCGGGAAGAGAAGTTGACGACAAGAATGTTGTGGCTGCTGCGGTCGAGATCTCTGAGGAAGGAGCTGATGGTGGCTGTCTTGCTCGTGCCCGTCTCACCGACCAGAAGGGTGGGTCGTTGCATGGATACCTTGGGTGGAGGGGGGGGGGGGAAGTACGATGAAATTGTTAGTTGTATGGATGGTGGTTGAGAGATGAGAAGGGATTGAGGGAAGGATGGGAAGAAAAGGAAATGGGAGATAAAAAAGAAAATTAATCTTTAAAAATTCTTTTTTTAAATTGAAAAATAAAGAAATGATATAAATAAAAGTTAACATTTACATTTTTCATGAATTCACAAGACAATGAAAACCTGTAACTTGAGAAGCCACACAGTGCGGATGGTGTCCAGGGTAGGCACCAAAATCTGATTGAACCTTCACGCCCCAATTAATCCGTTAATAATTATAAATAAAAAATATAATTGAAAGAAATAATTATATTTAATCTAATTTAATTAATAGAAACACTAATTATAAATTCCATTAAATTAAACGTTTCTTGCTAGATAAATACAATAAAAAGTTAACGTTCGTTAGTTCTACCTTTTCTCGGGCTGGTGTGTGTACTCTGGAATCTTGGTTCTCCACGACACCCACCTGTCTCCCTCCCAGAAGAAGTCGTACAAGGAGGAAGCAGAGGAGGGAAGTTCCGCTGAAAATAATGGGGGAAAAATTATTCATATTTCAAATTTTTTCTTTTAAAATTATATTAATTTGAACAAATTTGATTTTACTTGGTCCAACAAATGTTTCTTCTAGAGCTGCTTCCGGTAGAGCTGTCAAAGATCTCAAATAATCTTCGAACTTTTTTCTTTCATTTTCCATTAGCCCCGCCCCCAAGGACCAGACAAGGGCTTGGATGAAGTATGATTGGATGATGTCTGAGCCAATCACGTTCTTTTCCTTGACTAGGCTGTCATATACGTATGTGAATTGGGTCACCTGTGAGTTAATAATAAATAAATAAAATATTATTTAAACAATTAATTAATAAATATAAAAGATGATTTTGAACCCGAAATAAGTAAAAGTTATGCAAAATAAATATTTCCAATAATTCACAATCACTCACCATGTTGAGGGAAGTGAGGGGAACAATGGTTTCTAACACATCGCCCTGTTGCGTACCAACCACACCCTCTGTCACCATGGAAACCAAAGCAGGGATGTACTTTTTGAATAATTTATTCAGTTCTTCCTGCTCAAACGGATTCGCTTTGCCACTCACCCACCTTGAGTTTGAAACAAGAAAATATTATTAGGATGTAATGCCAGTTTATTCCTCTAATAACAAATTTTTCTGTGTGAAATAAACCATGTTTTGTTCATGAAATAAAAATGTAAAATAAATAAATGGCTTTTATTGAACCCACTATTTAATTTGAAAAATAATTACACAGGTCACCTGGACCAAAAGGGCTCATAGCCTAGGTCTTTAGGGTCGAGATAGACCATTCCACAACGGGAGATGGTGGCTGGACTTGCGTGCTGGAGGTCCGAGACCTGGTTGGTAGGGGAAGGGGTGGTTGAAATGGAAGTTGGTTGAAAATGGTCGTGGGTTGTGAAGGTTTGAACGAAAAAAATGGGAATACAACATTTTAGTGAAGAAGGTTTTGTGAGATAAATCGAGTTGTGTAACGACTAATAAAACAGTATTCGAATAAAATATTATCATAAAATATTTTTTTTGAAAAAAAGTACAAATTTGGAAAAAAACAAAAAAAACAAAGAGTAGTGAACACGCCTCGAAGAGCAAAGAACAATGACTCTGCAGCCTGATTCTCTCTCCGTTGGCAAGCGTCAGGATTCTATTATCGTCCATGACACTGTTCATGTTCTCCACCCACATGGCGTCTACATCTCCATCAAAGACAATGTACTTCCGCTCCTGTGGGGTGGGTGATGATGATGATGATGTAGTGAAGATGGGTGTGGAAGTTGTGGTGAAAGAGATGGAAAAGGAAGATTAAGGTTAAGTATCTTCAAAACGAAAAAAAAAAAATTTGATGAAGAGCATTTTGGTGATTTATATTATAAATACGACAATTAAAGAATTATTACAACGCTATCTACAACAATCACACACACCACAAGCTATCCACCCACATCGCAACACCCCTTCCTCACTTGCACATCTGTAGGCTTATTAATCTCTCTGAAGATGTTTGAAAGTAAGCCATCAGTCCAGTCTCTGGTGTTTGGGTCTAAACTGCCATACAACTCAACGACACTCCGTTCCTTCGGGTTGATCGTGTAGAGCTTTGTGGGTAGACCTAGCCTGTTAGGAAGGTTTTAACGTGTTTATGTTTGTGAGAGGTTTGATCGCTGTTATTCTAACCATCACCACAGTCTTACCACAACCACACCCCAGCCACACCCAACATCCCACCCCAACCACAACCACAACCACACCCACCCCAACCACAACCAACATCCCAACCACAACCACAACTACACCCCAACCACACCCACACCAACACCACCTGGTTTGCGCCTGAGCCAAGGTGACAATGACGACGCTCTTCCCACCTCCTGTAGGTCCAACCAGCATGCTTGTGTGTCTGGTGTTCATCGTTTCATACAGCTGTACTACTTTGTCCGCCTTTGATGGGATGGTTGAGGATGGTTTGGGAGGGTTGGGAGTGGGGTGGTTAGAAAAAAAGTAGTTGGGGATAGTTGGTAAGTTAGAGAAAAGGTGAAATTTGAATAGTTTGGAGTAAGGAGCTTGGGATTGTTGAGATGGGAAGAAGGGAAAAATGGAATGGTCGAGAAAAGAGAAAATGGTTGGATTGGTGAAGTTAAGATTAAAAAGTATGTAGTATGGTAAACTATTAAACATTACTAAATGTAAGCAATAAATTAATTTTTTCATCTCTCACACCTGCTGAGGCAAGACTTTGTAGTTATTTTCAGCCAACACTTTCTCAACACAGTCGTTCAAGTCAGGATATCTGAACGGTAAAGAAGAATATTTAAAAATTGAGAAAAAATAATTAACCAAAATTATAATTTTGACACTTTTAACCCGCACCACTACTCGCCATCACACCATTTACCACCCCCACATCCCCACCAAACCCAAACTTTGAAACCTGAGTCTCGGACATTGAAGACCCGGAAATAGATCAGAAATGAGGCCAAGAAAGAGCGGCACGTCGTCGTATACGAACTTCGGGAGGTTCATGTCTCTGAGAGCCCTCATCAGAACTACGTCCTGGAGTGTTTTGTTGCTGGATGGGTGATCGGGTTGGGTACCATGTGGAAACTTAGAGGCTGATAAGTAAGTGCGTTGGTGTGTGGTAGTTGAAAAAAAACATTGTTAGAAGAATTCGGTTGAATAGGTCAATAGATGATTTTTTTAAAACTTTTAAACGGTAAAAATTAAATTTTGAAATAATAAAAATAATGAAACTTTTGGAAAACCTCAGGAACATCGGGGGAATCTCTCTTCAAGCCTCCAGCCATCACCAAGACAGACTTCAAAGCACGCAGCCCAAAGTCGTAATGGTACTGCTTCGAGAGCTGCTCTTTCGCTAGTTTGTAGAGGGCCGTCATTTTCTTCGCTAAGGCCTGTTTTTGAGGGAAAAGAGAGAAGTAGAAAACGAGCTTATGGCGGTTTGAGAAATGGGTTTTCGATGGGATTAGAGGATTTGGATGGGATAGGAAAGTATAGGCGTGATTTTAGGCTATTGGATCGATTCTTTAATTTGTGGAAACAAGAAATTTATTTCACTATAATTTCCAGATTTGTCTTTAGTCATTATCGTCATAAACAACATCCATCAACTCATCATAATCAACCCACCATCTCCCTTCACCACACCCATCATCAACCACCACACCCATCATCAACCCACCATCTCCCTTCACCAAACCCCTCATCAACCCACCACACCCATCATCAACCACCACACCCACCACACCCACTTTAGCCATCAGAAAGCCCTCAGAAAAGAGCATGATCTCACAGATCTGCAACATATCAGGCACAATGACAACCACAGGTCTGAAGAGAGACTTTATTGACTCTGGAAGTTCTGTCCTTCCCGCATACCCTGTGAGTGTGTGTGTGTGTGAGTGAGTGTGTGTGTGTGTGTGTGTGTGTGTGTGTGTGTGTGTGTGTGTGTGTGTGTGTGTGTGTGTGTGTGTGTGTGTGTGTGTGTGTGTGTGTGTGTGTGTGTGTGTGTGTGTGTGTGTGTGTGTGTGTGTGTGTGTGTGTGTGTGTGTGTGTGTGTGTGTGTGTGTGTGTGTGTGTGTGTGTGTGTGTGTGTGTGTGTGTGTGTGTGTGTGTGTGTGTGTGTGTGTGTGTGTGTGTGTGTGTGTGTGTGTATGTGTGTGTGTGTGTGAGTGTGTTTGAAAAAACTTAAAGTGAACGCACCAGGGTTCATGGTGATGAAGATGCCGACCTTGCTGTCAAGACCGATGTACTGACCTTCAAACTGGCGAGTTAGTTGCAGTTTAATTAGCGCATGAAATTCTAACTTTAATAAGGTAAATATAAATTATATTTAATGTTTATTAACTATTTCTCAAATTCATAACCTAATCCTTTTAATATAAATCAAATTTAAATCAAATATTGAACAACTCAATAATATAATTCACTTTAACTTACCAAATCTCATAAAATAACTATAAAAAAAACAACTATATTTATACAAAAAAACATTTTTTTTTAATTATTGCAAACCAAGAACTTGTTGTTCTCCTTCAGGAGAGCGTTCCGAATGACGTTCAGTTGCGTGGAGAGAACCGAGAGGACTGAGATGTCGATGCGGTTGAACTCGTCGAAGCAGCCCCAAGCACCACACTGGCACAGGCCTGTAAAGAGTTTTCCCACAGCCTGTCGTTGGAATGTGAGTGGGGTTTTAATGGGTGGAGGGGGAGTGGTTTGATGGTATAGCACTACCACCAAATCTACCCTAGCCACCATAACCACCACAACGACTACCACATATCATAATCACTATCACCATCACCTTGTAGTCCATACTCTCACCACAGTTGGTGACCACACACAACAAACCAAGAGCCTTCGCCAAGTCTTTCACAGTTTCTGTTTTACCAGTCCCTGGAAGATGTCACAAGTCCATATATTCAACTAGCAAAATTAAATAAGTTGTTTCTTTCACTTTTTACAACTTTTTATATATTTTATTTTACTATATTTATCCCCGAAATCAAGCAAAGTAAACGCAACCTGCGGGACCAGCGGGAGCCCCACCGAGTTTCATCGAGAGGGCTTGGGTGAGGGTGAGGTAAATGCGGTCGGTAAGGGGGGTGATCACCAACCTTCCGTTCAAGCCCATGTACTCAAAGCCGTAGTCGAAATTGCCGGTGCACTGGCAAATGTTGAGATTGTCCGATTGCCAGTAGAAGCGTAGTTGACTCTCCCACTCGAATTCCCTGGCGTCGAGAATGCTGTGTTGTGGTGGTGGTGTTGTGTTGTGTAGTAAGTGAAACTAATGGTAGTGGTGGACTTACCTGTCCCTCACGAACGAATCAATGATGTCCCTGGAGTGAACATCGATGATGAGCACTGTGTTGAACTTGCTTCTGTCGTTCTTCGAGAGAGAAGACCGGATCTTTGGAGGATTAAGTTGATAATTTTTTAAAAGTTTGAAATTATTTTCAATCCATACCCTTATCTACCCACTCATCCAACCTTTTATTCAATCATTCTCACAACCACTTACTCAGCCATCCACTATCTACCTATCCATCCAACCTCTTTACATCCACCCACTAACCATTCACCCAATCACCCACCCAGCCTTCTCACCCACCCATGCAACCACCAACCCAAGCACCCACCCAATCTCCTCAACCACCCATCCAACCACCTACCCACTCCCACCAACCTGCACCACCAACTCATCGATCTGACCATGAAGTTTCTTAGAGTAATCCTTCATTGCATACTTGTTTCCTATGGAACGAGAAATAATCAAAAATCGAAAAAATTATAGAAAATAATTTAAATCGCCGTGAAATTAGTTTGAAAAAATACAAACTCGATATTTATTGTATTTTTCACCCCTCTCTTCCCCCATCCTTTTCTCTCCCACTCTCTCCCCAAACCTGCTTTAACGCTGTCAAAGACATCCTCCACCTGCCAAGTCCACCACACCTGCCCCCCTGCCAAACACACCATGCCCTGGTTCGATAACATCCAATCCACCCTGCATGGTGGAAGGAAGAGGAAGATGGAAAGAAAAAGATAAATGAAAGAAAAGAAGAAGATGGAGAGATGGAAGAAAGCGAAGAGGGATGGTTGAAAAATAATGGGATTAGAGGTGGATGAGGTGGATGAGGTGGAGTGGTAATGAGTTTAATAGAAAGCTGATGAATCAATAGTCAGGTAGAAAAATGGTTTTAAGTCTTCAAAGCTGAGTATGAAATCAATGTTATTAAGATCATCAATTTAAAAAAATACAAAAGTGGCACCTGGATTTTTGGTTAGCACAGTAGTAAAAGATGGCTTCTTTCGTGATTAGTCTGTTGGATCGTTTCATCTCCCTCTCCACCTCTCCCATCCACCTCTCCACCCTCCCCTCCACCATCACCCCCCTTCTAAACATCATCTCCTCCCCTTCCCCTGACACCATCCCCATGGCAACCACCCCGTGATGGAGGGTGGATTGGGGTGGGGGTGTGGGGGGAGGGTTGTTTTCGTCGTCATGTGATGGATGCAACAGGTCGGAGGAGGAGGCGAAGTGAAGTTGAGCGATGTTGTCGAACATCTGGCGAGAGAATTAAAACATTTGATTTTATTGAAACTTTTTCTCTTTGTATCTTTTTTATTTCTCATATTCCATTTCTATCTCCTCTTTCAACACTTTCCAAATCTCTTATCACTTTTTATCTTTTTCAACTACCTTTCATACCATCCATTTCCACTCCTTTTCTTTCTACCAACTTTTCCTTTTCCCTCACCCTCACCCTCATTCCTCCCTCTCCCTCCCCTCCTACCACCTTAATGATATGCTCTTGCACACACTCGGCTCCCGAACTCCCCAGAATACTCAACAACTCATCGTCCGATATAAAGAAAAACCTGGATCCAATTTATGGACTTCATTTGTTATGCATTCAACTTACTTAGCATGTTTTGACGGAAAAAAAAAGAAATTCAAATTAAATAAATAATTGTTGCAAAATAATTTTTTTACAATTTACATAAATATAAATTTTAATCTTATAAGTTTATATATATATTTAGTTATTGAAAAATTAGCAACTTTTCTACAAAACCTTGGAAAAGAATTTCTTTTTGAATCGAGATAATCATCCAGTGACTTTTGACACTTCTCCAAACCTTTTAATAAATATAATAAAATAATAATAATTATCATCATTATCATAATTAATTCTCGTCATTATTATTATTATTATTCAAATTTTTATATATAATCATGGTTAAGGAAGGCATTTATAGTACACCTTGCGCCAGAGACTTGAGGTCAGGCAGTCGGTTGGCTTGGTGGCAGGCTATCTTGATGTTCGCTTGCTTGAACGTCTCTTCCATGATCTGCAGAAAGGCGTCAATTTCATTTAGTTTATCATATTCTATAATTAATATCTCATCGTGTTTGTATTATTTTATTTATTTAAGTTTTCAAAGTATATAAACTTGTATTTTGTTTTATCATTTTTTATTAAAAAATCTTACATCTGGTATTATATTGTATTATATTGTATTACATTGTATTATATTGTATTATATTGTAATATATTGTATTATATTGTATTATATTATATTGTATTATATTGTATTATATTGTATTATATTGTATAGCAATGTATTGCATCGAATCAGTGACCTTCTTGAAGATGCGGTCAATCAGGTCAAAGTTCCTGGCCTCGTCGGGCAGTTGGGTGCGGATGTCTCCCCCCACGAAAATGCCCTCCAGGTAAATCCACTTCCGTTGCACCAGCATCCACACCTGGGATGGGGGAAGGAAAGGGTGTGGGGAGGAAGGGAAGAAAAAAAAAAACGGTTTTTGGAAGTAGGAGTAAAGGCTGGGAATTATGTTATAGTATGGTACTAGTGCATTGGTAGTCGAAAAATTATAAAGAAAATAAATAAAAACAAATTATTCGATAAATTAATATAAAATTCGTTAAAAGTCTAAACGCACATCTAAAACTTGCGAAATGAGCGACAGAGACTTTTCCCATTTGTGGACGGAGGGAAGGAATGGTCCGATGTAACGTGAGGCAGACATGCCTTGCACCTGCGTTGGTTTGGGACTTTTATGAATGTTGAGTCTTTAATGATTTTTAAGTGACTCTTGGGTGTTTTAAATTGAAACATTTTGGATTCGAAATTGTAAAAATCATACATTTCTAGATATTTTGCAAGAAGCTATTTAATTCGAAAAATAAATCCGCAAAATTGTGCTCCTTTCCACAAATGCAAACCTGCATGGAGTTGTCGTCCAGGAGTTGTATGACGTCATCGATGCTTCCCAGGATGCATCCCCGATCCACTCCGCCCTTTATGTAGCGCTGCACGTTGAATCTCAAACTCAACCACGTGTCCTCCACTTCCTTCAGGCTCTGCAGTGAAGGGGCAGAGTGATGATTAAATATAAATGCGTAAACAAATATTTAGACAAAAATAAATTCTAAAATATTTTTTTAAAAGATCTTAATCGTGAATAATTTTAAATACTCTCAACTCATAACCAAAAATACAAATTCGTCGGGGCGTCTGCAGGAATCGAAGCTAGTACCTTCTCGATGGCCGATTCCTTGATGGCGCAGTTAACAATCTCAGCTATCTTGTCTTGGAAGCGGTGCAGTTGCATGGAAAAGATGTTGGAGAGGGTGAAGAGTTCAGGGTTCATGTCGAAGACTTGCCCTGTCTTTTCCATTAGTTCGACCCAGTGTCTTGACGGTGATGATGATAATGATGATGAAGGAGAAAGGGAGGGAGTGATGTGGAGGTAATTGAAAAGTGGTTGCAACGGCCATTTTTATTTATGTATTTACTTACTAGCACTATTTTTCTTCCAAACACCCATCCCCTCCAGCCCTTAACAATTACCCTTTACCCACTAGTCACTACTCCTACCCAAACCCACTTAACCCTAGCCCACCCTCGCACCACCCACCTCTCCCTCAAGGCTTCGTGTTTAAGATCGACAAAGAGAGGCAACGAGTCTCTGAAGTCCTTCATCTTGTCTTCCAGCGCCTACGGGGTTTGGTGCGAAAAAATGCAGATACAAAATTTTATAATAAAAATTATTTATAAAATTAAATCTAAATAGAATCTTGAAAGATATTAATTAATTAATTAGAGTTGAATAATTCATCAAAATGTAATTATTTTTAATTCCATAGGGTGAAACTTGATTGTTTTTTTAATCGAGAGAACTCTACCAACCTTTCCAATTTCCATCGCTTTCACTTCTTTCGGGAGTTTTCTAAGAGCTTTCAAAAAGCCTTCGATTCCTAAAGTGGTTACACGCGTTCAATTTTTGTTTCATTGTTCAAATGATTTTCTTCTCGACATTCAAAAATGTTCAACGTCACATACAAAAAAGTAGATTAAAAATTTAAAAGTACAATTTTTACCTTCCTGCAGCTGCTGCATGTTCAGATTGGCCCACAAACACTCAGCCCAGCTTTCGCGTGCATTCTGTCGTTGTAAGAGAAACAAGATCTGTCACTTAATCTGAAATAACTGAAGATCGGATAAGTTTTTCCCGTTTTCCTAAAACTTGTATTCTAAAAAACTCTTCGCAATTCAGCTTTTCATCTGTTCACCCATCCACTCATCCCTGCTAATCACCCAATCGTTCATTTCCAAGCCCCCACCTTCTGCTCCATGTATATGGCAAAGAGCATTTCAACCCCTTTCAAGTGCTCTTGCATTGAGAGCAGTGCTGGGAAGGTGCTGAGGGAAAGATCGAAAAGTTTTTCGGCGCTGTTTATTTCCACTCTTTCTCTCTCTAGGCCGTCGATCTCTCCCCTCCACTCCACACTCACTTCAACACCTATGCGTGCCAAATAAATAAATATATATATATAAATTAAGTGTTGAAAATTGGTTTATTTATATAAAAAATTCAAACTACTCTTAAAATGAAAAATGGCCATTATAACACGTAAACTCAAAAAGTGACGATATCCACTTTAACCTCGCACCTCGCTACCCGTCACACCCCACATTAGGCCCTTTCAAGACTCACCTCGGTCTAGGTCGGCGCTGACACTGGCAGGCCCCTCCTCCAACAGCCTTTCCTTCATCCCTCCAAGCTTTTTTATGAATTCATCCCGCTGGACCACAGTCAACTGGGGTGGGGGGCGGGAGTGGTTTCATAAAGGTTGATTTTTTGTGCATTCTGCTTTATTCATGGCTATTTGCGGTAATCTTAAAAATACTTTTTTTTCAGTATATTGAAAAAAAAGTAAATAATTTTTTTTCAACTTCAACTACTTTTATTTCTAAACCCAAAATATTTTCAATATCTTGTAACACCTTCTGCATTTATCCCCCCCCCCCCTCCTCCCCCCCTCCTCACTTGTCGAAACTTTTTCTTAACGGGGTTGAGACTTCTGTCGACATTTCTTGACTTCACAAACAACTCTTGCCACTTGTCCATCAGGCCTCCCTCTTCTACCCCTGTCCCGTCATCCTTTGAGGGTGTTGTGTGTGTTGTTAGTGTGAGATGCTAGGAAAATTTGAAGGTTGACCAAAAAGTTGAACACAATTTGTTGAAAAACGATGATGTAAAATCAAATATAATTTAATTTGATGCAAAAAATGAAAATATAAAAAAATCATTTTAATTATCTCTATTCGCTTAAACTTATCAAATATTTAAAAAAAAATTTAAACATCGCAAATAAATTATCAATTATTTTAATGTAACGACCAAGTTGTAGGCTCTTAAAGTCCTATATCTTTCTTGCACATCCCTGATATCCTGTTCAGTAGTCAATGACATCTCCTTGACGACCGAAATTGATGTCAATATGAATTTTAGGTCATCCAGACATTCAGGATCTGTGTCAAGGTCATCCCATTTTGTCTGTTTCGTGGTTTTAAGGTATTTTTAATACGATAAATAATTAATAAATAATTAAATAATCATTAATTCTCTAATTATATTAAAAATGAAGGACATTCTTGATTACGGAACCCAATAAACCCTAAACCTCCGTTCTCTCGATCCTTTCGAATCTAATTTAATAATATCTCATTCAATAATATCAATCACTAATAATACCTTTTAATCCAAAGAGAAAAATGCAACTAAGTATTTCAACGAAATTTTTTTCCCATTTTATTTAATCATATTTAATAATTCAATGAATCACTAAAATAAAATAGTTTAACTAATTAATAAAAACCAATTATTAACTTAATTAAATTCTAACCCTTTGAAAAAAATGTCTTTAGTTTATCTAAATCATTAGTAAAATAAATGTAAAAATAAAACTAATTTGTATTCCATAAAGTTTAGGTGAATGTTTGTTAGCTCTATTTCTAAATGCAACCGACATCGTAGCTATAGGGTTAGTTTATTCTATAGTTTATACTATAATAGTTTATACTATAATAGTTTATAGTATAAACTATAGAATAAACTAACCCTATAGCTACGATGTCGGTTGCATTTAGAAATAGAGCTAACAAACATTAACCTAAGTAGCTTTGATTACGCGCAGAAGGTGAACATCACCAATAGGAACTGAGCACGGAAATACGGGGTTTTGGAAACCATCTTTTAATACTCATCCAATTCCCCCAAACCTTCATGGAATGTTTAACAGCTGCTAGTTTCACAGCAGATCGATCCAACAGCAGCTTTCCATACCCTTCTATCCACTTCTTTGCATGTCTCTTGATCCCATCCACAAGGCGTTCAACCCTCACCAGAACACAAGCCCCGTTGCTAGCATTGTCATTAACGTCACTATTTGAGCTATTTATTTTGTTAAGGCTAGTATTTTTGGGGTTTTTGTTGCTGTTGTTGTTGATGTTGTTGGTATTTTTCGTTTTGTCAATTCTATCGTTGTCACAACAGTTGTTTCCAGCATCATCAATGCCACGACCACAGCCTCCGAAACCACCTTCTTCAAGCATCTCATCGACATCTTTGATGCAATTCGAATAGTACTGCAGTTTGTAGTCGAACTCAATCACGTCCCTATTGTCCGATTGAGCCCACTTGTCTATCACTACGTTCTGAGGGGGGTTGGGGTGGGTCGCAAGGAAAAGATGTGAGGATGGAGAAGGAGGTTAGGATGGCTTAAAAAAAAGATGTGGAGAATTTCACTTTTATAATATTTTTTTTCCTTTTTATTACTACCCATCTTTCCATTTCATCTCCCACCAACACAATCACCCCTATCTCCACTCATCCTTCCCATCTCCACTCTCATTCCCCCCCCCTCCCCACCTTATCCAGCTCCCACACTTCCTTGTACCTCCTCCATCCCTGCAAACCCTCAATCACCATAGCAACCACCTCTTTCGCCTTCATCCTACATCCATCCATCAGATCTACTACGTCATCAATACTTGAAATTGCGTCATAGTACGTGTAGTCTTTGCCGTTTTTTGTATCTTTTTTTGCTGTCATTTCTAAGCACGTTCCGTTCATCCATCTTGGTAGGTTTTTTGTTCTATGGAAAAAATAATTTTCAAACGATTTTTTAATATTTTGTTTTTTATATATTCATTTCTTCAAAGCATGGCTTTAAAGTAATTTCAATACGATTAAGTAATTATTATTATCAATAAAACTAAAATATTTACATTTTTTACTAATATTAAATTCTTCTTTTTAATATTCTTTTTTAAAATGATTGAAGCCATTTTAAAACACCTACATAGCAAGAGATTCTTCCGCCGCCTCGACAAGCAGCCAGAACACGTGGTCTGGTTGTAGCGTCATCATGACGTCATCACCACCCTTGACCACGCCCTCTTCCCCACACGTCATCGACACTTCCACTTGGAAAAGGGGGGTAGGTGATTGGAGGTGGTGCAGGTAGGAGTTGAGGTTGGTTGTCGTCATCTGCGATAATAATAAAAATATTAATCTTGGATTTTATGGAAGTTGACATTTGTTCAAACAGACTCACACATACACACATAAGCACACACACACACACAAGCACACACACACACACACACACACACACACACACACACACACACACACACACACACACACACACACACACACACACACACACACACACACACACACACACACACACACACACACACACACACACACACACACACACACACACACACACACACACACACACACACACACACA
>OX030967.1:7260758-7265758 GCA_943735955.1 Piscicola geometra | reverse complement strand
ATCTTCATCAACGATCTCCTTTTCTCCATTTTTCAAAACAATTAACGGTGATTGAAGGATGGAAGGGAGGAATGCCGATGATGATGATTGCCACTCATCCACCATTCTTCTCTCGTTCTCACGTAACAACTTTGCCACTTGTAAAAACTTCTTCTTTGCCTGACAAACGTTCAACAAATCTATTATCTATTTATTTGATAATTTAATTTATTTTTGGTTAATTACTCTTTTATTTAAAATATAATTATAATTTAATCAACCCAAAACTATAAAGATGAACTATTTAAATTTACAATATAAAATGTAGGTCAATGGAAAACTATTTATAGCCTTACGGATTTTCCAAGATCTGTTTCTAGAACACTTCCTTCTTCCTGGAACTTGATGATTGGTTCTCGAATCTTCCTCATTAGTATGCGTAACCAGCAAATGGTGCCTGTGATTGGGGGAAGGAACTTGTGCGTGGGCGGGGCGAAGAGGTTATTTTTAAACATCTGTTCCATGTTGTCCAACTGTTGGGGATGAAATGGTTTGAACCAGAGAAGAGAAGGTCTTGATTGAACAGTTTCATGAAAATATCTTTAAAAATTGTATGCATTTTTTTATTAAATCAACTAGCAACCCCAATCGATTTTTAAAACATGTTCATTTTTTAAAATTGAAACGCTCAAATTGTAGATTTTGATTTACTGATTTTAAATACGTTAACCAAATTTTAATTTGTTTGTTTAAAAAAAAGTTATACCTATTTTAAAATTTAAAAAGAACACATTTTTTGTACCGTTTTTACGTCATAATCTATAAGCAATTCCCGGCCCCCTCACAAAACAGAAATATTGTTTTTTTGTCATAACTTTTGTTTTTTTCTTCTTATATTGTTGAAAATCACTAATTTTATTTAATTTGATCCAAGGAATCAGAATTAAAAGTTAAAAGAATTATATCTTTCAAAATGACAAAGTTATTAACATTTTAAAAGCTTCAACCTTTACAGTAGTTTATTCTTATTAATTATTATATAATTTTTTAAAATTGAAACGCTCAAATTGTAGATTTTGATTTACTGATTATAAATACGTTAACCAAATTTTAATTTGTTTGTTTAAAAAAAAGTGATACGTATTTTAACTTAATAACTTAACAATTTTGTGTTAAGTCGAAAGCATGTACACTTTAAAATCTATTTCGTATACTTAAAAAATGTTTTTTTAAAACTTTTTTTACAGAATTTTATTGAGTATAACCTATACATTTTCAATAACTTTCTTAAGTAAAAACTATCTTTTTTGATTCCCGAATTACTAAATTTAGAGCTTTGCCTCGAGTTTTCTGGCTTCTCATTTAATATTTATTCAACTTAAGAAAAATATAATGATAGATTATTCAAAGACGAATCTAATTATGTATAATTCAATATTATACGTAATTTTTTGGTTAGCGAAATAAGAAATGAATATGTACGTATAAAAAGTAGCAGTCCCTAAATTAAAGTTTTTTACTGTTACGCTAGATTCAAGGGATATTTTGATTAAAATCCTTTTATTTGAAAGCTAACATAATATATAATTTATTTATAAAATACTCATTTAAAAGATAATGAAATTGTCTTTCATGCACTTGCTTTTTTATTTCGATAGAATTACGCATAACTTAAATTTTAAGACTTTTCTATAATTTTACTGTAAAACGTCACTTTTGCTCATTAGCATAAGTCGATTGGGGTTGCTAAATCAACAATAACTCACGCACATCCCTGCAATACTGCAGAATGACGTCACTAAACTTCCGGCTCATGAGACTATCGATGGAGTGGCGGGAAGGGGTGTTTCTAAAGGCCACAAGAAAGTCGAACGCACCCTCGGTGTGACGTATTCTCTTAAACGAGTCATCGATGAACTTGTTGGTTTGGATTTCCATTGAGATGGTTTGAGTTTCGAAATGGTTTGTGAAGCTTCGCCATTGTTCCTTGTTGCTTGGATCCATCGGGTCGAAGTCGATCTGCGATTTTGGGATGGATTGTTTTTGGGATGGATTGTTTTTTGGATGGATTGTTTTTTGGATGGATTGTTTTTTGGATGGATTGTTTTTTGGATGGATTGTTTTTTGGATGGATTGTTTTTTGGATGGATTGTTTTTTTAGATGGATTGTTTTTTTGGATGGATTGTTTTTTTAGATGGATTGTTCATGAAATGGAGTGGGTAGAATGAAAAAAGAAATGAGATGGATGAAAACTTTCAAACAATCACTCCAACTAGTAATGAACAGCAACAATATAAACCAAAATACAAAATCCAACAACCACAACAAAAACAACAACAACGACAACAGCCACCGTTTGCAGCGGCTGCACCAGAAGTTTCGACTGCTGCAGCAACTGGGTCGTCTTCGCCTCTTCTCCCGTTATCCTCACCATCTCTCCGCAAAACACTCTCTCAAAGCCTTCCAAAACCTTCCGTTGGAATCCATCAATTAGGCCATTTTTGTAATAGAAATTACTGAAGTTACATTTTTCAATCTTCAGCATCTTCTTTGTTATCCTCATACTTATGAAAATTCTCATCATCAACATCGTCATCATCATTTCCATCATCATCATCACCACCTTAGCCATTTCGTTCAGATCCTGACACACGGAGGCCATATGGTTGGTTCTTGCAAAGAGAACTTGTTGATCGAACTCCCATCTACTGTACCTGTGTGTGTGTATGTGTGTGTGTATGTGTATGTGTATGTGTGTGTTTATGTGTGGATGTATGTGTGTGTGTATGTGTGGATGTATGTGTGTGTGTATGTGTGTGTGTATGTGTGGATGTATGTGTGGATGTATGTGTGGATGTATGTGTGGATGTATGTGTGGATGTATGTGTGGATTATGTGTGGATGTATGTGTGGATGTATGTGTGTTTGTATGTGTGTCTGTATGTGTTTGTATGTAGATGCAAGTGTGGATGTATGTGTAAATGTTAATATTTAACATTAAAAACGTCATAGAAAAACACTATCATCAACCCCCCTATTAACCACGAACCACCCCATTAACCACGAACCAACCACAAACTCCCCTATTAACCACAAACCAACCACAAACCACGAACCAACCACAAACCCCCCTATTAACCACAAACCACCCCACGAACCACAAACCAACCACAAACCACGAACCAACCACAAACCACGAACCAACCACAAACCCCCCTATTAACCACAAACCAACCACGAACCAACCACAAACCACCACCAGCACAAACCTTTCCGACTCTTCAATCCTCTTGCGACACTCCAAGTAAGCCTCCTTCCACGTGCTCAACATGTGGGCGGCTTCTGAGGTTTTGAGGAGGACTGTTTGAGTTTCGTTCCTGTGGTTGTGGTGGTGGTTGTGGTTGTGGTTTTTATTGTGGTTGTGGTTGTTGTGGTTGTGGTTTTTGTGGTTGTGGTGGTGGTTGTTGTGGTTGTGGTTGTTGTGGTTGTGGTTGTTGTGGTTGTTGTGGTTTTTGTTGTGGTTGTTGTTGTGGTTGTTGGTTGTGGTGGTTGTTGGGAAAGTTTTTGTTGTTGTTATGGTTGTTGTTGTTGTGGTTGTTGTGGTTGTTGTGGTTTTTGTTGTGGTTGTTGTGATGGTTGTTGTTGTGGTTGTTGGTTGTGGTGGTTGTTGGGAGAGTTTTTGTTGTTGTTGTTGTGGTTGTGTTTGTTGTGGTGGTTGTGGTTGTTGTGGTGGTTGTGGTGGTTGTTGTGATTGTTGTGGTGGTTGTGGTGGTTGTGGTTGTTGTTGTGGTTGTTGTGGTGGTTGTTGTGGTTGTTGTGGTGACTGTTGTGGTGGTGGTTTTTGTGGGGGTTTTTGTGGTTGTGGTGTTAGTAATTGTGATTTAACTACACTACATCCTCAACACATCATCTTCATCTCCACACCACCACCACACCCTCACCACACCATCACCACACCATCACCACACCACCACCACACCATCACCATACCATCACCACACCATCACCATACCATCACCACACCATTACCACACCACCACCAAATCGCCACGCCACCATCATTACCCCACCACACCATTACACCATCACCCCACCACCACCACCTACTCGAACAAGCATTTGACGTTCAACGCCTTGTCAACCCTCCTGCACAACACCAGCACCACAGAAAGCATCAGTGGTACAATCGTTTCGTCCCTGTTGAAATACCGCGATACGATCCACACCTGTTTTAAATGGATTTTAATTAAATTAATGATTAACTTATATAACTAATTAGAATCATTATAATTGAGTGTTTTAATTTACGTTTTAACTAGTTTTACTCCTTAGTGATTAGTTTTCTAGATAGTATCCTCACTGTAATCATGATTGCCCCTCGTTCATCATTATCATCACCACCACCTTCACCCCCATCTTTCTCACCATGATCATAATCACCATCACCACTATCATCAAAACTACTACCATCATCACTCCCCTCCCCCAACACTCCCTCACTCACTCACTCACTCCCTCACTCACTCCCTCACTTACTCTCTCACTCACTTCCTCACTTACTCCCTCACTCACTCACTCCCTCACTCACTCACTCACTCCCTCACTTACTCCCTCACTCACTCACTCCCTCACTCACTCACTCACTCCCTCACTCACTCACTCCCTCACTCACTCCCTCACTTACTCCCTAACTCACTCACTCCCTCACTTACTCCCTCACTCACTCACTCCCTCACTCACTCACTCACTCACTCCCTCACTTACTCCTTCACTCACTCACTCCCTCACTCACTCACTCACTCCCTCACTCACTCACTCACTCCCTCACTCACTCCCTCACTTACTCCCTAACTCACTCACTCCCTCACTTACTCCCTCACTCACTCACTCCCTCACTCACTCACTCACTCCCTCACTCACTCACTCACTCCCTCACTCACTCCCTCACTTACTCCCTAACTCACTCACTCCCTCACTTACTCACTCCCTCACTCACTCACTCCCTCACTCCCTCACTCAC
>OX030967.1:7218258-7255758 GCA_943735955.1 Piscicola geometra | reverse complement strand
AGGTGATGATGATAATGATTATGATAGGTGATGATGATGATTATTGTGGTAATTATGGAGGGGTGACAATGATGATGATTATGTTGGTAGTCATGATGATAATAAAATCGATAAATATATTATTCTAAAATAATTTTTTTATCAAATCATCATCATCATCATCAATCTCCTCATTCACCAACCAACCACAGTTGTTAGAGACAGTTCATTCATTGAATGCTGATGCATCCATTCATGGCATCATCGTGCAGGTGGGATGGCATGGGATGGAAATGGTGTAAAAGGATTGGATGGGATATTGGTTTTGACACTGTAAATGGATTTTATAGAATTTTGATCAAGTAATAATTAATAATTAATTTAAACTTTAATAAGCTAAATAAAATCATTTGTGCATCACTATTTAATCAACTGTAAATGTTCTATATGGCAAATCCTAGAGTTATAATTTACGAATGATCCAACCAAGCTATACCAATGATTGCAGTTGCCTTTAGATTCGACTGAGGCGATCGACTCCGACAAGGTTTTGAATGAGATTGCCCATCGCAAAGACGTCGATGGGTGGGTGTCTTGTGGATCATCGCCATCATGACCATGAAAGTATCATCATCACATCCACAACTCCATAGATAGCCATTTTAACCATATTTGCACAACCACTACAACTCACATTTTTCAAAACTAAGACCAAAATTTACAACCACACCAACCACTATCACCACTACCAACCACTATCACCACAGCTACTACTATCACCACTACCAACTAACCACCACAGCCTCACAGATTTGAATGCAGGCAAGCTACTGCACGGAGACATTCGTAACTGCATCGTCCCATGCACCCCCTACGGCTGTCTCAAACTCATCAACTCTACTGGTGTGTGTGTGTGCGTGTGTGTGTGCGTGTGTGTGTGTGTGTTTGTGTGTGTTTTTGTGTGTTTTTGTGGAGGTTCTTCACTCAAACCACGCTCAAATAATCAATTCAATCCACATTTGATCACCCATCTAACTTTCATCCCATCCAATCAACCAACCAACCCCCCCCCCCTCCTCCAAACCCCACCAAGGCACCACCATTAACGGCAAGAAGGCCGTAGTCCTGGGTCGTAGCAAGATTGTGGGCAGTCCCATGGCTCAGCTGCTCATTTGGAACAACGCCACTGTCACCATTTGCCACTCCAGAACCCTTGATCTACCCTCTGTCGTGAGTTTGAGGGGGGGGGAGTGGATTGTGGAGGGAACTGAGGGTGGAGGGGGAGGAGTGGTAGTGAGGATGATGATAGGTTCTGTCAATTAATTTTTGTTGTTGATTAATTCTCATTCAATATACTTATTAACCATCACTCACCAAACACCCTCTATTCACTAAACTTCTCTTCAAAAATAACCACCCCTCTCCACAAACACCACCCGTTCCCCCTCCTCCGTCAAATAATCACCACTCTCTACAAACACCACCCGTTCCCCCTCCTCCGTCAAATAACCACCCCTCTCCACAAACACCACCCGTTCCCCCCCCTCCGTCAAATAACCACCCCTCTCCACAAACACCACCCGTTCCCTCCCCCCCCCCCCCCTCTCCACAAACACCACTCGTTTCCCCTCCTCCGTCAAATAATCACCCCTCTCTACAAACACCACCCGTTCCCCTCTTCCAAAAATAACCACCCCTCCCAACCAACCAGGTGAGAGAGGCGGACATCGTGGTGGTGGCGATAGGGCGTCCAGAAATGGTGAAAGGTGATTGGCTGAAGCCTGGGGCGGTTGTCATCGACTGCGGCATCAACTCGATTCCTGGTTGGTTGGTTGGTTGGGTGGGTGGCTGGGTGGTTGTTTGGTTGGGTGGGTGGGTAGGTGGGTGGTTGGGCGGGTGGGTTGGATGAGATGGTGGGTGGCTGGGTGGGTTGGGTTGGATAGATGAATGGGTGATTAGTTGATGAGATTGGGTGGTTCAAGGAGGAAGGGTTAAAATGGACCATGATCATTCACTATAATCTCCAACACACCGTTTCTAATCATTACCACTACCCAACAGACGCCACCAAGAAGTCAGGCCAGCGTCTCGTTGGTGATGTTGATTTTGCATCTGCCAAGTCTGTTGCCTCCCACATCACTCCAGGTCGAGATGATGCCATTTAATATATTTAATATTTCAAATATTTTATTATTTTTTATATTTAATTATGTAATATATTTAAGAAATATTTATAACATCAAAAAAATTTAATATAGAATTTCTAGATTTAAAAATTTTAATAAATGAATCAATAAGAATTATATAGCATTTAATTCTTATTTAGTATCTTTGGAAACAACAACAACACAGTTCCGGGAGGTGTCGGTCCAATGACGGTGGCCATGTTGTTGTCGAACACTGTTGATTCCGCCAAGAAGTCACTCGAGGAAGAGGTGATGATGATGATGATGATGATGATGATGATGATGATGATGAAGGTGATTATGATGATAAAGTTTATTATTATAATTTTTTAATCATGAATATATTAAAAACATTAGTTTCATTATCACTTTTGATATAAGTATCATCATCATCATCACCACTCACAGCATGGTGGTCGTTGGAAGATCGCTTCTCTGCCGTTGAGTATCGTCAACCCTGTACCATCGTTAGTTTCATCATCATCATCATCGCCATCATCACCATCATCATCATCATCATGGCTATCATCATCATCACCATC
Organism: Piscicola geometra; assembly: GCA_943735955.1. Lineage (NCBI taxonomy): Eukaryota > Metazoa > Annelida > Clitellata > Hirudinida > Piscicolidae > Piscicola > Piscicola geometra. Next base: position 7,253,051 of record OX030967.1, on the reverse strand, counting down.
ATCATCATGGCCATCTTCACCATCATCATCATCATGGCTATCATCATCATGACTATCATCATCATGACTATCATCATCATCATCATCATCATGGCTATCATCATCATCATCATCATCAAGATCATCATCACCACCACAGGGACATAGACATAGCCAGAGATCAGAAGAGACTCATGAAGGACATCTCAGTGCTCGCCCAAGAAGTTATTATTTTTATTATTTCTACTATTGTTTATGTTATTATTATTATTTTATTCCTATTACTATTATTTATATTTATATACTTTCACCAGGGGAAGCATTCTACTCATCCTTAGATTTATGTTAATGAGTAGTTTTAAAAATAAATCGAAAAATGGACAATTGAATTAGGCCTGTTTGTTATAAAGTACGGTTTAAACTTAAAATAAAACTTTAATAATAATAATAATAATAAACTCAATTGACTAATAAAAAAGCTTGTCTGGTTTTCATATTCCTTACAACTCATTCACTTTTTAAAATAGTTCATTAACATATTTGATCAAGATGAGTGGAATGTAATTCTTTAACTAGTTTTTTAATTTTATGATGATGATGATGTTGTTATTAGGTTGGAATAGAGGCGAGTGAGTTGTCTATGTATGGAACGAAGATGGCTAAGGTGTCCCTAAAGGTGGGTGTAGTAGTAGTAGTAGTAGTAGTAGTAGTAGTAGTAGTAGTAGTAGTAGTAGTAGTAGTAGTAGTAGTAGTAGTAATAGTAGAAGTAGTAGTAGCAGCAGTAGTAGTATGATATTCATAATCAAACCAGGTTATAGACAGACTAAAGGAAAGCCCGAATGGAAAATATGTGGTGGTTACTGGGTAAGTTGTTAATCTTTTCATTACTACTACTACTACTATTACTGCTACTACTACTACTACTACTACTACTACTCCCACTACTACTACTACCTTCTCCACCACCACCACAGCATCACACCAACTCCCCTCGGCGAAGGCAAGAGCACCACGACGGTTGGTCTGGCGCAGGCGTTGTCGGCCCACCACTCCCGAAACTGCTTTGCCACCCTGCGCCAGCCCTCCCAAGGCCCCACCTTTGGCATCAAGGGCGGTGCAGCTGGAGGGGGGTACTCACAGGTGGGGGGATTGGGGATGGGGTGGTGGGTGGGTGGTGGGTGGGAAGGGGGTGGGTAGGTGGGTGGATGGGAAGAAAGGGGGTGGAAGAGGGTAGGGAAAGGGTGGGAGAGGAGACCTAATTTTCGATTATTTTATTTTAGTCGAATCGTTTGAGGTTTTATAAACTACCCCATAACTACAACAAAATACACACACACACAAACACTCAACCCCCTCCCACACATACACACACACACCCCCCCCCCCCCCACACACACACACACACCTCCCCCCCCCCCCACACACACACACACACACACACCCCACACACACACACACACACAAAGGTGCTTCCGATGGAGGAGTTCAACTTGCACATGACAGGCGACATCCACGCTGTCAGTGCAGCCAACAACCTTCTTGCGGCCCAACTAGACGCCCGCATCTTCCATGAAAAGACGCAGACTGACAAGGTTTGCATCGGCCCATCCATCTATCCTTCATTTATCCATCCATTTGTTAGTCCATTCATCGACCCATCCATCCATCTTTATCCATCCATCCATCCACAGGCCCTCTACGACAGACTGGTTCCTCTCACCAAGGGATCTCGTATCTTTTCTCCCATTCAACTCCGCAGACTCCAGGTTTATCCAATTTATTCTTTCATATATCTATTCATTCTTCCATCTATCTATTCATTCTTCCATCTATCTATTCATTCTTCCATCTATCCATTCATCTATTTACATAATCTTCAATCAATCCATGTATTTAAAAGAATGATTTTTCCAATTATCGATGTATAAATGTGTTAACCAATTCATCCATCTACCATCCATTCATCTATCCACGATCCATTCATTGACCCATCCATCCATCCATCCATGATCTATCCATCCATCCATCCACAGAAACTGGGCATATCCAAGACAGATCCCGACTCACTGACGGAGCAAGAGATCGCTGCCTTTGCAAGACTTGACATTGACACTACTACCATCACGTGGCAGAGAGGTGATGATGATGATGGTGGTGGTGGTGATGATGATGATGAAAATGATGATGATGATGATGAGGACAAGACAGTCACTTTAATCTTACCTTCACAACAATCTCACCATCCCTTTTTACCCACCCATCAACAACCCACCCACCCTTCACTCACCATGCACCACCCCTCATCCACCATTCTTCACCACCTCCCACCATCCTTCACCAACCCCCATCATCCCTCACTACTCCCCACCATCTTTCACCACCCCCACCATCCTTCACCAACCCCCACCACTCCTCAACCACCCACCCACTTCTAACCCTAACTCACCCACCCAGTCGTCGACACAAATGACCGCTTCCTCAGGGCAATAACAATTGGTGAAGGGCCAAATGAAAAAGGCTTCACGCGCCAAACAGGTGAATCGGTGGTCGAGTGGGTAACGACTCTGGTATTGACATTCGTTTCAACTCAAGGGTTGCGGGCTCGAGTACAGCTCATGTCCTAGTGGATATTATATATGTGAATTGAAATTTTTCTTATAATTAAAGTGGTTCGAAAAATTTATGCTGGTAAAAGAAACGATAAAAATGCTCGTCTTTATTATTATTATATTTTTCATCATAATTGTCATTATCATCATCATCATCATCGTCATCATCAGGCTTTGACATAAGTGTAGCGTCAGAGACGATGGCGGTGTTGGCGCTCTGCGACGACCTGAAGGACATGAGGGAGAGGTGGGTGTGGAGGAGGGAGGGAGGGAGAGGTGGGTGTGGTGAGTGGAGGAGGGAGGGGGATGGGGTGGGTGTGGAGGAGGGTGGGGGGATGGGGTGGGTGTGGAGGAGGGAGGGGGGATGGGTTGTGGAGGAGGGAGGGGGGATGGGGTGTGGTGAGTGTGAAGGAGGGGTGATGAGTTGGGTGGTGAGTATTCTATTATTAATATTTGCCTAATAATTCCAAATGATTTCTATGTACAATGAATGAATGAATAATTGATTATAGTTTTTTAAATTCTTCTCAACCTCCTCCTATCCACCATTCCACCACAATCCCCCTCTTTCCTCCACTTTTCCTCTTTCACCCCTCCATCCCTCAAACCCCATTCTAGACTGGGTAGGATGGTGGTGGCAAGCAGCAAGGCAGGACATCCAATCACTGCCGATGACCTTGTTGGTGATTGGTCGGTGGTTGTAGGTCATTATAATAATAATAATAATTTATTTGTATTATTGTTATTATTATTATTGTGACATCATTATCAACAAAGGGGGCAGGGGGAGCGTTAGCTGTGCTCTTGAAGGACGCCATTAGACCCACCCTGATGCAGACGCTAGAGGTTGTATCATCATCAGCATCTCCATCATCATTATCATCATCTCCATCTCCATCATCATCATAATTATCACCATCATTATCATCTCCTCCCCCAGGGCTCTCCAGTCCTGGTGCACACCGGTCCCTTCGCCAACATAGCCCACGGCAACTCGTCCATCGTCGCAGACCGCATCGCCCTCAAACTGGTCGGAACCGACGGATTTGTGGGTGGGTGACGTTTTGATGCCATTTCATATTCTTTTTTTTACTCTAGAGTTTCCACCACCATTATCATCATCATCATCATCAAAAACATCGTCGTTTTCATCACCATCATCATCATCACCATTATCAAAAACATCGTCGTTTTCATCACCATCATCCCTCTTCACCGTTTCATAATTGCCATTTCTCCACTTCAACCACACAGTGACAGAGACAATCACTAAACCTCAACCAAAACCAAACCACACACACAACCACACACACAACCACTCACACAACCACACACACAACCACACACACAACCACTCACAGTGACAGAGGCAGGCTTCGGGGCAGACATCGGCATGGAGAAGTTCTTTGACATCAAGTGCAGAACTTCCGGTGGGTGTTTTTCTTCTTCATTAATGACTAAAAATTATAATTGTTATTTTATTTACAGTTATTAATAATAGTATTAATAAATATTATTAGTATATTGATATTTTTTAAATTTATAATAGTAGTTTTATTAAAGTTGTTTCATCACTTCAATCATTCCCCAATCCCCTAACAAACCCCCACTCACCATCCACCCTCTACCCCAGGCCTCACCCCCAACGTAGTAGTGATAGTCGCCTCGATCAGGGCCCTCAAGATGCATGGAGGGGGTCCTCTGGTCACCCTGGGAGCGCCCCTCTCACCCATCTACACGCAGGAGGTGGGTGGGGTGGCTGTTGTGGTAGGGTGCGATTTTGGTGGTGGTTACGGAAGTTTCACAATCATTTTTTAGGATTTTTGACAGCAAATAAAATCGATAAATAAAAAAAAGATTTTGAAACATTTTTACTCTCTTTTTCTTTCTTTCTTTCTTTATCTTTCCTGATAATAATCATAAGGATAACGGTGATAAAAATCTTTTTCCATGCCTCAGAATCTGGATCTCTTGGCAGCAGGCTTCGAGAACCTTGCGAAACACGTCGAGAACGCCCTGAAGTTCGGAGTGCCTGTCGTCGTCGCCGTCAACTCTTTCAGGTGCTTGTGGTGGGAGGAGAAGGGAATGGGTTGAGGAGAAGGTAGGAAAGGGGAGTGGGAAGTTTTTGTGGTGGGTGGGCGAAGGTGGGGTTTGATGAAGGGTGTTTTCTGGTGGGTGGTTGATAGGTATTATTATGGGCGCAGGGGTTTGTAACAATATTTAAAACCAATCTATTCATTAAAATTTATTATCATTATTGATTTCTATTTACATTAAAACTAACAACAGTTCCGACACCCAAGCGGAAGTGGAACTGGTGCAGGGCTTGGCGAAGAAGGCTGGGGCGTTTGACGCAGTGATCTGTTCCCATTGGGCAGAGGGTGGTAAAGGAGCCCTCCTATTGGCTGAAGCTGTCGAGAGGGCAGCCAATCAAAAATCAGAATTCAAATTCTTATATGAACTCGATGTTGGTGTTTTTATATTTCTCTAAATTATCAAAAGAATTTAATTAAGAATTTTAACCAAAAAAGTATAAGTTTTATTACCATTCAAAATCGCACATCACTACAAACCCGGTAACTCAGCAACCGTTGCTGAGGAAGATCGAGATAATCAGCAGGGAGATCTACGGAGCAGATGGAGTCGAACTGTTGCCAGAGGCTGCTGCCAAACTGCAGAGACTCGAAGAACAGGTTCTCTACTGCTGATTCATCGGAATTTAATTTAAATTTTATAATAGTTTAGTTTGGATTTTTTTATTCGAAAAAAAGTTTAAATGTTTTAAATACCAAAAAGTAGGTATAAAATTCTACAAATTGCATTTTACTTCCCCAACCAACCAGGGTTTTGGCAAACTGCCAATCTGTATGGCGAAGACGCACCTATCTCTGAGTCATGATGCCTCACTGAAGGGTCGTCCCAGGGGCTTTATTGTTCCCATAAGGGACGTGCGGGTGAGTGCAGGCGCTGGATTCATCTTCCCGCTCGTTGGACCGGTTTGTGGTGGTTGTAATGGGTTGGGAATTTGGTGAGAATGGGGTAAATGTTTAAATGTGCTTTGAACTTAATTTCACCCTCCTTCATTCAACCCTTCTCCATCCCACCACCCCCCCCTCTTTCAGCTCTCCACTATGCCAGGCCTTCCCACCAGACCTTGCATTTATGATATCGATATTGATGCTGATACTGAAGAAATTCTAGGACTGTTTTGATTGGGTACTTTGTTGATCTGATTTGGTAATGGTTTGATGGTTTTGGTGTGGTGTGGTTTGTTATTGTGTGATGTGATTATGGTGTGGTATGGTTGTAATTTGTTGGTCTGATGTGATGGTTTGTGGGGTGCTTTTGGTGTGGTTTGGGTTTGCTTGAATATGTCTCCAATTTAATCTTTAATTATACATATTTTAACCTTTTTTCTGTATCATTTAACTAATTCTTTCCATGGTTTTGTGATATCATGAAGTTTAACATTTTATTTCGTTTTTATATAGAAGAATACAAATATGTTTCAAAAGTTTAATACAGGAAACCTGTATCGTTATCATGCTTTATGGTTTAAAGAAAAAAGTTTGAATTTACATTTTGAAAATAACTCGAGTTTTTGATATTTATTCACACATCCCTATCTACCGCATAGCAACGATGGAATGAAGATTCACTAAATAAAAATTACTGCAAAATGCTCCATCCGTGAAATAAGATCTTAAAATGTCTGAAAAATCTAACACCGACAGCAACGTTATATATTTAAAAACTCAAGGTATGGATTTAATCATAAAAAAAATATATAATTAAATTTTAAATAGTATTAATTACTTTATCTATTTAAGGCTTAAATTTTAAGCATATTTGAATATTATTTGTTTGAATTAGTTTTTGCTAAAAAATTTAATATATTTAACAAAGTAAAAATATCGTGTTGAAGTTGACGAATTAAGTGAAAAGCTGAATGAATACAAGGAGAGGTACAGTGCCAGTCAAGATGAATCCACTGACAAGGTGCCTTGAAAGGATAAGTTATATTATTTAAATAATATTTAAAATAAAATCAAACATATTTTGCATTTGATTTCAATTGCAATAATTAGGCACCTTACTATAACAAACTAACAATTTTAACAAGGATTTACACTGTATATTATCTGCAGGAATCAGTTGGGGGCGGTGATTCAAACAAAGTGCCGCTGTTCGTCGATAAAAAGTGGCCATTTTGATACACCTACAATAAAAATACCGCACATCAACATGCCACAATGAACGCCCAAAATAAATCAACAAATAAAATAATTAATTAATAACAAAATGCAAATACAAAAATAAAAATAAATTCTAAAATGCAAAACCCAAATCTACAGAGTGGTGGCTCCCTTACTGAAGGAATACGACCAGCTGATTGAGAACTTGAAGAACGGAAAGTCGCAATGCGAGGTCGCATTTGATCGAGTTTAATCTCTTTATTTTATTCCGATTATTTTTAATTTGAAATTAATTATGTATTGTATTGTTAGTTTCATAGTTTTTATTTAAAATAATAATGTTGGAAATAATAATAACAATTATTATTATTATTATTATTATTGCAATCATCATCAGGATGAAATTGACAAATTAGCAGATCTAGCTTTAAGTCTCAAGCAAAAACCATCCTAGTAAGATCATCATCACCATCATCTTCATCACCACCATCATCTTCATCACCACCATCATCATCATGGTTACTACCATCACCATTATCATCACCATCATCATCACTACCATCACCATCATCATCATCATCGCTACCCTCACCTTTATTATTATATTAGCATAGAGATGGAAGGCTCAAACGAAGCAATGGAAAACACTCAAAATGATGATGACGATGATGATGATGATGGTGATGGAGGTGGTGATGATGATGGTGATGGAGGTGGTGATGATGATGATGCATCATACGGCAAAAAATCTAAGGTTTGGAATGAATTATTTTTTCTTTTATATTTAATTATTCTCAACTCGAAATAAAATTAAAATAAATGTTGAAGGACATCTTATTATTATCTTTTTATTTATTCTATGAAGGGGTCACAGAGATGGACGGATAGTGATACGCGAAGTATACAAGATATAGAAAGGATGATATTGGTGACCGAATCCATCCATCCATCCATCCATCCATCCATCCATCCATCCATCCATCCATCCATCCATCCATCCATTCATTCATTCATTCATCCCTCCATCCATCCATCCATCCATCCACCCATTCATTTATCCATCCTTCCTTCCATCTATCAAAAATCAGAGATCGAGGGATAGTGGGATGGATGGAAGGAAGGCGGATGAAAGGATGAAGGATGTCCTCTCATCCATCTCCACCACATCCCATCCCACCAATGCCATCGTCTCTCTCTTCAACGAATACCACGCTTTGTGAGTGTGATGATGATGATGATAGTGATGATGATGATGATGGTTTTAATGCAAATGATGATGATGATGACGATGATGGTTTTAATAATAATGATGATGATGACGACAATGCTAATGCTGATGATGATGTTAACTAAATATTTCACCCAAAACCACCCACCCTTCCAAACCACCCATCTTCCCAAACCACCCACCCCCACAATCCACCCCTCCCCACAATCCCCCATCCCCACAATCCACCCCTCCCCAACCAACAGCATGGAGAACAAGGTTTGCGACTTGGCGAACGAAAACGCCGAGTTGCGCAATAACGTGGCAAGATTGCACAACAGTTTGAGCGAGGAGGGGGTGCAGGTGGCGGGTGGTCTGTCGGAGGTGGTCAGAAGCAATGTGGCCTTGGTTGAGAGGGCGTTGAAGGAGAGAGATGAGGTGGGTTGGAAGGATGGGGGGGAGGGTGGGTTGGCGGGGGGGAGGGGGGGGGGGTTTGGTTTGGGGGGTGAATGAGGTTGGTTGGCGGGGGTGGGATGAATGAGGTGGGTTGGCGGGGGTGGGATGAATGAGGTGGGTTGGCGGGGGGGGGATGGGAAAGAATGGGGAGGGGAGGGGGGGTTGGTTTGGGGGGTGAATGAAATTGGTTGAGTTTAGGAGATGGGTTGGAAGGATGGGGGGGGGGTTGGTTTGGGGATGAATGAGGTGGGAGGAGGAGGTTGAGGTGTGGGGAGTTGTTAGAGAGGGTTGGTAGGAGCGATTAGGTGGGTTGTGGGAGAGAGGGTGATGAATGGTTTGAAAGAGGGGATGAGGTGGGTTAAGAAAAAGGGGGTTGAAAAGGCTTAGTGTGTTTAAAACCATCACCACCACCACCACCACCACCTCCTCAACCACCTCCACCACAACTACTTCCACCACCACCACCACCACTACCACCACCACAACCTCCACCAGAGTTTAGTGCAAGAGAAACGAGCGCTGGAGGAGGTGCAAAGGTTGAAGGGGGTGATTGATGAAGTGGTGGAGGGAGCCAAGAAGGCCATGGTCGAACAGGTAGATGGGGGGGTGGGGTAGAGAGAGGGGTGTGGTGTGTGGGTGGGTGAATAGGGGTAGGTTTTGTGTTGGATGGGTGAATATTCTGTTGGATATTAATAACCAAAAAAAATTCACCAACACATCCTCACTCTTCTTGTATCCACTAACACCCACCCCCTTCTCCATCCACCACCTCACCAACATACCTCAACCCCCTCCCTCCTCCATCCACCATTGCAGCTGGATAAAATGAAGATGCAAAACGCGAGAAAACTAAACGCCATAGAGAACAAAATAAGTGCATACGAAGAGGTTATTTGTTGGGATCGTCCCACTTATATTTGTTTGACGCTATATAAATTTAATTTTTTAATATTTAATTAAACAAATCTTTTTTTTTTTTAAATCTTTTGAACAAAATTGTTTTGAATGATTTATTTAATAAGGATAAGAAACGCCTGGAAGAGAGGATGATGGAGAGAATAAAGGAGGAAGAGAAAAGGAGTGAGGATTGGATTTCTAGTATGGATAAGACTCAGGTGTGTGTGGATGTGGTGGATGTGGTGATGGTTTGTGTAGGGTGGATGTGGTGGATTTGGTGATGGTTTTTTTAAAGTGGTGTTGTGGATGTGTTTTATGGAGGAATATTTAATGTTTGTTTTCTTTTTTTCCCATTTTTTTTATTGGTGATGATGCATTTTCATTATAATCATCGTCATAATAATCACCACAATAATAATAATAACAATAATCATCATCATCATCATCACCATCATCATCATCACCATCATAACCATCATCATCATCATCATCATCCCCCAAAGTCTTGCGACTCCACATCATCGACGAAGCTCTCATTGCTGGCCAGAGAGAAGGAGGAGATGGCTTCAAGGATCAAGGTGTTGGAGGAACAAGTGAGGTTCCTGGAGAAGAGGTGGAGGAGGGGGGGAGGGGGAAGAGGAGGGGGGGGTGGAGGTGGAGGTGGAAGAGGTGGAGGTGGAGGGGAGGAGAGGGGAGGAGAGGTGGAGGTGGAGGAGGGGGGAGGAGAGGTGGAGGAGGGGGGAAAAGGAAGTGGTTGGGGGGGGGAGGGAAGTGGGGAGGGGTGGAGGTGGGTGGATGATGAGTGTGGAGATTTGGGGTTGGTGGGATTGTGATGGTGGTGGATGCTTGATGACGTAGATGGAGGTTTAAATGAGGATGAAAGGTGCTTAGGAAACCGTTCGCATCATCATCATACTTTTCACCATCACCACCCTCATCATCATCACCACCACCTTCATCATCATCACCACCACCATCATCATCATCACCACCACCATCATCACCACCCTCATCATCATCATCACCACCCTCATCATCATCACCACTACCATCATCATCATCATCATCATCATCATCTTCACCACTAGAAACAAAAAAGAAAAAGAATACCTTCAAGAAGAGATAGAGAGACTAAAAGGAAGAGTGGAAGAAATGAATAAAGAGAACGGATGGATGGAGGAGGAGAGGAGGAGGTTGATGAGTGAGTATGAGGAGTTGAGGAGGGAGGTTTCTGTGGAGAAGAACGCCAAGGAGGATGCCACCAGGGTGTTGTCGAAGCAGGTTGGTGCCTGAATGCATGGAGGTTGCATGGTGAATGCATGGAGGTTGCGTGGTGAATGCATGGTGAATGCATGGAGGTTGCGTGGTGAATGCATGGAGGTTGCATGGTGAATGCATGGAGGTTGCATGGTGAATGCATAGAGGTTGCATGGTGAATGCATGGAGGTTGCATGGTGAATGCATGGAGGTTGCATGGTGAATGCATGGAGGTTGCATGGTGAATGCATGGAGGTTGCATGGTGAATGCATGGAGGTTGCATGGTGAATGCATGGAGGTTGCATGGTGAATGCATGGAGGTTGCATGGTGAATGCATGGAGCATTGATGAGTGAATACGTTGTTAATTTATGCTGAATGAACGGATGAATGAATGAAGAAGGGTTAGTGAAAGAAATAAATGGATGAATGAATAAATAAAGATGGGTTTCCCACGCATGCCCTCCTGACAAGGTGTTAGTTCTGCAGCAACTGCTCCGAAGCAGGGATGTCGAATATAAAGGTCACTTGCCAATTCATCCATTTTACTTTCATCTATCTATCCATGAATTCATCCATTCATGCATGCATTCATGCATCCATTCATTCATCCATGCATCCGTCCATCTGCAGCGAGGATACAGGCCATGGTGGATGGACACTCCAGGACGCTGTTTAGTCTCAACGAAAGCGTCAATAACAGGAAGAAAGCCGTTCTAAAGTGGGTGATGGTGCTGGTAGTAGTGGTGGTAGTGCTGGTAGTAGTAGTGGTGGGGGTGCTGGTAGTAGTGGTGGTGCTGGTAGTAGTGGTGGTGCTGGTAGTAGGGGTGGTGCTGGTAGTAGGGGTGAAGATGGTGTTGGTGGTAGTGGAAATGGAGGTGGCAGCGGTAGTAGTGGTTGTGGTGGTAATAGTAGTGATTAATTTTCATGAAAAGAAATATCAGGTAATAATAGTTCAAAATGTTTATTTAAAAAAATTTAAACTTTTTTATTCTTACTATTCACCCACAACCACTCCATCCACCATCACTCCATCTACCATCACTCCATCCACCATCACTCCATCCACCATCACTCCATCCACCATCACTCCATCCACCATCACTCCATCCACCATCACTCCATCCACCATCACTCCACCCACAACCACTTCACCATCCTCCTACTATTCCATCCACTCCTCCCAGGGTGAAAGAAGAGACGGAATCTCGATTGAGGAGTGTGGAGGGTCAACTGGAGATGATGAGGAGAGAGTTGGATGGAGAGAGGAAGAGGAGGGTTGAGGCTTTATCCCTGTTGCAGCATCATCAAATCAAAACTAAGCAGGTTCGAGGGTGGTTGGAGGGGGGTTGTGGTGGGGGTCAGTGGTGGGGGTATTGGTGGGGGAGAGGGGGTTGGTGGTGGGGTATTGGTGATGAGGGTGGTTTTGGTAGTGGTGGTGGAGGTGAAAGAATTGAGCTAACTTCATTTCTTAATGATATGTCTGGCTCTCCATCCATCCATCTACCCATGCATCTATCCATGCATGCACCCACCCATGCAAGCACCCATCCATGCATCCATGCATCCATCCATCCATCCATCCATCCATGCACCTATCCATCCATCCATCCATCCATCCATCCATCCATCCATCCCACTATGCACCCATCCATCCATCCATCATCCATCCATCCATCCATCCATCCATCCATGCATCCATCCACCTACCTCACAGGCAGAATCGAAACTCCAAAAGTATTGCAGGAACATCGAAGTGTTGGAGAGAAAGCTGCTCGATTCAAAACACATCTCTCACATCGTCAACTCTCAAGTAGGCGTGAGTAGTTGGGTGCATGCATGGATGCATGAGTAGATGGGTTCTTGCATGCATGCATGGATGCATGGATACATGGATGGGTAGATGAATACATGGATGGGTGGATGGGTTCATGGATGGGGGGATAGATGGATGAGTGGATGCATTGGTGGATACAAGGATGAATGAGAAAATCTCTAAATTCATTTTTTAAACTTTATTTATCGATTTATTTAAATATAAATAAACCACTTAAATCATTTTTGAGCCACTCATACACTTCCAATGCCGGAGGGGCCGAGTGCTCACCTACATGCATATGTACACTCTCCATCCAGATGCACAAGAACGACTCCACTGATCCGAGAAGCGATGCGCACTTTAACGAACTCAGAAACCTCCTTAACCTCGCAAAAAGCGTCACATGGTTATAATGATGATGATGATGATGGTTATGATTGTTATGATGATGATGATGGTTATGATTGTTATGATGATGATGGTGATAATTTTGATAATGATAGTTGTTATGAACTAAAAATTGTTTAAAAAACATTTTCTTTATTCAGACCTAATTCTCAAGAAGGAAAAGGATAAACATATTTTTAAGCCTACGAATTTCGAATGGCATTCTAGCTAGTCATTTCATTTTAAGTTATTTGTAATTAATTAATTTTATTCAAATTTAATCAGCTGTTAGATTTGCATTTATTTCATAGGTGTCATTAACAGTGCCAAAAACTGAAAACAGAACAAGTTTTTGTATGTTCGAGACAATAAAATGCAGCTACTCATTTGATACAAGACTATCAGAGTTAACAATAGGTATTTAATTAATTTAGGCATTATATTCATTAAAATAAACTAGATGAATAGGACTAGAAAGTCGTCAATGCCAAAGAGTTTCAAGACCAAATTTTATATATATATATAAAAGAAAAATTGAGCAAAATTTATGTGTATTACATATTTTGTGTATATGTAAGTATAGTATACTGTATACTACGTGAGTTGTTTCACATATATATAAAAAGTTCGTTTCCAACTAAGTCAGACAGTTTTTCGGTGAGATTGATATGTTGAGGTGAGTAGAAGCAATCTCAGAAATTAACTTGAAAGATTTACACCATGAGTAAAGTTCGAAAGAATCATTTCAAGTTTTGAATTGTTGAAATAGATGCACGAGGATCGAGAACAGTGCCACAGCCTCTCAACCACGCTGCCCGATGCAGCGCCGCCACAGTGCCCCTACCATCCATTTAGGAGAAGTCTTTCTGGCCAACACACCACGACTTCAATTCCATTTTTGCACCACCAACTAGCTACCCCATCATACCATGGAGCAAGCCAGTTTGATGGAAATTCACCAACAATAAAGGATCCACGACAGGAAGGAGAGAATATTAATGGGTGGTTTTATCTTGTAGACAAGCGAAAAACTGAAGAAAATTTCAATGAATCAGAAAAAGATTTCGAGAACATGCTCAAAAGCCTTCGTAAAGACACGAAAGAGTTTGGTGAAATGACTGGAAACAGCGAAGAAACAGCCAGGGGGGAGTCTAAATTCAAGAACGCCAGAGCGACGTTTGGCAGGCATCAGGTGGTGGTGTTGGAGAGGTTGTTCGAAGAGAGCAAGTACATGGCGGGAAGGGATAGGAGGCTCTATGCGTATGAGCTTGGAATGAAGGAGAGTCAGATCAAGGTGGGTGGGGTTGTTTGGGATGGGATGGAGTGGATTGGTGTGGTTATTCGGAAAAGGGTGGAGTGGGTGGATGGGTGTGGTTGTTTGTGAAGGGATGGAGTGGAAAGATGGGTTTGATGTTTAATTAAGTAAATTACATTTATTAAACTTATGATTAATTAACTAATTAATAGAAAATTATGTCCCACAGGTGTGGTTTCAAAACAGAAGAACAAAATGGCGCAAGAAGAATGCCATCGCCATGGCAACTGCCAAGAAAGAGATGGACAAGATGATGAAAAGTCACTATTCTAACGATGATGATGATGATGATGATGGTGGAGATGATGATGATGATGGTGGTGGTGATGATGGTAATGGTGGTGATAATGATGATGATGGTGGGGGTGGTGAAAGGGATGAATAATAAGGTTGTTGGGGATTTTGGTAAGCGTTTTTAGCTACTTAGTTAAGATTAAAGAATATTATCATATCACAAATTGTTTAGTTTTTAATTAAACATAATAATTCAAGAATAATTTTAAATTTAAATATTTAGAATGACATATAACTGTGAATAAATGTTGAAGTGTCGGATGAGTTTTATCATTATTTTAATGACTTTTGTGAAAGTTGCAATGCATCAGGATTGAGTGGATAGTCACGTGATGTGGATAATTAGAGTGACAAATGTTGGATGGATAGACGGAGGATGGATGGGTGAATGCAATAGGAATAACCAAATGGGGAAGGGAAGATGGATGGATGGATTCCAAACGGGTTAGTGAAGAAGAAATAGAGGATAGGTGAATTCACAGTGTGTTAGTGAATGAGGGATAGAGAATGGATGAATTCAAGATGGCTGTGTGAATGGCAGATGAATGATAGGTTGGTGAATTATTGACTGATTCACTGTCATTATGAAAATTATAATACATCGTTTGCATCACCAATATCCCTTTCCTCCATTTCCACATGAACTTCACTAAACGATTGGCCTCTTTTACTCTCCACCACCACTTCTACCACTACCACTACCACCACCATCACTACCACCACCACCACTTCTACCACTACCACTACCACCACCATCACTACCACCACCACCACTACCACCACCACCATCACCACCACCACCATCACCACCACCACCACCACATCAACCACCACCACCTTTTTATCGGCATCATCATTACTCAAAGCTAAGCTAACCGCATTCATCAGTGATAGTGGCAAAGATTAACGACCCTTTTAATTCGGCCAATATTTCACCAGTCGTGTTTAATTTATAATTTTAATCTTTACGTCCAAATAAATAATAAATTATTTTAATTTAAGTTTGACATTTAAAGATAAAATGATTTGAGATTATTTGCAAGTTTATTGGTAAATTGTTAGAGTTTATACAGTTGAAGGGAAAAAGATGAATATTTATACAATTTTTTTTCCTCAAACATTGTTTAAAAAAGATAAAAACAATTAAAAAACATGAAAATTCAAACATTGTTTTTTTAAATGATAAAAACTATTATAAAAGACTAAATAATTACTCATATTATATCAATCCATTATTATTTAATATTCTAATAATATTATAAAAACAAAATGAATTTTGAACTTTTTGAATAAGTTTTTAATTAATTGCATGAGATGTGCTGCATCAAAGATTCGTCCAGAGGTGGGTGAACATTTTAGAAATATGAAAAATATGTTTATGAAGTTTAATGTAGTTTGAAAAAAGAATTCTTGTTTAATTATTCTCGTAAATATTATTAGTATAAATTACACTTTTATACTGCACATAAATTAGAAATTTTTTCAAATAATTAATGTTGTTTTTTTAAAACGTTTAAAACTTTCGAAAAAAAATTTAATTGAAAAAATGTGATTTGCTTTAATCAATGCGACGAAATGAAATATCGAATGTGATTAAAGAAAAATCGTTTAAAGAGTTCACTTGTCGATAATTTGTTGAGAATTTTAAATTAATCACCATCTATCTATTTATTTAAATTATTTTTAATTTTATCAAATTCGTTTTTCTATTGGTCGAGACTAAGTGAAGAAGGAAAAAATGTCAAAAAAGGAATGGTAGGAATAGATTTTATAAGAACATTATGGAAACGAGGTGCTTAAAAAGTTTAAAGGGAGAAAGAATATATTTTAAATGGTTTTAATCTTGTTAGAGAAAAATAGATTACTTTAGAATTTTGAATCCCTAAATTTTTTTTGGCTAAAATAGACTACTGCAAGATGTGCCTAAAAAAGAAACTTCAAATATTGATTCTAGGAGGCAAGAATTTGATTTAATTTTGTATGGAATTGTTTTTGAAAAAGTTTTAAATCCAAGTTTTAAAGGCATTGGAAAATCAATAATGGCTTTTTATGGGTAGCTTTAATGATGAAAGTTTTATTTTGAAAAGTACTAAAAATATAAAATTTATGAAAATACAAATAATTTTTTTATGCAATAATATCTTTTATTTCTTTATCAAAATAAGTTTGAAAATTTTGAGAAAATTGTTCGATATAAAAAATTAGTAAACGAAAATAGTTTGAAACTAAAATAAGAGTTTTTTGGAAATAAATATATTAGAGTTTTAAGAAAATGTTTTTTTCAAATAAGTTTTTTGGGTGGCATATTATTGGCGTAGTGAAATAGTATAGTTTAAAAAAATAATTTCAACCAGAAAAACGTTTCAATATTTCAAAAATGTGTAATTAAAAACTTTATTTTATTTTTGAACAATCGGAGAAAAAATTTGATTCCCGAAATGTTGGGGCCGACAAGAGACCATTTATTTGCATTAGACCCCGTCTAGAATCATCAATTTAGTTTTTGCAGAAAATAAATAACATTGAAAAGCGTTTGAAAAACGTTTTTAAAACATAAACTAAAACAAAAATTCAATTGAAAAAAAAGTTAGAGATGAACGGTTTATTTTGTGACAAATTCCAAACAAAAAGATTGTAGCATTTTTCAAATCAAATTAAATTATTAATCTTTAGGATTTTTTAATATAAAACTCACGACTGCAGATTGAAAACGATTTCCTAAGTGTGTTTTGAAAGTTTCATTCCTAATCTATTCCCAAATGTTTCTTTCGATTTCTCTCAGGCAACCATTTTCTCCCAGAGTTTTCCAATTTTAAACTTTATATATTTGAAATTTTTTTTAAATAAATATTTTTGTATCGTTAAGCCCTTTCTTAATTATTCAAATAAAACCTATCTATGTTATGGTATTTGTAAAAAAAAAACCTAAATTTAATTATTTACATATTTCAAGATCTTTTAAACTTTGTTTTGAAACTTGATAAATATCATCTTAAATACTTTTTCCAAAATTATCTCTTAAAATAGTATAAAAAAGAATTTTACTTTTTTTAATCTTTCTCATTTTTTATGTTCTGTCAACGCTTTGATGTCATATCAACTCGCGTCTAACGTAAAATCTTACTTTTTCCTACAAAACAAAACTTCAAACATAGTTTTTTAGTTGATAAATATACGACTTTTCGGAAATTAATTTTACTTTTTTCAAAAAAAATTTAGGAAAAAATATAAATAGAAAAAACTCATGTAGAAGTTGAAATGAAAACAAAATTACATATATACCAATTTAAATGTAAAAAACTTGAGTTATTACAAAAACAATTCCTAATAAAAGCATCAAAAGTATTTTAAAGACACATGAGATGGACTTGATAAAGGTTGCACTTGTAAAATTATTACAGGCAAGTAAATATCGATCGTCTGTTGATAGGGCTGTGAGGATGATGATGATGAAGATGGTGATGATGGTGATGATGACGGTGATGATGATGATGATGATGATGATGATGATGATGATGATGATGATGATGATGATGATGATGATGATGATGATGATGATGATGATGATGATGATGATGATGATGATAAGGATGCTGATTTGAGGGCAAGGATCATGTTACGGAAGTAAAAATTCGACAATGAAAAACATAATGATGCAAAATAAGAATAAAACTCATAATAATAATAGATTTTACTAAAAGTACAAATTTGAGAAAAAAGTAATATTACTAATAATAGTAATTTAATTAATTAGAACAATTTTCATAAAAATGATAATTTTGTAAAAGAAAATAATTCAATAATAATAATAAAACTATAAAAAAAATGATGGTGAAGAAGAAGAGCTCAAAATGAACATTACTTTATTGGAAGTTCTACCGCCTCGTTAGTGAGGTGATCAGTACTGCAACTAGTATCATCACCACTCTTGTAAGTACTACTACTACTATCATCACTACCTCTGTCAGTACTACTACTACTATCATCATCACTCATATTACTAGTACCACTTCTTTGACTATCTTCAATACTTCTATTACTATTGCTAATATACTACAATTATCATCTTCATCATCAAAAACGTCCTTTTTTTCCTTTTTCTTTTCCTTCTCCTTTTCTTCCTCCTCTTCCTCTTCCTCCTCTTCTTTTTCCTCTTCTTCCTCTCCCTCTCTCTCTTCCTCCTCCTCTTCCTCTTCATCCTCCTCTTCATCTTCCTCCTCCTCCTCATGATCCTCCTCATCATCAGCATCATCCCCATAGCAACATGCAGATGCACATAATGGCATGCGCTATAAAACAAGGCGAGGAATTATCTTCATAAATAAAATAAAAGACGTCTTTACGATTCTCAGAGCATTTTCAATAAAAAGTATAATAATTATAGAACTACTAAAATAAAAATAATAAATTATGGGAAAAGTAATATTTATAATATTAAAAAACACTAATAATAAAAAAAATAATATTAAAAAAAACAATAATAATATTAATGAAAATAATTTTAAAAAATAAAAAATAAAAAAATAAAAAATATGAGTACAAATAATAATATTAAGTCATCTTTATCCCGGGGAGCTCTTTTGGACGACCTCAATCATTACTAGCATTATTACTTTTGCCTAATAAACATGACAATGATAAAATAAAAATAAGAAAAATAGAAAAATAAGAAAAATAGAATAGAAACAAGAATAATGGAATAGTGGAATAAAAAAAATCCTATTTTTAAAGTTTAAATAAGTGGTTTGATTTGATTAAAAATACATGAATCTTAAGATTTAAAATTAGATTACATCGATAAATAGGGAAAAAGTAAAACAAATAATAAAAACATTAGAATGGATGGTTCAATATCAAGGACAATAACTTACAAATATCCCATATTTGTTTTTCATCCCCGTGGTGTGTAAAGGTGCTTGTAGGCAAGAAAAAATAACGAAGTTAATAAAAAATATTGTAATCAAAAAGAATTATAAAAAAATATTTTAAATATTTGTGCAACAAAATAAATAGAACGTTTTGGGAAAGATAGCTAAGTAATGGTTGTGTTCTTTGAAGATTAGAAAATCTAAAAAAAGACAGATAGAAACTTGTGCAGTATAAATGCATCAGAAAAATACAGAAAAAAATTTGTTAAACAAAGAAAAATGCATAACATGTTTTTTACTGTCAAGAAAAATGCGATAAAGATAAAGGATTGGAAAATTGTTTTGTGAAAATATAAAAAACTAAGAACATCATTTTCGTAAATTCAGCATTGATACAAATACAAAAAATAATAATAATAAAATAAAATAATAAAGAAAAAAATGGCTACCATGTGACAAAAAGAGCGACTGGAAGCAAGGGCGTAAGAAGTGACGAGAAACGTCTTGACTTAATTGAGAAGGCAGAAGATTTGGAGGTATCTAATGAAAGATGTCAATGTGTGTGTGTGTGTGTGTGTGTGTGTGTGTGTGTGTGTGTGTGTGTGTGTGTGTGTGTGTGTGTGTGTGTGTGTGTGTGTGTGTGTGTGTGTGTGTGTGTGTGTGTGTGTGTGTGTGTGTGTGTGTGTGTGTGTGTGTGTGTGTGTGTGTGTGTGTGTGTGTGTGTGTGTGTGTGTGTGTGTGTGTGTGTGTGTGTGTGTGTGTGTGTGTGTGTGTGTGTGTGTGTGTGTGTGTGTGTGTGTGTGTGTGTGTGTGTGTGTGTGTGTGTGTGTGTGTGTGTGTGTGTGTGTGTGTGTGTGTGTGTGTGTGTGTGTGTGTGTGTGTGAGTGTGTGTGTGTACGTGTGTGTGTGTGTGTGTGTTTGTGAGAGTTTTCATGTGGTCAATTCTTATTAAATATTAATTGGTTATAAATCATCATTATTATTTAATACCCATTATTAAGTATTTTTTATTTTGCATAAATCATTTTTAAATCTTTGTCATCCTGTTTTTTAAATATTATAAGTTTTTTATCACTAAGACAACCATCATCTCCACCATCTCATCATCACTTCAATCCTCATCATCACTTCAATCCCCATCATCATCATCACCACCACCACCACCAACCTCACCCACATCATCATCATCACCAGCAACAGCATCACCATCATCACCAGCAACAGCATCATCATCAGCACCACCACCACCACCACCCACATCATCATCATCATCACCAGCAACAGCATCATCATCAGCACCACCACCACCACCATCACCCACATCATCATCATCATCACCAGCAACAGCATCATCATCAGCACCACCACCACCACCATCACCCACATCATCATCATCATCACCAGCAACAGCATCATCATCAGCACCACCCTCCATTAGGCATCATAAACTCCTCCCAACTTCCTCTTCCTCCTCTCCTGCGGCACCCTCATGATGAGACCCTCTCAAGGCTTCGTTCTTAATCTCTCTCCTGTCATGCGAGTACGCGCTTCATAAATACGCGGTGCTGATGATGATGATGATGGTGCTGATGATGATGCTAATGATGATGGTGGTGATGGAAATGACGATGAAGTGGGTAAAAATGATGATGATGGTGGTTTTTATAGTGTTGACAGTGATTGCAAATTCCATTAAAAACGCAATTTCCATACAACAATTTTTTATTTTAAACTCTAAAAATATAAACTCGTTTAAAAATGAACTTTTTAAAAAGTTAACTAGAGTAATAAATCATGCTATAGCGCGAATCTTTGCGAATAATTGTTTCGGAAGAGGCGTAGCCACCATTACAACTCCACGACACGTAAGCGAGCTTCCTGTCGCAGAGTTTATGGGGCTTGCTTAAGGGGGGGGGGGGGGAGATTTCAGGTTATGGTCGCTTTGGGAGAATGGTTTTTAGAAGGGTGGTTTGTAGGGGGGTGGTTTGTAGGGGGGTGGTTTGTAGGGGGGTGGTTTGTAGGGGGGTGGTTTGTAGGGGGGTGGTTTGTAGGGGGGTGGTTTGTAGGGGGGTGGTTTGTAGGGGGTTGGTTTGTAGGGGAATGGTTTGTAGGGGGGTGGTTTGTAAGGGGGTGGTTTGTAGGGGGGTGGTTTGTAGGGGGGTGGTTTGTAGGGGGGTGGTTTGTAGGGGGGTGGTTTGTAGGGGGGTGGTTTGTAGGGGGGTGGTTTGTAGGGGGGTGGTTTGTAGGGGGGTGGTTTGTAGGGGGGTGGTTTGTAGGGGGGTGGTTTGTAGGGGAAGGTAGCAGTGGCGTGAAGGCGCTTTGGAATCGATGACTAGTGGAGTTTGCAAAGCTGACTGAAAATCCGAATGGTGTGTGGCCAAAAGGGAAAAAGAAGTGAAAACCAGTTTTGTGAGAAATTTTAAATTTCGGGTGTAAAAGATTTTGTTGTGGGGATGGAATCGTGAAGGATGGTGATGTGGGAGATGGTGATGTGGGAGATGGTGATGTGGGAGATGGTGATGTGGGAGATGGTGATGTGGAAGATGAGGATGTGGGGGATGGGGATGTGGGAGATGGTGATGTGGGAGATGGTGATGTGGGGGATGGTGATGTGGGAGATGGGGATGTGGGAGATGGTGATGTGGGAGATGGGGATGTGGGGGATGGTGATGTGGGGGATGGTGATGTGGGAGATTGTGATGTGGGAGATGGGGATGTGGGAGATGGTGATGTGGGAGATGGTGATGTGGGAGATGGTGATGTGGGAGATGGTGATGTGGGGGATGGTGATGTGGGGGATGGTGATGTGGGAGATGGGGATGTGGGAGATGGGGATGTGGGGGATGGTGATGTGGGGGATGGTGATGTGGGAGATGGTGATGTGGGAGAGGGTGATGTGGGAGATGGTGATGTGGGAGATGGTGATGTGGGAGATGGTGATGTGGGGGATGGTGATGTGGGGGATGGTGATGTGGGAGATGGGGATGTGGGAGATGATTAATAAAGTTTTTTGGGCGTCGAGTTTGTAGTTGCAGACAAGATATATTTTTCCAGTTGATAAGAAAAAAAATTATGTAAAAAAAGTTTAATTATTTTTGAAATTTTTACTCTTATTATCAAATGATTTGTAGTTGTGTTATGAAATTTTAAAATATTTTTCAAATGCAGTGTGCCGAGTTGTGAGTTGACGAATTTGAATTTCAAGCACTGAGTGCCTCAATTATTTACTCTGTTTGAAATGGAAAAGATGCTCATGATGATGATGGTGGTGATGATGATGATGATGATGGTGATGATGATGGCGGTGATGATGGCGGTGATGATGATGATGATGATGTTCATAATGATGATTAAGATGGTGATGAGGGTGATAATGATGATTAGAAGAACAAATAATGAAAAAATAACATAAATATATACACACACACCTACACAAATCAATTGTTTTTTTTGGTCAAACTTAAATAAATTTTTCATAAAAGATTCATGCTGGTTACCGCGGATGAAATTAATATAATAACAAAAATAACAATAACTATTACTATTATTTTAATATAAAACATGTAATAAACATTTATTATTATTTGAATTAATTTTTTCATTAATTCTTTTGTTGGTTTTTTTATATTGATTGTTTCGTGTGCAAAAGAAGCAGAGTCAATCATTGAGATGGTGTCTGTTGCCCTAAGGGAGCCATTAGTGTGTGTGTGTGTGTGTGTGTGTGTGTGTGTGTGTGTGTGTGTGTGTGTGTTTGTGTCTGTGTGTGTGTGTTTATGTGTGTGTGTTTATTTTTCTGTGTGTGTGTGTGTGTGTGTGTGTGTGTGTGTGTGTGTGTGTGTGTGTGTGTGTGTGTGTGTGTGTGTGTGTGTGTGTGTGTGTGTGTGTGTGTGTGTGTGTGTGTGTGTGTGTGTGTGTGTGTGTGTGTGTGTGTGTGTGTGTGTGTGTGTGTGTGTGTGTGTGTGTGTGTGTGTGTGTGTGTGTGTGTTTGTGTCTGTGTGTGTGTGTTTATATGTGTGTGTTTATTTTTCTGTGTGTGTGTGTGTTTCTATCATCTTGTTTTCCCGCCCTTCATTTCTGTCTACATGGCTTCTTCACAACAGCAGCAACACAAAATGACCAACAAAAACACAACGTGGTTTACACCAACAACAACAACAACAACATTGCATGATTTATAACAAAGTGCCCCATTTGCAACAACAACAACACGCCATTATAAACCGCATAAAAAATAAATATAAAAACATCAAATAGAACAATAATTATATGCAAAAATAAAAGCATTATTTTGTGTTTTTGGTATCATAGAGTATCATCATCATGTCTATCAACACGCCTAAGCATCCAATTAAAACCTTCATCCATCCACAACTCATCCATCCTTCCCTTATTAACCCTCTTTTTTATTCGTCGTTTTTGAATATTAATATATTTTTATTTCACTTTTTTCAAAGTAAACAAAACGAGTTATTAAAGCCCCAAAAAATAATTTTGTCTTTCATAGCCTGGTTATTAAGAAGATAATAACTTTATCTCTTTCAAAACTATTGTATCTTTGTTTATAATTTTATTTAACAAAGCGCTCACCGTTTAGTTAATCACACTGAATCATAAAAAACTTTTTCGTGAATTATTCGGAGTTAAAATAGATAAATGTTTTGAATTATTTGATGCATTTTCTGTATTTAAATGTTTGTATAACAACAAATAAAAATGTTTCATTATTTTTCGTTTTACTTTTTTATCATTAACTATTTTTCGAAGAAATCACGTTTTAATTTTCAAAGAAATTAATTTTTGGGGAAAAACATTTTAAAACCAATTTATAGGAAAAACTCTTTTTTCTTCTTAAAAAACAACATTCCATCAGGCCTCCAAGAGCCATTTACTTTGAAATTAATTTTAAAGATGTTTCAAAATGTTTAAAATTTAAAATAATCAAAAATTAAAAAAATTAAAAGCTTTTTAAGCTTTCTAAGAATTTTGCATTTCAGTATTAAGAAACATAAAAACCTTTTTACTGATTATAGAACTAAGATATAAGTAATTAAAATAATCAAATATAAAATAAACCTTTTTTAAATAAAATATAAATAATGATAATAATCAAATATTCAACAAGGATATATCCTGGGAGAGAATAATTACATAAATATATCGGAATCCTTTTGCATTTGATGATGATTTAGTTTTATGGCTTGAAGTTTATGGTGAAGACTTTCTTGAGGAAGACATAAACTAAGGGGATGAAATAGGAATGGATGGATGGATGGATGAATAGATGGATGGATGGATAGATGGATGGATGGATTAATGGATGGATGAATAAATGAATAGATGGATGAATGAATGAATGGATTGAAAAATATATGGTGTATAAAGGCTAAAAGATCTTTTTAAAAAATATTTTGCCACAATATCTTTCTGAAAAAAAACATGTTAAAAATTAATAAAAACAAAAACGTGAATGAAATGTTGGGATTCCTCTTCCCAACTACCATGCAATTCACTGCATTCCCTTTGTGCATTGCATGTAAACGGTTGCCACTTCTCACCGCAGTCTTTTCTATAAATACCAGGGCGTTGGTAGGCAAGAGAGATTCCGTGGTATTTAAACGGTATTAAATTTTGCGTATTTTTTGGGTTTTTTAAATACTGGCTGTGATGAGTTGGTTGAACACGTTTTTTGATGTTTTTTTGAAAAATGGTTGAAGTTGTTTATTGAAAGTAAAAGTAATTTAAAAGAAATTTTGATGAAAATAATGTTAAATACACTTTTAACTTCTCCAGTTAATCGTTTTCATAATCTCTAATAATGATTCAATAATGCTTAACCAATACAAAATTAACACCCCATTGAAATATCACAAATAATTCCTTTGTCTTGTGCGGTATAAATTCAACGAGTGGATTCTGGTTTGGCTACAGAAAACGTTAAGGGTCTGAAGAAAACCTGGTTCAGCAGGACTTTAGGTAAAAGTCAGTGATATTAATATCAAAAGCACTTAACTTTTAAAATTGCTTGTTTAGTTTTTTAAATAATAATTGTCAAAAAAAAATTTTAATTTGAATTTTTTTATTTTACTTAAATGTTTATTTTGTTGGAAAAAATAATAAACTAATTTTTTAGGTGGCTAAAGTTTTCTCGATAAGAATTTTAGAAGATTAGAAGGATTTGTGTCCAATTTACATTTACAAAAAACATTTCAAAAAGATTCACAACGCGTTTTTCTGTCATTTATTTTTTTAAAGATACAAATGCAAATTTTTAGATAAATAAATTTGAGAAAAATAACGGAAAATAAGACATCTACGAAGACGGCTTGAAGTGTTTTTAGATTAGTTTTTGTGTAGAAAAGAATTTTAAAATTAGAATATTTCAACACAGGTATTCAGAAGCTCTGAAATATATTTTGTAAAAGCACTAAAAACGTATAACTTTTTTATTTTCAATGTATAAATACTACAAAAATCTACAGAAGAAAAATTTTTCACAAAACTGTCGCCAAATTCAACGAAATCGCATAAAAAACTCAAACACTCATAAAAATCAAAATTCAAAAGGCGAATGGAGCAAGAGAATTTCGCAATTTTTCAGTTGATTGGCTCTAAGCCTCGCTCCATTTGGCCAAGGATCGACTTTCAAATTGAGGCTTACTTGCCCAGGAAGCATCCTATGCATTCAACCTTGTTCATCTATTTGCATTTATCCTTCATGATTTTTATTTATTACGTGTTTTACTTATTTTTTATATTTAAATGGCTTAAGACAATTTAAAGCGTATTATTTTTAAAATTTCATTAGCATCCTCCCATCACCTTCAACTCCAACCAACATTCCTTCCTCAGCACCCCACCCCCCTCCCATCATTCCTCTTATCCGCATCGACATCGCACAGCACCAACACAGGCGGACATTCACGTCGCTCTCTCGTTCGTTCGAAATGCGTCGAGAAAATTCAGCGAGACAACAGGCGTTTGCCTCGCTCAATCAACAAAACGGGAAAGCCCCAGGAGAGTTTTGTAGCCGCAGAAAAAAAATGGAAAAATCGAAAACCGAGATGAATAAGTTGAAGCAGAGAAATGAAGAAATACAGCAGCAGCAACAACAACAAAATCAACAACAACAAAAAGAACAGAAACAACAACTTCAACAGTCACCCAACCATAAAACAAACCTCCGCAACAAACTCCCCCAAAACCCCCAAAAACAACTCCAACCTCCAAACACCACCCTCCTCTACTCCAACCACCACATCTTCACCAAACTCCCAAACCAATTCTCCATCCTTTCCCGCATCACCAACCACTTCCGCATTCACCCCACACAAACCACCATCCTCCTTTCATCCCTTCTCTCTTCCACCATCACCATCTTCCTCTACCACCACTCTTTGGCGGGAAATTTTGTATACGATGACGTCAGAGCTGTGGTGACCAATCAGGACGTAGTTGGCGAAAATGACTGGTGGCACATTATGTGGGACGACTTCTGGGGGGGTGACATGATGGATGATGCAAGCCACAAGTCCTATAGACCTCTCACTGTGTTGACCTTTAGGTAGGGGAGGGGGGTGAGAGGGAAGAGAGGGGGTGAGAGGGAAAGAAAGAGGTTGAAGTGGGTGAGGGTTAGTGGGAATGAGAAAAGAGTGGAAGGTAGAAGTGGGTGAGAAAGGAGAAGGAAAATATGACATAAAATGACTAAAAAAGCCTTTATCATAGCTTCTCAGCTGATTTACTAATATAATTTAATTATTTTTCGTTATTTTCATCCTTTCAAACAAACTAATTATGCTTATTATTTACGCCTCTTTCCTATGTTATAATTTCACTGGATGTCCAATGAATAATGTTATTCACACAATAGGGTAGTTAGCAGCATGCATTGAAGCGACCAAGGCGCTTAGTTGATTGGCAGTGACCAATGGAGTCCTTAATTGTGTGAAGTTGATTTGAGATGCAATTTGGAGTGATGGATCGACGGCGTAGATAGACTGAGTGGATTGGATGGATTGATGGATGGATAATTGAATGGAGGGATGAATGATTGGAAGGGAGGAATCGAAAGATGAATGGATGGGTGGATGAATGGATGGATGAGTACTGCTTCATTTTAGACGCTGAGAAATGTAAAGACAAAAAGGAGAGAGGTTATTGCCTACAGAGCGTTCCATCCTTGACGACATGAGTATTTCCATTTAGAATCCAAAACAATATTTTATTTATTTTTCAAAATAAATTAATTAAACGTTTTTCTTAAATTAATTTTTTTTAACTTTTTTGTCTATTTTTCAAATATATTTTTATTATTCGTGTTTTTTTTATTTTTGTAAAATAATTTTATTAGTTTTTTAATTTATTTTAAAATCTATTTTTTATAGATTTGTTTATTCACTTTTTATTCATTATTTTGAGAGATCTATCTACTAATCTACTACTTAAAAATACACGGATTACTTTAATATAAATTATTGTTATAGATTTCATCGGAAGAAAATTGAAATTTGTTTTTGGATTATGCATGTGATAAATTATGCCATTGTCGTTATACACGTTATCGAATGGAAAAAGTAAAAAATAAAAAAGTTAGTAAAAAAAAAGAAAAAGTAAAAAAGTTAGTATAAAAAAAAGAAAAAGTAAAAAGTAAAAAGTTAGTAAAAGAAAAAGAAAAAGTAAAAAATAAAAAAGTTAGTAAAAGAGTTTTGCGACTTTAATAAAAAGTATTTTTCATTTAGTTAGAAAATATTTTTAGTTTTTTCATTTCTGATCTATCAAAATCATTTTAGAGTTTACTTTTTTCAAATCAATGAAAAATAAAAGACCGAAAAATAATTTATCATCGGTTTCAAAATTAAATTCATAACTTTCTAAAGTTTTTTTTCAGAAAAAAATATTTTTTCAGTTAAAAAGTGGTTTGGTTTTCTAATAAGGTACATTGAAATATGTCACCACAGTTTAATAAAAAAGAAAGTAAGTTATTTGATCATTCAAATTTTTAAAACAGTTTTTGTGGGTATATATTTGTGAAAAACAGGTTTATTGGAAAAATTAAACATGATAAGTATATTTAACGATTTTATATCTTAAACATTTTTATTTACATTTCAAAAATGACGGGTTGAAAATGATTAGTTAATTCCAAGAGCTAAAGTCACTATTTGAAGTACAGATTAGGTTTGACATGACTAGGTGATGGAACTGTTAGCCTGCTGAACAATTTGTTGGTTTAAGGATGGATGGATGGATGGATGGATGGATGGATGGATGGATGGATGGATGGATGGATGGATGGATGGATGGATGGATGGATGGATGGATGGATGGATGGATGGATGGATGGATGGATGGATGGATGGATGGATGGATGGATGGATGGATGGATGGATGGATGGATGGATGGATGGATGGATGGATGGATGGATGGATGGATGGATGGATGGATGGATGGATGGATGGATGGATGGATGGATGGATGGATGGATGGATGGATGGATGGATGGATGGATGGATGGATGGATGGATGGATGGATGGATGGATGGATGGATGGATGGATGGATGGATGGATGGATGGATGGATGGATGGATGGATGGATGGATGGATAGATGGATAGATGGATGGATGGATGGATAGATGGATAGATGGATGGATGGATGGATAGATGGATAGATGGATGGATGGATGGATGGATGGATGGATGGATGGATGGATAGATGGATAGATGGATGGATGGATGGATAGATGGATAGATGGATGGATGGATGGATAGATGGATAGATGGATGGATGGATGGATAGATGGATAGATGGATGGATGGATGGATAGATGGATAGATGGATGGATGGATGGATGGCTAACACTTTATGAATAAAAAATGGATGAAATAATGAATAAATTAACGGATAAATTAAGGGATGAACGTATATTGGATGAATGAGGTTTTGAAGCCATTTAACATCAATTTAAAGACGTCAAAAAGTTTCAGATTAATTTATATTTTTCGAGTATTAAAAAAATAATTGTTCTCTACATTTCGTTAAAACTTTTTCAAACGGATTTTCCCTCAATCAACTTTTCTAGATCAAGAAAAAAAGTTAATTGACTGTTTTCAAAACAAAATATAACATTTATTTCATTAAACACTGACTCGAGGTATGTATGAATAAAAAAATAATTAAATTTTTCTTATTATTTGATTATGAAAAATGTTCAGTTCGTTTTCCATCTTGGAATCACTTCAAAATCATCAAAAAGTTTTTAAAATAATCAATAAAAACGTTTTCAGTTAATTTATTATTTTAAAATTTATATACTTAGTTAATCTGAAGAATATTTTAAAAGAGGAAAAGTCACTGCGTCCCCTTCCAACTGACGCCCACTTTAGCTTCTCAACGCATTAAATTATTTTTTTTTCAAACTTTAAATTTTGATTTTATTCCAATTTTTTGGATCTTCAAAATATATGTAGGGTGGTTTTAAGAAATAAAATATTTTTTAAGAAACAATTTATTCTTCAAAGACTCGATTCTTTTGTTTGCTTTTATTTTCTTTTTATAATCATGAAGATATTCATTTCTCAGAAAAACTGATAATCATTTTAAATTTTACTTTGTTAAACATTACTTTCTCAAAGATAAATAATTAATGTTGAAAAATTAAATAATAAATAAAACTTTAACAAATGATTTTTGCTTCATCAACTTCTCTAAATAAACTTTAAAACAATTTATTAAATTTTCCAACAAAAAAAAAAGATTAAAAAAGCAACTCGAGGCAAATATGAATAAATGATAAGCTCAAAAACCCCGAAAAGGTTTTTTAATGCAGTTGATTAATGGAGTCTGTTCCTTTAATCATTAATTTTCGACTCTTTAAGTGAAAGCATCATTTGCTCGCATCAAACACAAAAGAAAGATTTTGAAAATGAATTGCTGTAGTTAGAGATCTTATTCAATAACGCACACCAACATACACAAACAAACAAACACCCATAGGCAAAGAAACACAAAAACAAAATACACACATGAAGAAAAACAAAACAAAACAAAGAAAATGGCTTTCAAAACATTTTCGACAAAAAAACTGTTAAAAAGTGTTTGACTTTCGGAGTTTTTAAGCAGTTTTTGTCGTTAAAGTTTGACGAGACGTCTTGAAAAGATTGATAAATCGAAAAACGTCGATTTCCAAGAAAAACGTTTTCCGTTTTTTTTTGACAAAAAATGTCTTTTGAATGGCTCGGCAGACAGATGTGGGAAAAGCTTTCCGAGAGGTTTTGAGATGTAGATTGCATGGGGGGAGGGTTTGGAATAGAAAATGACCTTAAACAAGAATTTATTGCTTTTCCCAATAAACATTCTTTTCAATTCCAGACTCAACCACTCCATTTCCGGATTGGACTCTTTCTATTTCCGCCTCACGAACCTGATTCTCCACATGGCGACGACGATTCTCTTTGTTTTCTTCTCCGTTTTCGTGGCAAAACTGTCGCGTGGTTGGTGCTTGCTTGCCGCTGCCTGGTTCGCCTGCCATCCCATCCATGCCGAAGCGGTTAGTTCGAGGAGTGGATGGATGCATGGATGCATGGATGAATGCATGGATGCATGGATAGATGAATGGATGCATGCATGGATGGATGGATGGATGCATGCATGGATGGATGCATGGATGCATGGATAGATAGATGGATAGATGGATGGATAAATAAATAGATGGATGGATGCATGGATGGATGCATGGATGCATGGATGCATGGATGCACGGATGCATGGATGCATGGATGCATGGATGCATGGATGCATGGATGCATGGATGCATGGATGCATGGATGCATGGATGCATGGATGCATGGATGCATGGATGCATGCATGGATGCATGGATGCATGCATGGATGCATGCATGGATGGATGGATGGATGCATGGATGCATGGATGCATGGATGCATGGATGCATGGATGTATTGATGGATGCATGCATGGATGGATGCATGGATGGATGGATGTATTGATGGATGGATAGATGGATGCATGGATGCATGAATGGATGGATAGATAGATAGAAGATAAATTTATAATTTTCTTATTTCTATTTATTTATTTCTAGTAGTAGTAAAAGAAGATGCAGTAGGAATAGTAACAGCAGTGGCAGTAGTGGTATAAGTGTTAGTAGTGGTAATGGTAGTAGATGGATGGCCAAATACTTCATGGGTTGAAGCTTGTTGCATATGAAGTTTAGGTGTTGGACTTGTCATTAACATATAGATGACTTGCCAGACTGGATGGTGGAATGGATGGATAGTGGAATGGATGGATGGTGGAATGGATGGATGGTGGAATGGATGGATGGTGGAATGGATGGATGGTGAAATAGATACATGAATCGAAAATAATCAGAATTTATTTTGTGGAAAAAGTTTGATCTATAAAAAAATGCTGTCATAATTTTAATTTTTAATAATTGAAAACAATTATTCTCAACTGCTTGAAGCTTGACACGAGTGCATGGTGGAGATAAGATTTATTTTGAAGGGAAAAAATAAATATACAATATATATAAATAAAATGGGTTAAAGAAAAAGAAAAAAACGATATTTTTTAAGACTTTTAAGTGATCAAAGAACGAAATTTTGCAAATTAAAATACAATTTAAATGTTTATCTAATGAGATCAAACGTTTTTAAAATTCAAAAATAACTAAGTATGGAAAAAAATAAAAAAATTTAAGTTACACAATTTACAAAAACCTTTTAAGATTTTAAACCTTCTTTCTTAATAAAAAAGCATGAAAGAAAGTAAAACATACAAAAAACACTTTTAAAAAGCTGAAAGTAAAACACAAAAAACACTTTTAAAAAGCTGAAAATAAAACATACGAAAAACACTTTTAAAGAGCTGAAAGTAGAATTCCCATTGTCTTCTAATTAAAATCACACCTTCCTCCACACAACTGAGTAGGTGTGCACGTGCGTGGGCAGAGCTGACGTTCTCAGCACCCTCCTCTCCCTCCTCTCCCTCCTCCTCCACCACAGGTGTTCCCATTTAAATTGGTAGTCATAGTCAAATATGAAAGTAATTAGTATTATTTTTTATTATAAAATTAATTAAATATTTTTTAATTGTTTAATTCTGAGTTTATTTAATTTGCTTTACCTATTTGATTATTAAGTTAACTTGCTTCAATTAGCTAATGAGTAATTAAATTTAATTAGTTGCTAAATAGCAAGTAATTGGTTGATAACTAGTTTTAATTCACTTTTTTACAAACTGAACCAAATAGTTTTTGTTGATTAATTTTGTTCTAATCTCCAAAGAAGCTTAAATGCTCCGCTCCAACAAGCAGCGAGTCTTAGAGAAGAAATCTTATCATAATTACCATCCTCATCATCATTTTTTATCCTTATCATCACCATCTTCATCATCATTATCATCATTATCATTATCCTCATCATCATCATCATCATCATCATTTTCAGAGCGATTGTGAAAAGTCATAGTTGCGAAACAGCCGGTGAGTCTAGTGACAATAATGATGAGGATGATGATGTTGATGATGATGATAATGATGATGATGATGATGATGTTGATGATGATGATAATGATGATGATGTTGAGGAGGATGATGATTAGGATAATGATGATGATGATGACAATGAGGAAGAGGAGGAAGAAGATGAGAATGATGATTATGATCGAGAGAGTGATGATGATGATGATTAGAGTCATGCATGGTTTAGGAAGACATGGATTACGACTTTATTGAAAAAGAAATAATTATCTAAATGAATAAATTTATATATGGATGGATGGATGGATGGATGGATGAATGAATGAATGGATGGATAGAGTAAAAGTTGAATGCAAAATGGGGAAAAAATAATGAATGCGTAAAGAGATAAAGAGTATAATTAAAAAAAGAAATAAAAGAAAAAACCTGAATAATGTATATCAATATACGACAATATCAACAAATACAGAGAATGATATTATAAATTAAATAAATAACAAAAAAATGAATATAATCAATTAACAAAAAAATAAATATATATATAAACTATTTAAAACAACAAAGACTTGAATGGATGATATTAAACACTCTTTATGAAGAGAAAAAACACAGACATAACTCGACTGAGTGGACAAAGAAGAGAGCCGAAGCAACATACATCACAGAGCAGATGTGGAGTGAAAGGAGGGTGGAGGGGTGGAAGGAGGGTGGAGGGGGTGGAAGGAGGGAGGAGGGGGTGGAAGGAGGATGGAGGGGGTGGAAGGAGGATGGAGGGGGTATAAGGGAAAGGGGAGTGGAAGGAGGAGGGAAGGGGTAAAGGAGAAAGGGGAGTGGAAGAAGGATGGAAGAAAAAAATAAAAGGGTTGCTTGCTCTTTTAAAAAGATCTTTGAACAGAGGATATAAATAATTTTATTGTGGAAAAGATAAGCTCAATGGAAAACATTGAATATTAAAAAATGGAAATAACAAATATGAAAAGAAGAGAAAGTTTCTGTGTTCATTCATCATTTCCATCTTGATGGTAACACAATTTACAAATGCCTTCACATACTTTGTCATCTAGCATCATCATAAGGAGATGCCTGTGGAGTTCATTTTATCCGATCAGAAATGCCTCACATGAATGTTTAAATTATTTCTCAATGACTTAAATAAATATAAAAAAGTAAAAAATATTATAAAATAGTTAAAAACAGTTAAAATAGTTATTTATATTCAACAACTTTTGGGGGAAATGTCTAAAATGCTCGTTTGAAATCGATGCAAAACAACGAACGAAATAGAGAAGCATCCGATCAAAACAAAACTCCAGGTAAACTCTAAACATTGTCACATGACGTCACTCGTGATTTATCGATGACGTAGTTATGATGTCATCAGAGAAATGGCCTCTCAAAACAAAGCGTTTTGCTACTCAATCACGCTCTTTTTGTTTTGCAACTTTTTCAGATTTTTACTTTTTTTATTTTACAAAGACGCAAATCATGAAGAATTACGGATTAGTGACGTTCGAACTTTGTTCAATATACAATGTATTTTTATTGAGTTTTTTATACAAATATTTGTTTTATTTTTATTGTTATTTTTAAAATTGTTATCTTAGTAAATTATAATTCTTATGATTATTCATTGATATTATTAGCTCCTCAAAACGTATGTAAACAGCACACAATCCACCCAACCCTCCTTCTCCTCAGGGGTTGTCTGGGTTCTAACCTTACACAACCCACAATCTACACCCCCCCTCCCCCATCCTTCTCCCTTCGATTCAGGGGCTGCCTGGCTGGCTCTAACAGCCTCAATGGTGGCTTCACTGGCCGCTTGTTTGTGCAAGGAGACAGGGTTGGCCGCCATGCTGGTGTGTGTCTTCGTGGAGACGACAGTGCTATGGAGGAAGTGTCTCGCTAGGAAAAGGTACGTCTATGAGGGGGTCAGTAGATGGAGGGTGAATGGGTGAGTAGATGGAGGGTGAATAGGTGAGTAATAGGAGGGTGAATGGGTGAGTAAT
>OX030967.1:7178258-7215758 GCA_943735955.1 Piscicola geometra | reverse complement strand
ATAATTGTTTTTATTATTTATTTTATTAACTTGTCTTATTCTTTAGTTTAAAGATGAAACATAATAAAAATAGTAAATTATATTATATAAATTTTATTTTTTAATTTCACTCATTATTCTCAGCTGTTTTAAACTCATTTTCATATTCTATATTAATTTTAATTACCTGTTAGTATTATTAGAACTTTACTTTTCAAATAAACAGACAGACAAATAGTTTTATGCATACAACTTTTTGCATAAAAATATTTTTGGAATTTCGATTTCATTACAAAGTACATTTAGACTCTTGTTTTTATCATTAGTCAAAAGAATGTTATTTAAATCTTTTTGTTTGTTCACTTTCTTTTATTCTTATTGTTTTTGTTTCATAATTAAAATTTTCGAGTATTTCTATGATAAATTAATTATTTATTATATTCTTATATATTCATAATTTTAATTCTATATTTTTATAAACATTATCCTGGATTTCCATTTTCTATAAACCTAATTTACCGAACTTTTTTCTTTCTTCTTCATAATCTGCCTCTCTCATCTCAGCTGCGCCGATTCTTTTATCCTTTCCCGCCATGAATTTTTATGACTATTCTTCAGTTTGATACCATATTAATGACTCGAACAAAAATATTTAACGATATTTCCATTTTATTATCTAGATACCGACTAGATAATCCTCTTTATAATCCTTTTTTGAGTTACTTTTTTTCCTTCTTTTCTTGCATTTATAAATGAAAATAAAATTATTGGCATATCTAGATTATACTCATTTATTCTTTTAAAACTGGCTCCACCAAACCCATAAGAGATAACTTCAAATCGTTATACTCCGTTGACAGCATTCTAATTCGATCACTTTCTATCTGTCTTTTCGACCGCCTCCAACCACCAAGCTTGCAAGTCTTGTTAGACTGGCCCATGACACGTTTACAGCTTCCCATGCCCTTTTAAAAGCTGTACAGTTTATATCCTCCTCCAAGTTATCTATGTCTTCTTCAGCCTATTTGAGATTTTTTGTTTTACACATTTTTTTCAACGTTTCGACTATTATTTCGGTTATTTTTACATTTATTACTAAGAAACCTTCTAATAACACCAACACAACCACTTCAAACCTATCAACAAAACCAACACAACCACCCCAACACCAAAACAACCTCCACAGATCCCTAACAACACTAACACAACCCCTTCAACAACACCAACACAATTACCACAAACCTCCCTACAACACCAACACAACCACCCCAACAACACCAACACAACCACACCAACAACACCAACACAACCACACCAACAACACCAACACAACCACACCAACAACACCTTTCAAAGCCTGCCTATCTTGTTTGCATAGCCGACGATTTAAAAACATTTTGACGTCATTATAAACACTGTCCCTCCTTTCAGCGTGTCGTTGATTACTCTCCCTTGAGTGCCCATTAGTCTTTAATTACCTCATTATTTAAGCGACCATTAACTCGAAACTACCTTATTATTTTTAGTTTTATTAAATTGTTTTATTAAAATTTTTAATTAGTAGTTTTTATTATATAAAAACTATAGAATTAGAAGTAAAAAAAGTTGTATCAGCAAAAAAAACTTTAAAAATTCTTGTTTTTAAATTGCGTCTCAACACTTCCTAACGGCCCCGTTTTCGTTTTTAATTTCACGGTCGTTGAGCCACTTTATTTCTATTTTTAGGTTCTTTACAAAACTCGTGATTAGATAGCACACGATAAGCACTCAACTTCATTTGATGCTCAATGCATTCTTCTTTCATTCACTTTTAAAGATCTCGTACCAATTAATTCAACGCTACAAAAGCATCGTAAAAGCATCGGAATAATTGCGACCGCCATTGCTCTCACCGTGAGACGGCCATAAAGTTCTAGCTGTAAGACAACGTCTTTAGCGATGATAATACCCTTTTCCGCCTACTAGCTACAAAAAAATAAAAAAACTATAAAAAATGCTTTAAAAAACTAAAAAAACTGTGAAAAACTAAATCCACTGCGCTTCCAGAGCAATAACTGGAACCCTCGCAAAACCAACCACTACAGATTCGTAAGCCACTCCTACACGGCCTGCTATTCGCTGTGGCTTCTCGTTTGCCCCAGTGACCTCTCCTATGATTTGTCCATGGATTCTTTTCAACCAATCACAGACGTCCAAGACTTTAGACTCATCCCTCTCAGCTGCTTCTTTATTTTTCTAGCTTATACCTTTATTAAATTTGTTTTTCGTCCCATTTTTGGCATTTTTTGTGATCTCAAAAATTTCTATTTTTTAAAGAGTTTTTGCTCGAACACAATTTCTAAACGACTGAACTTTACTGTTTTTTTGAAGACATCATCATCATCATCATCACTAGAATCCTCTTCCTTTTCATTATCTCCATCATTAGCGACTCTACCATCATCATCATCATTTTATTCTCTACGTGAAATATTGAACTTGAAGTCGCAATCATCATCAGCACCATCTTTATCATCATCATCATCGTCGTCGTCATCATCAGCCTACTCATCAGCATCTTTTTCATCATCAAGATCCCCATCATCATCATCATCATCGTCATCATCATCATCATCATCATCATCATCATCATCATCATCATCATCATCAACAACATCATCATCATCGTCTTCATCATCATCATCAGCACCCTCTTACTTCCAATCGGAAAACGGAAATGAAGAAGACACTCTCCGCAAGGCTGAAAAAGTAATCAAAATCGAAACGAGATATAATAACATTATTAACTCGTTATATATTTATGCAAGTATTTTATGAGAATAATATGTTAAAAAAATAAATATTAAATATCCAATAAATATATAAAATTAGTTTTCAAATTAGACTCTAATAAATTGACATACCACTTCATTGGAAATGTATGATAAAAAAGAAAAACAGCACACACACAAAAAATACAAAGTAATAAATTACTTATCTAATTAAAAAGGGAAACGACACAGCTTAAATAAATTTTTAATCAACCTTTTTGCTATTTATAGCTAATAAAACTTTAAAAAACAATTACGACAAAATAAAAACGACATTATGGAATAAAAAAATAATTGAATTAAATTTTTTCAAATTTATAAAAAATATTTTATAAAATAAATAATAAATTAACACTAGAATGATAGTGCCGATGATGATCTTCCGAGTCCCGGTTGCGTCATCGTGGTGACTTTCATGACGTCATTTCTCCTCACCACCAACCTCTTTTACACTGTGGGATTTGTGGTGGCAGAGAGGCTTCTGTACCTACCCAGGTTGGTGGGATGGTGGGATGAGATGGTTGGATGAGATGGTTGGATGGTGGGATGGTTGGATGAGATGGTGGGATGGGATAGTGGGATGGTGGGATGAGATGGTTGGATGGGATGGGATGGTGGGATGGGATGGTGGGATGGGATGGAATGGTTGGATGGGATAGTGGGATGAGATGGTTGGATGGGATGGTTGGATGGGGTGGTTGGATGAGATGGTTGGATGGGATAGTGGGGTGGGATGAGGGATTTGTTAGTGAATTGGTAGAGTGGAGCAGTAAGGAGATGGGCAGTTGGCTGGGTAGAGCAAGCGAGATGAGGCGGTAAGTTCATATCCAGATGTATGGTGGATGGATGGAAATTCTGAAAAAGAATAAATTGTTGGATAGATTGGACTGACAGAATTCATCAACCTTTCCACAGTGCTGCGTTTGTGCTGATGATGATCATGACCTTGGAGACCTTATCCAATCACATGACCCTCATCCACTCAAACCAACCAACCAGAGCGCTTTATAGAAAAAAAACCAAACCAATGAAAAACAAGCACGCTTCAGACAAGTCTAAATTTAACGAAAATCATAAACGTCACCCAATCACAATTAACCCTCATCAGCAACAACCAATAAGATTAAAGAACGTCAGTTTAAAGCCGCCAATAATATTCGATCATTTTCCACATCACCCAATCACTGATGTCGCCCCATATATCCGACCAATCGGAGCCTTTCTTCTGGTGACATGTCTGGCCAATAGAACTTACACACGAGTCAATGTCTGGAAGGATAAACACTCACTCTACACGTAAAATAAATGAATTAATATTTAAACTTATTTGATAAAGTTAAATAAATAATTCCAAAATAATAAAAGAGTTAATCAGTTTTAATATTTTAACAATTAAATTTTTCTCAACAATTAATACAATTTAATATTTAATTTAAAAATAAATTAGAATGTTAAAAAGACGTAAATTACACACTTGAAAGCCTCTTTACGTCGTAGGAGAATTTAGTGCTTTTGAAGAACTATTTTGATCGAGTTTTTATTGATTATTTAAAAAAAAAATTTCAACATTTTCGTTCATTAGTCGGCATTTTATATTTTCTATACAATTAATTAATACTATGTTAAACATATATTAAGATAAAATAATCATTAAAAAATAGTCATATAAAAAACAAACTATGATATTTTATAATTCCATTTTGAAAAATAAAGGTGCCAAAAAATGGTACATTATTATTCTAATAATCAATTTGTATTCAAACAGCTCTCAACGCTCTATGGAGAGATAAAATCATTTGAATATCCATTTCAAAGGCGGATAAAATGCCATTTTTGTGACGCAATATGCCCAAAAAATGAAGCAAACAAGTTGTTTTAATAAGCATTTGTTTTTGCCTGGTCACGCAGTGAATCAAGCGGTTTGAATGAAATCAGCATTCGGAATCTGAGCTCTAGTTACGCATGTCTATAGCACCTCAACCACTTTTATTTTCAATATAAAAGTTTTTATAAAATAAAGTTATTGTTATATAGTTAATATATAATAATTAATATTTTTTTCATATAAAATTTTATAATAGTATAATTAATATTGTAGTTATATAATTAAAAAATCAAATCGTACGCCTTTTTATTCCATCACCAAAAATCTACTCTTGACGTTTTAATTAGAAAAGTCAAAAAACTCAAAAATTCAATTAATTTAACATTTCAAAAAATACTTTTCGTTTAAGAATCAAACCCAAAAAAAAGCAAAAATATAATTAATTTAAAACTAACATTTTAATTTGTTTTAAATGTTTAATTAAAATCCAATCGATCAACAGTTCTGGAGTAGAACAACCAAACCTCAGTAACGCCAAGACTCTTTACAATTACGCCAATCTGCAACGAGACCTCGGCAACTACAGCAGAGCCGTGCACTTCTACAAACTGGCCATAAAGTTGGAGTGGGATGGGATGGATGGAGTGGATAGAGTGGTTTGGGATGGATGGGATGGGGTAGATAGAATGAGGTGGTTTGGATGAGATGGGGTTGATGGGATAGGGGTGATTAGATTGGGATGGACGGAAAACCCCACAAACACTCTTCTACCACCTTTTCCTTCTCTTCCGCCTTCCCAAAGCAACAGCAACAACAAGTCCACAACACCCATTACTCTTCGCTTCCACGCCAACCTCCATGATACACACACACATTAATCAAACTAAATATTGATTTGAATTCCTTGAGCAGGAATAAAGAATTATTATAAAAACATTATTTATTTAATATCTTTATATGATATATTATTTATTTAATATCTTTATATGATATATTATTTATTTAATATCTTTATATGATATATTATTTATTTAATATCTTTATATGATATATTATTTTATTATTATTTTTTTATTTTATTATTATTATTATTTTTTTTTCCATTATTATTAATTGTTAAAAATTATTATCTTCTTGAGCTTAACTTCGCCATTTTTAGTTAAGTTTTTAGTGTTTAAAACTGTAATTTAAAAGTATTTTTGATAATAATAATTTAAATAAAGTTTTTAAAATGTTAAAGTTTCGTTCTCCTTCAACCTCTTTCATTCTTCTAAAATGAAAATATTCTTTCTTTTAAAATCTTCAAAATAGAAATAAAGCCCAAAAAAATTAATTTAAAAAGACCATCAAAATGTTAGAACTTCCCAAGAAGAAAGTTTCCAATTAAAGCAATCACAAATCTAAATGATAACTCAACTGAAATACAAACTGAAACAACTAATACTCTAAACTTTTAGTTTTATTATTTATTAACATTAAAGTTTAAAGCAACTTCCCCGTCCCCACAGAAAATGGCCGGAATTCGAAAGTCCCAAGAACAACCTTGCCCTTCTCCTCAACGACGCCCTCCAATCAGAACTCCTCTATAATCAGGTCATCCAATCAAATCCTTGCCACGTCTCTGCCTTGATCAACCTCGTCACCTTATTGGCGTAAGTTTTATAAAATAAAAAAAGTATATAAAAAATGTGTTGTTTTTTGTGGTTTTTTGTTTTTTTTGTTGCGTTTTTTAGATTCTGAGAAGGTGGGAAAATGTAGAATAAGAAATTCTCTTTTTACAAAGTTCTGAGTGAAATATATATCACGTCAACTTATCAATTATTCATTTTACTGACATATGCTAGAAAAGAATTTCTATACACATATTAACCACGTATTTAAATTTTGTTATTTATGCAAATACAAAAATAAATAACTAATAATAATGAAATAATAAAATTTTTGACAACTTTATTTTTAAAGATATATAAAAGATTGTAAAGTTATTCAATCAATTCGCAAATGCTCTCAGAAAACAAGGAAGACTAGACGAAGCGCTAGTGAGGCTGATGGGTGTGGTGAGGTGTGGTTGCCACCACTACCACCTCTTCACCATCGCCACCAACCTCCTCTCCACTCTTAACCACACCGAACTCGCTTCAAGGTCTTCAGTCTTTGCCACCTCCAAGCAGCAAACTTCTATCCACAACAAAGAGAGACGACTTTTCACTGAATCAAACTTTCAATTGGTTAAAGTCGATGATGCAAAAGTCTATGACACTAATCCATTTGTTTCGAACTTAGAAACAATTTCAACTTCATCTCCTACCATCCCATCATCATTTCCAATCACCCCACCCTCTTCCACAACCACCCCATCCTCTTCAACAACCATCCCACTCATCCCATCAACTCCATCCCACACCCTTGTCGTCCCTCGCATTCCCAACGAGAAATCCTACCACATCCACCCACCACCTAACCCTCCCACACCCAAAGAACCAATACATCAAAGCACCATAGAACAATGTAACACGTCGTCTTTGTTTTCTTTCGCCTATGACGTCATTTCTGAGAGATCCGATGTCTATGGATCCATTAACCACCATGCCAAGGTGCTTGTAGGAATTCTCATGTCTTTGTCGGTTAAACTTGATATACCAGTATATTTGTTTTAAAGTATTTAAACTTAAATACAAAGTAATTAATTTAATAAAAGTTATTAAGATTAAAATCGCGATTTTTAAACCTTCCATTTTCTTTTCTCTAATTGAAAAGAAATTAAAACCTGCATCAAGGCTTTGAGGATCCTTCGACTGGCTTTGCAGTTCTTTGACGTGAGAGGAGGAGAAGGAGATGGAGGAGGGAAGGGAGGAGGAAGAGATGGAGAAGGGAAGGGAGGAGGAAGAGATGGAGAAGGGAAGGGAAGAGGTGGAGGTGGAGGAGGGAAGGAAGGAAGAGGAGGTGGAGGAGTGAAGGGAGTAGAAGATGGAAAAGGAAAGGGAAGAGGAGGAGAAAAAGGAAGAAAGAAGGATGGGAGGGAGAATAGAAGAATGAAGGGGGATCTAAAGGAATATGGAGGGGTGGAAGGAAGGATGCATGGATGGAGGCTGGTGTATCTGATGGCTCGTCATCTGCACGACTCTAAATCATTTGGTGCTGCAGTCAAGGTGGGTGGGTGGGTGGGGTTATGAAGGTGGGTGGGTGGGGCTATGAGGGTGGGTGGGTGGGGAAAAGGGTTATGAGGGGGAATGGAGAGAGAGGAAAAGATGGGTGGGGAGAAAGGTTATGGGGTTAAGGGGGTGGATGGAGAGGATGGGGAGAAAGGTTATGAGGTTATGAGGTTAAGGGGCTGGATGGGGAAGGGTAAAGTTAGTTGAAGTTACAAATCAACGTAAAGCTGACACGAAGAGTTGAAATAAAAGTAAAACTCACAAA
Source organism: Piscicola geometra (assembly GCA_943735955.1). Taxonomy (NCBI): domain Eukaryota; kingdom Metazoa; phylum Annelida; class Clitellata; order Hirudinida; family Piscicolidae; genus Piscicola; species Piscicola geometra. Next base: position 7,207,727 of record OX030967.1, on the reverse strand, counting down.
AAAACAAATAAATTCCAACAAACTTGGAAAAAGCAGTTTTAAGCAGAATGTAAAGCTGTCATAAAGTAGGTTTTGAAAAAAATATTTACTAATGACTTTTTGCCACGAATACTCTCCTCTGTGATCAGCGCAATGAAGATCGACGTTTAAGTCTTGAGTCTTGAAAGCTTGTAATTATTTTGTTTATTTTTTATATATAAATATTTATGCTTTTTAAAACTCATTAACTTATTTTTTCAATGTATTCAACGACTTTTTTTTTCATGCAAGATTAACACTGATGTGAATTTCCTCGAAAGTTCTTTCAAGTTTGCCTTCACAGAAAACCTCCTTTTGTTTCAACTTTTTAGAATATTTTTTTAATAAAAAAAATGTTTAATCAAAAAATATAATTTTATTTAAAAACTTTTTTACATTTTAATGAAAACAAAACTCTCAAAATAAAGTTTACTAAATCTTTTTTAATAGTAAGAAAACATGAAACTTATAAAGTGAAATTTAAATTTCTTATCATTAATTCTTAGCAAGAAAAACTAAAACTAAAATTTAATTTTTATACAACTTTTCTTGATTCTGTTAAAGGCTGCATGATTAAGGTAGGATCTTTGGCCACGCATTTACCACTGAGAAGCAACCCCATTTTTACGTTTTAAGAAAATTAGGTTTTCAATTCTGTTTTTACAAACCAAAATTTTGTTTTGTTTTTTGTAATCCATAAATTTTCGTTTAAAAGATTAAAATCTCAACGGTAGTTTTATTATTTATTTATTTTATTTCTTTAGAGGATTGAACCAATATCTCTGTCTAAAAAGCCTCTTTGTAGGCCCATTTTTCACCATTTTCCCACAGTTCTGTTCACCCACCCATCCATTCATCCATTCATCCCTCCATCCATTTACCTATTCATTCACCTATTCATTCATCCATTCATCCCTTCATCTACCTATTCATTCATCCATCCATCCCTCCATCCACCTATCCATTTATTCAACCCCAACCAAATAAAATTTCCAAATCCTAAAATGAAAACTTTAAAACCCACCTTAGCTGTTCAAGATGGCGGCCAAGGGTCTCGAGTCGGTTCTCGAATCTGATTGGTTGAGCAGTTCGATGACGTCACGCGCCTCATCCACCCTCTGCCAGATCTACCATCGTCTAGCAGTCGTTTGCCATATGAAGGTGCATGGATGGATGGATGGATGGATGGATGGATGGATGGATGGATGGATGGATGGATGGATGGATGGATGGATGGATGGATGGATGGATGGATGGATGGATGGATGGATGGATGGATGGATGGATGGATGGATGGATGGATGGATGGATGGATGGATGGATGGATGGATGGATGGATGGATGAATGAAACGCCACGGAAAATCAAAAGCAGACAACCTTTGTTCCTCTAAAGCATTCCTTTTGTTCCTGAATAATAAAAGAGCTTATGTATTAGACACTGATGATGATGATGATGATGATGATGATGATGATGATGATGATGATGATGATGATGATGATGATGATCAGACACTGTAAAATACCAGCCTGATAAACAAAAAGCGAACATTTAAAACAGGAAATAATAAAGAAGCCCTTTGAGTTTTTTCTCATATTTTGCCGTCCTTTAAACTAAAAGATATTTAACAAATAAAAGGAATAAAAATAGAGTTTTATTATTATTTTTAATATCGCGGGCTTCACGGAATCGTGACGTATACCATTTCGGATTGAGTTAATTAGGGAATGAATTATTCGAGGTTTTATTATGAATCTCGGATAATTAATTTTTTAATGTCATTAATACTTACAATCTATAAATGTATAAACTAAAACAAAAAGATTGCTAAAATTTTTTTAGAAAATAATATTTTTAAAAACATAAAAACAAGATAACTTCTAATACATTATTAACAAAGTTTAAAAGTTATTTTTCTCCAATTCGCTTTTATTCAATTTTTTCTCTTATTAAATTTCCTTAGTGTAACCACTAACCAATTCCCGCCATAACCATGTTGCCAGGGTGATTTAGTGGAAGCTAAGCTGTACTACAGACGTGCAATGGCCGGGTCGTTGGAAAAAGGGGATGGGCTTTTGAGGGAAAATTATGGGAAACTGGTGAGATTGGAAAAGAAGGTGGAGAGAGGAGAAGTTGATGGGAGAGAGAAGGTGGAAATTGTGGTGGTTTAGAGGGTGGTGTGGATGGTTCGGGGTAAGGATGGAAATGAATTTCAAAATTAAATATTTTATTTTTAACTAAAAACTCCACTAACTCGCGGTGCTTTTAGTTTTGACTAAATAAAAAATACTTTAAAAAATACTTTTCTTGAAAATTAAATTTTTCCTATTTTTTAAACATATTTAATTCTATTTTTAACTGATTGACTCTCATATTTATTATACATTTTCGTTTTTCTATTTTTGAATGAAAAAAACTCGAGTTTTTGTATGCAGCCAATCTTACCAAGCGACAAAATGTGTATTACCGAATCTTGATATCGTGTTTTATTACCCTTTAAGCTCTAATATAATTTAAAACTTTTAAAGTTGAAAATAAATCTTTTTATATGGTTTCAAGACCAAAAACTTTAGTTATAACTATGATTTCCAGAACATTTTGTTGAGATGATTTTTGATAATTCATTTATACAAAATTATTTTTAAAACATAATTTAATAGAATTCAATAACTATTCAAAAATAGTTTTCATTATCATCTTAACTTTTTTGAATATATTAACTTATTTACATAATCATATTATTATAGTTAGTCAAACACCCAAAAAGCGCTGTTGTTACCCCAAAAACCAGCCTAGCAACCATCCATTCTCTTCCTCCTCTCTAGACCTCCATCTGACTAAACCAAGTTTGGCTTCTGAAGCAAGAGCATCTGCCATTCCTTCTGGTACAAATGCCCCTCCAGCCTTCAACGCAAAAACCACAGGAGTCAAATGGTTTATCCACGTCACACCTCCATCCCGGCTTCGACTTCACCACGCAGAGTTGATCTCTCATCGAGCAGAACATGTTTTCGGGACAAGGTTTACGACGCCTCAAAGCGCACGGGATTTTCTTCTCGGCGCAGAGACATTTTCCGTTGATGCATTTGACTTCTTCCAGATCATCTCGGCAGTGTTGGGGAGGATGATGAGGGTCGATGGTGGTGGATGCGGAACAGGCTTCATCAGGCAGACTCCCACATTCTCCTCCCAGTCCCACTTTCATGCCACATACTCCCCCGTCACACCACTCATCAGCCACACACTCCTCGCTCCCACGACATTCCTTTTGTGCCTTTTTGGTTGGATCTAGTAGTGGTTGTTGTGCTGTAAAATATTTGTCTGCGGCTAGCTGTGGTTTGGTCACAGGCTCTTGTGTGGGTGGTTGTGGTTTCAAGGTGGTTTGTGAGGGTTCTTGTGTTGTTGGTGGCAGCGTGGATGCTTCTGGGATCGGTGTTGATGGGATCAAGTTGTCTGAAGGGGGTTCTGATAATGATGATTTCATAACGCTTCCAACATCCAGAAATGATTTCTTGACGATTTCGCTGCTGTGACAAGCGCAAATCTCCTCAGGTTTGATGCATCGTGCCAAGGAATTCATTCTGAACGTTGAAAGTTAAATTGAAAGTTATTAAATAAATAAATATAAAATAAAAATTACATTAAATTTATTAAATAAAAATTTCAGTATAGTGGATTAAACCAGAAAAATGAAATTAATCCATGGATTTCCAGATTATAAAAACAAACACATCTAAAAATCCAGTCCAATGCTAAAACCAAAATTAGGTTAAATTATCCTTAAAAAACTGGACCAAACCCGTTCGATACCTGCAATAGCAGGCGACGTCAGGAAGGCCCCTACAACTTGCCCCTTCTGCAGCCTTTGCCTTACATCTTCTCTTTGCCACGTCACACCACAGCAGTTTGGATTTACAGTCTTTGTCACTTGTGCAATGGTGTGGTCTGGGCGAGTAGCGATAGAAATCTCTGGTGAAATTCCTGCTCATGCCGTCTTTAACCTAGGTGTTGAATTTTTTAAATTTTTTATTTGTGAATTTAAAATATGAAATAACTACAATATATTTTAGTAATTCATTGAAAATATTTTTGGGGATTTAAAATACGATAGTTTGATTCATAAGCAAATTATTACCAGAATTTACGATTGAAAGTTCAAAATTGTAACAATATTTTCTATCCATCTCATCCCACCTTATATCCCGACTTATCAAAAGGTCTCATGGGTTGACCGCCCTTGTTGAAGTAACTTTCAAACGATTCGTCAGGGGGATAGGCAGCTGTCGGGTCGTCCTTCCTGACATCAGGATAGTGTTTTCGCAGCCACTCTTCGAAAATGTAATCGATAAACGCATGGTGTAACCAGAAGAGGGGGTCGTACGGGGCGCACAGCAGTTCGGCCATGTGGCCTTTAATGCAACCATGCATCAAACCGTGGTTTTCCTCAAACGTCTTGTCCACTGGGTACACACAGGCAGTGTAGTTGTGGCAGTTCATGAAGCGCTCGATCATCGAATCTTTCAGCATTTGGTCCGGGTCTCTACACATTTCTCGAGTCAGAGATTCGCCGTAGAATTCGCACGATTGAATCGTGATGTTTTGCCACTTCTTGAATAATTCGCCTTCTACCTTGTTTGAGAAGTGTTGTAGGTTGAAATTTTTTTAAATATTTTATTTCAAATTTGTGGGAGATAAGTTTCATAGATAAGCTAAAAGTAAACAATGTTTCAACCCTTCTTCCTCTATCACTCAACCCCCCCCCCCCTTCCCTCTCCACCCATCCATCACCCCTTACTTTTCCATGCGTGGTGCCCATGTAAGTGCTGCCACCAAACATGGCCGACATGGAGGGGTCCGGGAGGTAACTGTCCAGTGTGCTGTCCCAATACGGGATGCCAACTTTCTCACAGCCCGGGTGAGAGTGCATCACCTTTTCAAAACTTTGGGATGAAGGTTTTTTATGTTTTAGTTTTAAAATATTTCAAAAAAAGAAACGGAACAGTATTATTATGTCTCGATATTGCAACTCATGCTGTCCCTCCGAACATCCTGATATACAAGCCATTAAATACAAACCTTTCAAATACAAACCCTGGAATACAAACTTTCAAATACAAGCCATTAAATACAAACCTTTAAAATACAAACCCTTAAATACAAACTTTCAAACACAGCCACCCCAAACTCACAAGTAGAGCAGGACCCGATGGTAGGGCGTAAAGGAAGCAGCCCCATGCGCTTCTGGCGAGAACTGGAACTTGTGCATCGTCACAAAACTTTCGTATTCGTTCTGGTTCCAGTACGGACTGACCGCTGGAGTTTCCAGCATCGCCTTGAGACACGCGTGGAAGAGGTAGCGTTGGTTCCAGGTCAGTGTGCGGTACTCTTGTCTGACCACTCTCTTGACACTTTTCGGTTTCAAACCCGATCTTGTGCACCCGTCTCTGAACCATTCGTGGATTTTAAAAACTTCAGGATCGTGATTGTTGAGTCTTTCTCGCTTCCAGTTGTCGATCATTGAGAAGGTTTGTCTCCGTCTGGTTTGTAGGAAGTCTGCCATCAAGCCTTGTATCAGCGTTGACAACACCACGAACAATAAGAACCCTCCATGAATCTTCATGGTTCAACTAATTCTAAAACACAAACTTTTCAGAAATGGGTCCACTGTTTTAGATAATATTCTAGAGTTCTAAAAGCTTCCAATAACAACAAATCAGCTTGCTTTCAACCCAATTGAAAATAATCTATTCACTAATTGATTCTGACTCTAACCTTTTCAATCAGTGAGCATGATAAACAGTTTGACCTTTGCAACAATCGAGAAATGTATGCTCTTATGTTTTTGATTCAATGCTTTTATTCAATTTATTTGATGAAACTTTTGAAATAATTTCAGTTTAAAATAAATGTAAGAAACAAATTAAAAAACAAAACCGCTTTAACGAATTTAAAAAGTTGAACTTTTTTTATAATTAAGTCGTAAAAGCCAGATAATTTCAGAGTTTACATCAATTCTAAATTCCAACCCTGATGCAAAAGCTTTCATAGCAGCGGGTGCTTTCGAAACCTTTCTTCGTGCAGTCGCCATCGCTCGAGCAACTCACATAAAAGCAGCGTTTCATCTCAAAATACGGACCACTTCTGTGCCTTTCTCTCAAACACAACTGCCTCCCATCCACGCAATCAGCTTCTGTTTTGCAGTAAATTATTCCTTTCATCCTTTTACTCATAACAGACTCTGCAGTCAAAGATCTATCTTTCTCTTGGAGAGTTTTCTCTGACCTTTTGGTTCCGAAAGGGAGAAACTGTGGCTTCAAAACGCACTGACAGGTGGCTGAGGTCTTGGAACAAACACTGTTGTAACCTTGATGGCATTTTGACTGACACATCTGGTTGTTTTTGCAAGACTCCCCCCTTGGTACCTGCGGTCTACACAAACCTACAGAGTCGCAGTATAAACCTTTGGGACACTGATTAACTCGGTCTTTTGGATTGCAACTTATGGATTTGAGCTCGCATGAACATTTACCGTTCACGCATTTCAAAGCTTCTTCCGAATCCGAGCATTTTCCATTACAAAACTTGTCAGAGAGACTGCCGCAGAGCCCGCCAATTGGCACCCTAGGCTTGCAATTGTTGCTTGCCATGTCACACAAGGAGTCTTCCACGACGCAGTCATCGTCACTGAAACACTTGGCGATCCTGCATTGACAAGTAAAACTGCTCGAGTCGCAGACCACCTTGCCGTTGCGACCACACGCGTCGTAGCACGCCTCATCGGGGAAGCCCTCACAACTCCCGCCCAAACACACCTTAGCCATGCACTGACCGACCCTCACGTCACACCATAAAGCATCAGAACGCTCCCTCGTGCAGTCGGCGTGTTTGCTGCAGCGTCTCGGTCGTTCTTCGTATCCAACGAGGTTATCACTGAAATTGCGGCTGAAACCGTCTGCCACTCTGAATTCGGAGAAGGGAAACATCAGCGAGTCAAGCCTCCAGTACTCCTTGGAGACGTTTGTGGGGTAGTCTTGGAGCGGATCGACGCCGAGGTTCTTTGGGTAGTTGAAGTCGACGTAGCTCTGGAAAATCAGGTCGATGAACGAGTGGTACATCAGGAAGATTGGATCATTGGGGGCGCACAGCAGATCACTCATGTGACCACCCACACAGTTGTGGACTTGTCCGTGCGCGTCTTCGAAGCGCTTGTCGTACGGATAAACACACTTTTCGACACTGCCGCAATGCACGAACGAGTCGATGTCCTTGTTCAAGAGCAGGGCGTATTGGATTCCACAGAGATTCCTCGTCAGATTCACGCCGTATTTAGCGCACTTTTCTGGCACGACGGGTCCCCACTCTTTCAGGAAGCCGGTGTGGACCGTTCCGTTCTTGTTTCCGATGTAGTCAGGGTGGTTGAAGATGAGGGTGTCGGATGGGTTTGGCAGCGTCGAATCGAGTGAGGTGTCCCAATAGTGCATCGCTGTGTCGTGACAGCCCTCGTGCGATCTCATCAGTCTTTCTAGTCTGCGGGCGTTTTTAATTAAATCAATTTGAAATAAAATTTCATCTTTTAATCAATTTAAAATAAAATTTCATCTTTCAATCAAATTAAGTTTCAAAATACATTTTTAAAATATATTAATAAGTAAAAATTATAAAACGCGATTTTTCTAACATATAAAGGAAGACCCGATGAAAAGGCAAAAAGACAGGGCTGTCATGCGCCTCTGGCGAGTAGTCGAAGGTGTGGTGGATGACGAAAGTGTCGTACTCGGAGAGGTTGCTCTTGGCGATCGCTGGAGACTTCTTCAGTTTGAGCAGGCAGGCGTGGAACTTGTGTCGGTCGTCCTTCGACAACGTTCGGTATTCCTTGCGTAGGGACTGTGAGTTTGGTGAAGAGTTAAGAAATCATAGTCGTCTTTCTAATCTAGATAAAACAAAATATAATTCAAATTTCTATGTTCAAAAAAGTCATTTAAAATTGGAACAAAATCATTGCTACTTTTTCTCCAGATTTGGGAATGAGATAATCGTTTTGCGGTAGAGCACCCTGCAGCATCCACTCCGTTAGCTCTTCCAAATGGGCAATTCCACGGTTTCTTTTTGCAAACCACCTGTCAGAGCCTGACTCTACTTTGGCAAAAAGCAAAGAAAGAATAGCCAAAGCAACAACCCATTTCAGAGCTGGGTTAATTCTAAAAAAAAATTGAAATAAAAAACTCAGAGAATCAAAATGTTTGGTCATTAACGCGTTGTTGAGAATTGCAACAAAATATGGATAGACTGAAACTTTAGCTATGTTTTCATAGATTTTCTACAGCTCCTCACACAAACAAACTGTAGCAAACTTGTCTATATTCTGATCATTCATCAATGTTTGACCTTTGTATTCGACATATCTTCTTCAACCACAGCACCCCTTCAGTTCAAAATTCTAATTTAAAATATCTCGAAGCAATGTAACTCTATTCAGTATTGTATAAAACAACTAAGGTTAATATAAATCTTTTTATTAATATTTGCATTTAATAACTTTAGAATGATATTTTCATAACTGGCTATGCATGTTTTCTAACTAACTGATTAATTAATAAATAAAATAAGTAATTTTTCAAATTTTAAATTTTTTAGTGTTTCATTTTGTATATACATTTTTTTCATCATTTAAATTCAACTATTTTTTTCGTTTTATCATCGTGAACTCAATCGTTGAAAAGAGGTAATCTAAGCATACGTTTATTCAAATCTTTACAACTTGTGAAATAAACATCCAAAAGAAAAATCTGCAACAGCCAAAAAATAAGTTAAAATCCAAAACATTCGCTAGGATTTTATTGAGAACTTTTCTTCTTTTTAACCCTTTTTCTTTAAAGTTTTCCAGACTTCCTTAACCCCACCTCTACCCCTCTTTCAAATGTTCATAAATCAGATCTCCCCACTCACCCACTCTTTCTCTCTTCCCCCTTCCAACCTTCCATCTTCCTACCACCTCCACTCACCCCACACTTCCCTCAATACTGTTCGGTGCGACATCTTTTCTCTTAGTTTTCAACGAGAAAACATCAATGATCCCCGCGACATTGTCTTTTTTGTTGGGACTGCTGCTGTTGGTTCCCACGTACAAACAGAAAACTCCGGCCGACATGATGAAGATGCTCATAATCATGAGGGCGATGAAGATGATCGGGAGGGAATCGGCTTTGGAAGGGGCAAAATGTTAAGTTGGTTTAAAAGTTTTAAAGTATTTAATTTTTTTAAAGTTTTAATAAAGTTTTTCTGTTTAAGTGTTGAAATTTAAACTTATTTTAAAGTATATTTTCATGTATTGATTTATATTCCTTTCATTTAATTTTTCTACAACTTTTTATCCACCATCCATGAATCCATTACACCATCGATGCATCCATGCATGCATCCATCCATCCATCCATCCACCCATCCATATATGCATCCATGCATGCATCCATTCCACCATGCATGCATGCATTCCACCATGCATGCAGACACCCTCCTCACACGCCATATTGACTGCATGCACGACCAGTTGGGGATTGCATTTGATGTCGTAACTCGTCATCGTGTGGCGAGCTGTGCATGTGTAGTAACCGGCCCTGTCCACTAAAATGCTCTGCTCTGTAAATGCATGAATGCATGGGTGCATGGATGAATGCATGGATGCATGGGTGCATGGATGAATGCATTAATGCATGGGTGGATGGGTGCATGTATGGATGCATGTATGGATGGATGGATGCATGCATAGATGCATGAAGGATGAGTTGATAGATGAATAGATAGATAGATGCATGGATGAAAAGATGCATGGATAATGGAGTCATAAATAACAAGGTTAATTAATAATTGACAAACTGATTAATAAAACTAAATCACTAATCGTTCTAACGCTTGACTGACTCGAACATCTGATTGGTCGATTGCCAAACGAATATCGCCTTGGGATTGGCTGAGGCGAGGCACGTGAGCAGACGAGTTCCGTTACTGAGTTTCTTTTCGGTCACTTTCACTTTGACTGGACAGTCTGGAAGGTGGATGGAATGGAAAGTTAAAGGATCAGAAGATTAGAAGTTTTAGTGTGGAATAAAAAGTTTAAATAAAGAAAATGTGGACGATTGGAGAATGGTAGGATGGATTTACTGATAGAAAATAGATTTATGGATAGAAGGATAGATGATAGGATGGTTGTTTCTTAGAGGAAGTATGGATGTATGAACTTACAAATAATGTTCGGCTGCTGCAGTTTGCAATGCACACTCTTGGACTCTACTTTCACAAACTTTTTGTGAGCAGGTCTGGAAGGATATTATTTGTATACTTCAACATAAATATATTCAACAACTGTTTAGTTATATTCTTTTTTTACATATTCACAATAAATTTTATCATCTTTTTCATAACAGTTTTCAAAAAAATCAATTTATTTATTCAGCCGTTTATCCATCCATTCATAGACCCATCTATCCATCTATCCATAAACCCATCCACCCATCTATCCATAAACCCATCCATCCATCTATCCATAAACCCATCCATCCATCTATCCATAAACCCATTCATCCATCTACCCATAAACCCATCCATCCATCTATCCATAAACCCACCCATCCATCTACCCGTAAACCCATCCATCCATCCATCTATCCATAAACCCATCCATCCATCTATCCATAAACCCACCCATCCATCTATCCATAAACCCATCCATCCATCTATCCATAAACCCATCCATCCATCTATCCATAAACCCATCCACCTATCTATTCCTAAACCCATCCATCCATCTATCCATAAACCCATCCATCCATCTATCCATAAACCCACCCATCCATCTACCCGTAAACCCATCCATCCATCCATCTATCCATAAACCCATCCATCCATCTATCCATAAACCCATTCATCCATCTATCCATAAACCCATCCATCCATCTATCCATAGACCCATCCATCCATCTATCCATAAACCCATCCATTCCTCTTCAAACCTCGGGGCAAAGCTTCTAGAACCCCGATGGATGCGTGTGACACAGTTCACCTTGCTGAGGTCAGTGCTGTGATCGACTGTGAAGTTCATTTCGTGGATGCCGCTGTGTTCGAAGACGTCGGCTCTGTCGTCCAAGGGAGCGGTCTGTTTGCTGGAGGTTTGGTGCACCTGTGATGATGATGATGATGATGATGGTGATGGTGGTGATGACGAGGGGGGGAGTGGGGGGGGGGGGGGAGGGGGTATAAAGGAGTGGGAGGGGTATAGAAAAATTAGGGAGAGGAAGTGTGATGGGTATAGTGAGATGGGTAAAATAGAGAAGGATATGATGAGATGGATAGAGGAGTTGTAATGGACTGTGGAATTAGTGGGTTTTTGAAGGTTTACCTACTCATTCACTACCCAATAAACCTACCTCCTCTCATTTTTCACCCCCCTCTCTCCCCTCCCCCTCCCCAAACACACCTTCTTGCTCAAGCCCACCCATCCGATCTCAGGCTCAGTCGCGTCTCCACCCGCATAATACACTGTTTGGCATGAGAGCATCAGAACCATGGCCTCAATCACGGTGGTTTGAGAAGTGACCTTCATTTTGCTGTCTGCCTTGTTGTCCACCAGCCAGGCGTTGCACTTGGGTGTTGCTGTGTGGTTGGGTGAGTAACAACAAAAACAGCAGTAACAACAATAACAGCAGTAACAACAGTAGCAAGCACAACAACTGCAACAACAACCACCGCATACCCACAACCTCCACGCGGTGCGGTGGGGGCGCTTGCGCCTCAAATGTGGGTACTTTCGGCCACCCTGCCAGAGCAGACTATGCAAGACAGCCCAGGAGACAAAAAACTCATCTCTGGACAGACTGCCCAGCCCTGGAACAAGGGCTGGGCAAGAACACAAGAGAACTGACTCAAGAGCCTGGCAGGGCAGCGCAGCTGGACGAGACTATTCTTCCCAGACTGCTGAACAACACAATGAAATACAACAACAACAACAACAACAACAACAACAACAACAACAACAGCAATAGCAACAACAACTCACTCAGAACTAGGACGACGGTGAGTGGGATGGCATTGGCATCTGCTGTGGAATTCTCTTCCCCTTTGAGTTTTATGCTGTAAATTCCAGCGTCGGAAGGTTTAATCTGAAAATAAAATATTTTAACTATTTTTATTTGAATTATTTGAGTGTATTAAATTAAATATTTGGTTGAATATAATTTAAAGTGTGTGATTTGTTTATTTAACTATGAAAAATAATCGATATTTATGATCCTATTTTTATTACGAATTTTCTTTATTACCTTTTCTATTGTAATCTCAAAACCTACTATACTCTTCGCCACTTTAACATTTCCACTGCCAGACGAAAAAATAAATATGAATTATCTTAAATTGAATTATTAAATTTAACAATTAAAATTTATTTATTATTGTTATAATTATAGTTAAGCTTTACTTTTTAAACTCATTCCGTTAATGACTTAATGAGTCAATTATCATTCACCAATTTTTTTATTCATACGTTTTATTCATTAATACATTCTTTAAATAAAAATAATTATGATTAATAAAACAGTTAAATTCAACGACACAAACCTGGTGATTTCTTTAGCATTGTATTCTACTCGAACAAACTGCCCAGAGTTTTCTCCCTCTTTCACCACCATCTTCAACGTCAGGCCAACTTCCACCCCGTACAAATCTTTTTCAAACTCCATCCCTTGAGCCTCTACCAGTGTTGGTGGCTGGAAGACTGGGTGGATGGCTGGAGGTTGAATGGATGGGTTGGATTGGATGGGTGGTTGGGGGTTGGAGGGATGTTTTGGATTGGTTGGTTGGATGGTTGGATGGTTGGGTGGGTTAGCTGGATTGGATAGTTGGATGGATGGTTGGGTGGGTTAGTTGGTTGGGTTGGATGGGTAGGTTGATTTTTTAGATTAAAATTAATTTCAATTTTTAATATAAAATTAAAATTAAAAAATTAAAAAACTAAAATATTTCAAGTCATTCACCATTGAGAAGAGTCAAAAAAGCACAAAGGGCCAACGCTGTCATTTAAAACATGAGTGTTTTTCTTTTTGATGTTTTTTGCATTTTGTTTTGAACGTGACATATGGAAGATTGCAAAAATACTTTATTTATTTTATTTATAAACAAACTTTGAACTTTTAAATTCGTTCTTGAATTACAAAAATTCGCGAATTTTAGTTTTTGAATTCTTTTTCACAAATAATTATAAAAATAGTTTCTAAAATAGAAATTGTGTTCAAATTTTTTTACTTTTTTATTTATAGTTTCCACAAAAATAAATACAACCTTTAAAGTCCTGATGAAAACCTGGTATTTTGTGTTGGTACTTCAGTTGTCGGAGGCATTAGAATCCAGTGACAAGATCCACATTTCTAAACCAGGCCATGACTTGATCCTACCTTGCTACATAAATATTAATAAAAACGCAAACTCTCAAAATAACTCCACAAAACCCTCTCCCACCAATACTTCTTCCAACCCATCTTATTGGTTTTCTCCAAACGGAAAAGTCTTAATCGACGATGAATGCGTTCAGAGCGAAAGTCTGGCTTCCTTCAGGAGTTTGTATTCCCCTGGGAAGTCGTGTCATCTCTTGATCAGAAACCTGAAGGCGACCCTCGTTGGCTCTTATGGATCGAGTGTTTGTGGACAGCACCAAGTTGTCATGATCGGTCGGTGAAATGTCTTTTTTGTTCTCGATTTTTCCATTTATTTATTTTATGTATTATAATTTTATTTATGATGTTTGAGAATAAAATTATGAACTTTTTTTACAATTATTTATATATTTTAGCTTTATGAAATATAATGTACTTTTTATGAAAGTAACGAATGTCACTTAATTAAGAATGATTTGCAATCAACCGTCAAGACGACAAACCCAAGTGTAGTGGAGTGAGGGTGGAGAGGGTAGAGGAGAAGATGAAGATTGGGAAGTTGGTTGGAAGGGAGTGGAAAGAAGAAGAGGATGACTCTAACTTCAGCAATTCTACAAGTCGTAGTCAGGTGGGTGGATAGATGGGAGAGGTTTGGTTTGTTGTTTGGTCAAATGTGTGGTTTAGGGAGAGTTTTGAGTCAAATAATGGTTGAAAATTTGGAATTATATTTTTTTAAACATTTGTGTCGAAAAATGGGAATGAAAAAGACCTTTAGAAGAATGTGAGTGTGAATTCAATTCATAATAATTAACAAAATTGAATAACCCGCTTGGACCAATGCTACACAGACCTCTGGAGGCTTCGAGGTTTACAAACTCGAGTGTTCAATCTCAAAGCATTCCAAGAAAGACAAATCTTGGCCAGCAATCTTCTTCAAGTTCAAACCACCTCCTCGCGTCTTCACCATCGTTTTGAAAAGTGGAAATACTTTTTCTTCTTCCGCTTACGTCATCCATGACGTAAGTCAAGATCGATTTATTTCTTCATATTCCTGTCACGTGCTGCTGAATGACGGAAAGAAATTGATGCCTCGCCTTGTGGAGCCCTGTCTCATTTCTTTAGCAAAATGTTTGAAAAATTTGTTTTTAATTTTTAGAATTTTTAATTCTAATTTTGAATTATCTTTCAAAATAATTTTACTGAACAAAAATCAAATTACAATTTTTTTAATCTTTGGTTCTTTTTTAACAATTATACTTCTAATTTGATACTTTAAATCAAATCAGATAGAACAAAACATAGACGCATCTTGAAAGGTGAGCTGCTCCATTCGTCATTTAAGTTTAAATAGCATAATGAATTCTTTCAATTAAAATTAAAATTTGACGACTTAAATGGCATTTAAGAAAAGTGCAATAGCCTGAAACCACTTTCATTAATTAAACCAATTAGTCGATTTTAATTTTAATTACTCATTGAAATATTAATTAAAATTTGAAGAAGTGGTTTTGAATGACTTTTTGAAGACCGAATACCGTGAGGAGACTATAATTGGATAATTATCATTTTATTACTTATACTACTACTACTACTACTACTACTACTACTACTACTACTACTACTACTACTACTACTACTACTACTACTACCACTACTACTACTACTACTACTACTACTACTACTACTACTACTACTACTACTACTACTACTACTACTACTACTACTTCTACTACTACTACTACCACTACTACTACTACCAATATTACTACTACTACTACTACTACTACTACTACTACTACTACTACTACTACTACTACTACTACTACTACTACTACTACTACTACTACTACTACTACTACTACAACTACTACTACTACTTCAACTTCTACAACTACCACCACCCCCACAGAGTTGATGGTGATATGCGCAATAGCTTTGGTTTCTTCTGTCGGCGTGGTGATGTTGTTGCTCGCGTTGAAGTCTTTGATTTCTTTTAAAAGAAGGTTTTTTACTGGGTTGGTTGGTGGGTTGGTTGGTTAGTGGGTTGGTTAGTGGGTGGGTGGGTTGTGAGTGGGTTGGTTAGTGGGTGGGTTAGTGAGTGGGTGGGTTAGTGGATGGGTTGGTTAGTGAGTGGTTTCTTCTGTCGGCGTGGTGATGTTGTTGCTCGCGTTGAAGTCTTTGATTTCTTTTAAAAGAAGGTTTTTTACTGGGTTGGTTGGTGGGTTGGTTGGTTAGTGGGTTGGTTAGTGGGTGGGTGGGTTGTGAGTGGGTTGGTTAGTGGGTGGGTTAGTGAGTGGGTGGGTTAGTGGATGGGTTGGTTAGTGAGTGGGCTGGTTGGTTGGTGGGTGGGTTAGTGGGTGGGTTGGTTGGTTAGTGGGTGGTGGGTTGGTGGGTGGGTTGGTTGGTTGGTGGGTTGGTGGTGGGTTAAGGGTGAGTGGATGAATGGGTTGTAAAATGGCTTTTGGCTGTTTGGTTCGTTGGTGGAGAAGTGGGTTAGTTTATGAAATTACCAGAAAATTGAATTATCAAATAGATGTATAAATTAGTTAATAAATGGCTAGATGTTTCAAATGGGTCAAGGAAAAAACTTTTTAAATACTAAGAATACCTTTTTCTCCTCCATCTGCACAGAAACACGATCGTAAAACCAGAGAAAAAGCGAGAGTCTACAAGTCGAAATGCTGGTCATAAAAGCAAAAATAAAAACGAACTTGAAAAAATGCCGACCAGTCGTGTGGTAAAAAGAAATTATATCGCGTCTAAGTACTAATTATAATAATACTAATTGATAATAATTAATTATAATAATAGAAATAATAATACAAGAAAAATAAACTTTTTTATTTGGGTGTATATGTGAAAATTTTCTTTTAAATTATTGAACTTATTTAAATTAAAAGATGGTTTTTATATATTAAGGTATTTCAATCAATTAAAATTCTTGATTTATTTTTTTATCAACATTTTTAGTAAAAAGACCAACTAATTTTTATAAATACTAAATCGAAAATTATCAAATAAGTTTTTATTCCAAGATTAAAAACTTTTTTTAAAAATAAAGAAGCAAGTATCTTTGTCATTTTAATGTTTCATCAAAATTACCCTCATCATTTTCATCAACCTTGTTCTTTTTTTCATAATTTATTTTAAAACCTTTTTTAATGTTGACATTGTTTTTGTTGTAATTATTATTTTTAAAATTATTATTATTATTATTAAGATGTTGCTGAAATAATTTAATCTTATCATCATCTTGTTCCCCCTCATCATTCTCCTCCTCCTCCTCATCATCATCATCACAGCTTTCATCATTATTAGCTGGAACGTCATAGAAGTGATTGACCAGCAAATCATCATCATCATCATCCTCGTCATCATCATCATCATCATTCTCGTCATCATCATCATCACAACTAGGGTAAGAGCACCTTCTATCATCTTCAGAAATTAAGCTATCATTATCATTACTACTGATATCATTACCATTTCCACCCACATCATCATCATCATCAACAGCATTTTGATTGTTTACGGTATGTCGATTGGTGGTGCTGGTTATAGTCGAGTTAGTATTTGTTGATTTAGTTGCATTACAAATGTCAACAACCGTCTCCTCAAGGCTACTATTAGTATTTGTTGTGGTGGTAGTAGTAGTAGTAGTAGTAGTAGTAATAGTAGTAGTATCAGTGACATCATCATCATCATCATCATTACGCACAATGGTGTCATCACAAAACTCATCCAGCATCTTCCTCCTCCTGCCCATCTTCTCCTCCACAACACCCCTCCTTCTACCATTCGAGCCTTTCTCATTCTCCACCCTAACTCCCCCCATCATCATCATCATGTCCTTGGCGTTCATTCGTCGGTCTCCCCCGATGGAACTGGCTGTTCTTTCCATCGAGGAGAAGCGCTGAAAGATCGATCGGAGAGTAAGTTCGATCTCACCAACGATGGGTCTCTTGGAAGGGTCGCTGTGCCAGCATTGCAGCATGAGCGCCCAGCATTCTGGATCGACGTTTTTCGGCTTTTCGGGACGTACGCCTGAAGTGGTGTCCATGAAAGGAAAGGTGGTAGTGGCGAGAAGTGGTTGTTGATGTTTGTTAATTCAATGAAGAAACAATCCGAACAATCCCAATCCCTATAACCACCCCCTCATCCATTCAAATCCACCCAAACCCATCCGAACCACCCCCCATCCGAACAACCACCCATCCAAACAACCACCCATCCAAACAACCACCCATCCAAACAACCACCCATCCGAACAACCACCCATCCAAACAACCACCCATCCAAACAACCACCCATGCGAACAACCACCCATGCGAACAACCACCCATCCAAACAACCACCCATCCAAACAACCACCCATCCAAACAACCACCCATCCGAACAACCACCCATCCAAACAACCACCCATCCAAACAACCACCCATCCAAACAACCACCCATCCAAACAACCACCCATCCAAACAACCACCCATCCAAACAACCACCCATCCAAACAACCACCCATCCAAACAACCACCCTCCAAACCCACTCACCCACCCACCTTTCTTGACAGCAATCCACAACTTATCCTTGCTGGCGCACTTCTGGAAGGGCGCGGGCAGGGCGACACTGCCACTGCACACGTACCAAAAGAGCACCCCGAAGGCGTACACATCGATGCTGTGGTCGTACTTGCCTGTGGGGAGGAGAGGGGGGTCGGGGTTTGGATCGAGGGTGGATAAACTAATGCAACTAATGTGTATTAATATATATAATAATATTATAATTCATAATTACAATGACTATGGTATAACAAATATTAAAATAACACTGTTTAAAATAATAAAAAAACCAATGATGATAGTATAAATAATTACAATAATAATACCAATGATAAATTTGAGAATAATAAGAATAATATATATAATATTAATAAGCATCATCATCATGAGCGACCAGTGATGAGTTCGGGGGCCATGTGGATTGGCGAGCCGACCACACTGCCCGTCATGAGGGACTCTGGCTTGCAGAAGCCCAGGTCTGTCAGCTTCGCCCTGTTCTTGTCATCCAGCTAGGCATGGATGGATGAATGGATGCATGGATGGATAGATGGATGGATAGATGGATGCATGGATGGATATATGGATGGATGAATAAATAGATTAACAAAGGAATATATTGAATATCAGACTTTTTCTAAGTGATTTACCCCGAAAACCAATTGAAACCCCAACCCATCTGCCGAACCACCCCCTCCTCATCTTCCAAACCTCCCCTCCCCAACTCCCCCCCCTACCAGTATGTTCTTCAGTTTGATATCACGATGCACGAGTCCTTGACTGTGTAGGAAGCGGATGCCCTCCACCACGTCAATCGTCACCTGGAGTCTTGAGGGATGGGTGGGTGAGTGGGTGGGTGGGGTGGGTGAGTGGGTGGGTGAGTGGGTGGGTGGGTGAGTGGGTAGGTGTGTGAGTGGTTGGTTGGGTGGGTGAGTGAGTGGGTGGGTGAATGGGGCAGTGGGTGAGTGGGTGGGTGGTGAAGAGAAAAATAGGATATATTATAAAAAAATAAAAAAAATAAATTTATTAAAAGAATAGATAGGTAGAGAATGGTGGAAAACAATTAAACGAAAGTGAATATGATAGTAAAAAGTTTGTTTACCGTATTCACTTAATTATTCAGGCTATTATCCCATATAGCGCCATCCACCCATCCATCCATACCCTCTTCCATCCATACACCAATTAATCCATACCCCCTTCCATCCATCCATCCACCCACCCACCTCTCGATCCATCCCAGATTCCGTTCGATGGCGACATACAGGTCAGTCTTCAACAAGTCCATCACCAGCAAGACTGCAGGTCCCGAAGCATAGTTGTAGTCGATGACAGAACCCTTCACGGCGATTATCCTGTCGTGTTCTGGGATGTTCCTGGGTTGGGGTGGCATGGGCTGGATGGGTGGATGGGTTGGTTTTATGGATGGATGGGTTGGTTGGGATAGATTGGTGGGTGTTATAGATGGATGGATGGATGGATGGATGGATGGATGGATGGATGGATGGATGAATGAAAAGATCGACGAATTCCCCTTTTAAAAACTATTTCCCACCCACTTTCTAACCAACCCACCTCCTCCAATCACCCCCCCCCCCACCTCCTCCCCCCTCTTCCTTCCTTTTCCCTACCCCACTCACCACCTCCACCCCCCCTCTTCTTTCCTTTTCCCCACCCCCCTCTCCCTTCCTTTTCCCCACCCCCTCTCCCTCCCTTTCCCCCCACCCCCTCACCACCTGGTGTAGTAGTACTCCATGGCGACATCATTCCAGTGCTTTTCGTCGTGGGGCACGAGCGTCTTGACGGCCAGAGGGCCGCCCATCTTGCCCCACCTCTCGCACCTGAACACCACTCCGTACTGGCCACTGCCCAGCAGCTTGCCGATGTGTGGCTTGCCTGGTGGTGGTGGTTGTTGTGGTGGTGGTAGTGGTGGCGGTGGTGGTGGTTTTGTTGGTTGTGGTGGTTTTGGTGGTTGTGATGAAGGTTATGGTTTGGAGGTGGTGGTGGGGGTGGTGGGGGGTATTTTTGGTTGTTGTGGCAGTGATGTCAATGCAGGAATTGCCCTTTAACTGCTCGGAAATTATTCAAACACCCACAAAGCACCATTAACACCTACCCCAACCACCTTCACAAACCCCACACCACCACCCAACCCACAAAAAAACACCCCACAAACCACCCCTCCCCACAAACCACCATCCCAAACCACCCTTCCTTTCACAAACCACCCCCCCCCCCCCCTCACAAACCACTCCCCTCCCCACAAACCACCCCTCCCACCTCCCCCCACCACAAACCACCCCCCAAACAACCACCCCTCACCATATTTGACCAGATCCTTCAAGGACCTCGATTCGAGACTCAGCTTGGCAACCCTCGGCGCAAACTCCCTCCTTATCCTCAACCGTTGCTCCTCCATCTTTTCTAGTCGTCCTCCTGATGATGATGATGATGGTGTGGTGATGGTGATGATGATGATGGTGGTGGTGGTGGTGGTGGTGATGATGATGGTGATGGTGATGATGGTGGTGGTGGTGATGATGATGATGTGAGGGTGGTGGTGATGATGATGTTGGTGATGGGGGTGGAGGTGATGATGGAGATGGCAGTGGTGGTGTAGAAAGGGGGGTATGAATAAATATATATAAATACATACATACAGACACATGCACTGATACACACACACACACACACAGCAACACACACACATCAACACACACACAAACACACACACACAGCAACACACACACAAACACAAACACACAGCAACACACACACACACCTAGTTCTAGTTCCAGTTGTTTGAGGGAGGTGTCGAATTGCTGGTGGGATTTTCTAAGGCGGTCGTTGATTTGGTTGCAGAGACCCCTGGCTAGTCTGGGTGGGTTAGTGGGTGGATGGGTTGGTGGGTGGGTTGGTGGGTGGGCTGGTGGGTGGGCTGGTGGGTGGGCTGGTGAATGTTTGAGAGGAATGGTGAGTGGGTTAATTGGTAAGTGGGGAATTGGTAAGTGAGTGGAAGAGTGAGTGAGTGGGTGGTTGGGTAGTGGAATAGCGCCAAACAATAACGCCAACAAAAACCTCCCAACAACAACAAAAACTCTCAACGCAACAAACACCAACTTCTGGCACTTGGCCTCATTCAGGGTTGCCAACATGTCGGAGGCAACCTTCCTCTTCCAACCAGAATCCACTTTTAGCGGGGAACGCCACAGCATAGAACTGAAAAGCTGAGCGATATTTAAAACGTGATTTATATGATAATATTAATTGATTAATTAAATGACGGTGATTACTTTGATGATAATCATTTATTTATTAAATGACGATGATGATGTTGATAATAAAAGTGAAGGGTTGATGATGATGTCAAGGAAATGCAAATATATGTACATATTTATATTTAAAACAAAAAAAATAAGTATTAATTAAATTAATAATAAAATCAATTAAAATACAAAACATCGAATTAATTAATTAATTGGATGGATACCTTCTTGATCTTCTCGATGAAGTTCCGCATGACTGAGTCACTCGCCTGCACGTTTATGTTCACGTGGTAAGCAGCCCCCATTATCTGGTCATGATGATGATGATGATGGCGATGATGATGATGGCGATGAGAATGATGATGATGATGATGATATTATTTTGAGTTATATTGAAAAAACATCCTCATCATCATCATCATCATCAGCACCATCATCAGCATCATCATCAGCATCATCGCCATCATCATCATCATCATCACCATCATCATCAGCATCATGAGCATCACCATCATCAACATCATCGCCATCATCATCATCAGCATCATCATCATCAGCCTACATCCTTGAGGGCTCGGGACGTCTTGGAGTTGTCGTTGTTCAACTCGGGATCGGGTTGTTCGAGGGAGGCTAGACACCTGGATAGGATGCCTGTGGTGATGATGATGATGATGATGATGATGATGATGATAATGGTGGTGTTGATGATGATGATAGTGGTGGTAGAGGTGGTGATGATGATGATGATAGTGGCGATGATGGTGGTGTTGATGATGATGTAAATAATAAAAATGCTGCTGAAGATGATGATGTTGCCCACCTGTATAACTATCCCTTAGGACGTCGATAGACTGGACGAGTTGCGTGGAGATGCAGGCGTTGAGGCGGGAAAGAACGAAGTCTTCGATCTGATCGGAGCAGCCCTTGAGGTCCTTGGTCGACTTGATGAAGCAGTCGTCGGAGAGGTCGACGCCTGGAAGGGCGGGTGGTGGCGTTCTCACATAACTTTCCCCAAAAAAAATACGTCTTTATACCCCAAAATGCCGGACAATACACCCTCATTTCCACAAAAAAATCTCAAAAACAACAACAACAACAGCAACAACAACAACAACAGCAACAACAACAACGACAACGACAACCACCACAACGACGGACGAACCACTGATGACGCACGAGGCAGCCTCATCAACCAGGCACTCCTTCTGCTCCTCAATCGTCCTCATTATCACCCTCTTCATCTCGCCCTGGTTCTTCACCGCCATCTCCATCAAGTTGCGATATAACTCCTCCTGTGTGTGTGTGTGTGTGTGTGTGTGTGTTGCTGTGTGTGTGTGTGTGTGTGTGTGTGTGTGTGTGTGTGTGTGTGTGTGTGTGTGTGTGTGTGTGTGTGTGTGTGTGTGTGTGTGTGTGTGTGTGTGTGTGTGTGTGTGTTGCTATGTGTGTGTGTGTTTTGCTATGTGTGTGTGTGTCTTCTAGCGTATACTATACGGTATAGTGTACGCTAGAAGTCTATACCAGCCTAGCTGTACTTTTATATAACGACTCTTTGATCTTATGCAGAAAATAGCAGTAAGCCAAACTTTACATCCTCTTTGTACTACAAATTACTGTACTAAAAACTACTTTACTATATTTAAATGTACTAAATTCAATTGTACTACATTGTACCCTTAATTCTTGTAAATGTAGCCCTTCATTAAATTTAATCTGTGCAGTATCGGAAGTAGTCACTTCTCAGAAAGCGATGAGGACATGCAGTAAAAACCACGATCAATTGAATCAATTACCCTATAATTATCTTGTAATTATCTTATCATCATCTTGTAATTAGTTTCATCCAATTATCTTCAATGACTTCATGGCATCCTTATTACTAAACACCGCATGGGTCTCAACACCGGTTTCATTTTTAGAGAGGAATTATGCGTATAGTGATGAAGTACCTTTCAACACCCCCTTCCTTCATCTTTCTACCCCCCCCCCTTCCCCAGCACCCTACAACAAATACACCCCCACCACCCACCAACCATCCTCCACCCACCCCCACCCACCTCTCAATTTCTTGCATATTTAATTCCCACCCACACCCACCCACCTCTTTATTCCTTGCATATTTAATTCCCAACCCCTCCAAACCACACCCACCCACCACCCACACCCACCTCCTTATTCCTTGCATATTTAATTCGGGGTGGCACGTGGGTTCCATCCCTGGCCATTGAGAAGGCCAGGTTGATGGTGGCGTCCAGGCAGTTGGTGTGGATGCGTGAGAGGACTGAAGCCGTTTCCAGAACATTCTTGCGACAGTTTAACTTTTGGAATGGGATGGGGGTTGGGATGAGATGGAAAGGGATGGGGGAGAGTGGGATGAGATGGGGGTTGGGATGGGTGTAGATTGAAGTGGGTAGGATGGAGTGGGGTGGGTGTAGGATGGAATGGGGTGTGGGTTCGGTTGGAGCGGGTTTAGGATGGGGTGAGGTGGAGTGGAGATGCAAGGGATGGGTTGGGATGGGATGGGATGGGTGGAAGTTAGTGGATTGTTGATGATGATGATGAGAGTGAAAAGAAGGTGAAATGGATGGGCAGTGATGGATGGTGGTTTAAGTGTGGCGAAGATGATGCATGACTCCTAGCGCTTCTGTCATTACAAACCCAATCCTGCAGCACCTTTATGAATTCGTTGAGGCTGCTGGCGAGGTTGAAGGCGTCTGGCTTGAAGAGGATCTCGTATCCACAAATTGGATTGGATGGATGCGCCGAAGGCGGGTTCAAGTGGGATGATGATGATGATGAGAATGATGATGATGATGATGATGATAAAGATGATGAAAAGGCTGATGACGATGCTGATGATGATATAGGGTTAGTCGAAGGTGATTTTAGTTGGGTGGAATCTTTGATTTTGGTAGTGGCGTTTTTATCTTTGAGTTCTGATGATGATGATGGCGGTGGTGCTGATGATGATGACGGTGGTGCTGGAGGTGATGATGATGATGGTGATGACATTTCGAAACTCCCAGAATCTACTGAAGATGTGCTTCTGTTTAATTTAATAAAAAATGTTTTAATAAAACAAATAATAATAATAAACAAAAATATACTAACACCTTGGCCAACCACACACAAAAATTTGAATAATATTTTAAAATATTATTGATAAATTAATATTAATATTTATCATAATTTTATTCTATTTTTATTATTATTGTCATTATTATTACTATAATTGATCATCTTTAACCGGTTTTCTTCAGCATTTTCATAGAGGAGAGAACACAATGTGAAGTTTAAACCAAACAACTGGTCTTCAATATTGTTGCTGTTGCTGTTGTAGTTGTTGTTGTTGCTAATGTTGTTGTTGTGGTTATTGTTGTTGCTGGTGTTGTTGTTGTTGACGTTATCGATGTGGTTGGTGCTGTGGTTGTTGTTATCAGGAATATTGTTGGCGTCAACATTTCTACTCGTATTATTGTCATTGTTGTGGAAGATGTCGTCGTTATCATCATTCATTTTGTTGTTGTTGGTGTTGTTGTAGATGATAAAAAAGATGGAAATTGACTTGTAAACACTTTGCAGGTATCGAATCAGCTTAATATCCTGTATGCATCATCATCATCCTCCTCATCATCATCTTCATCATCATCCTCATCATCATCATCATCATCATCATCATCATCATCCTCCTCATCATCATCTTCATCATCATCCTCATCATCATCATCACTCCAAGGTCTATTTTTTACATTCTAAGCATAACAACTGCCACTTTAGAAAAACGCTATTTTCATCTACTTTGAAGAATTCAGGAAGTGGGTGATGATGATGATGATGATGATGATGATGATGATGATGATGATGATGATGATGATGATGATGATGATAATGATTAAAATTATAAAGATACAACAACAACACTATCAAAGAACATCCGATAACTTCTAATTCTTAGTCTTGCAACCAACCACAATCCCCCCCCCTTCCCCCTATAACCCACTACACACAAAAAACAGATCAACACTCCACTCCAACCTCAATAAAATACTCCAACAACAATAAAACACTACAACACTACAACACCCCCAACAACACTACAACACCACCCCCAACAACACTACAACACCACCCCCAACAACACTACAACACCACCCCCAACAACACTACAACACCACCCCCAACAACACTACAACAACACCCCAACCCCAGTATCCCAACAACCTGCCCCAACAACAACAACACCCAACAACACCCACAAACCTGATTGGACAGACGATCGCGGTCAAGGGCGTAGATGAAGAGCCTATTGGAGTTGAGCTTGAAGGCCTCGAACAAGCCCCTCCAATCACACGAGCGCCTCACTTCCGGCACGTAAATATTCAAGTAATAACTGACCGGAAGGTTGTTTAGATACACCTCGAGGTACGGGAGAGGGTTGCTTTTGGCGGGAAATGTAGCTTGTTGTTGTTGTTGTTGTTGAGATTGATGTTGTTGGTGTTGTTGGTGTTGTTGTTGTTGTTGTTGTTGTTGTTGTTGTTGTTGTTGATGTTGTTGGTACAGTTGCGGCGACATCGGCGGTGGCGGTGGTGGTTGTTGCTGAAACAAAATGTCGCCGAGTTTCAACTTTTCCTTGAAAGGTGTCGAATTTTTTCGCTTCACCGACTCGGTCGAGGGCGATGACGTCACGAAAGGGGCGCTATGCCTGACTATGCGAGCCTTGTAGCCCGACCTGACCAAGAAGGATTGCCATGGCGACGCCTGATCCAGGGGCTGGTCAGAGGGGGGGTCGATGGTGGTGTCCACGGGGTCTATGATGTCCTGCCCCAGTAATTCTTGCAGCATGGCGAGTCGGTGGGCGGGGTTGAAGGAGAGGATGGTGATGGTGAAGGGCTGGTTGAAAATCGATTCGATCTTTTTCCTGTCTTCGTCGCATATTTCCGTGTTGACCTTGATTACTGTTTCGTGGTTGGTTTGGTGTTTTAATAATGGTGTCACCATGACTACACTTCCCTACCCCCTTTATTTGCACACGTCATTCTTCTCTACCCCCACATTCTGCCTCCCTCAACACACCCACTATCCCTCTTCACCCCCCCCCTTTTTCCCCCTATCCCATTCTAATCCTCCCCCCTCTCCACCCCACTACACCCTACACCCCACTACCGCTCCCACCCCACTACACCCCCCCCCTCCACCTCACTACCCTCTCCACCCTCCATCCCACCACCCCCTCCACCCTCCACCCACGCACTATTATCATAGGACACCCATTCGAAAGAGTGGGCGTCGCTCAGGTTGTGTGGGTGGTCGCCCGAGAAGCGGAGGGAGTGGTTGACGATGATGCTCGAGGATAAGGATTCTGCGTCTGGATTGGATGGATGGATGGATGGATGGATGGATGGATGGATGGATGGATTGATGGATGGATGGATGGATGGATGGGTGGATGGATGGATGGATGTGTGGATGGATGGATGGATGGATGGATGGATGGATGGATGGATGGATGGATTGATGGATGGATGGATGGATGGATGGATGGATGGATGGATGGATGGATGGATGGATGGATGGATGGATGGATGGGTGGGTGGGTAGATGCATGGATGTGTGGGTAGATGCATGGATGTGTGGATGGGTGTGTGGGTGAGTGGATAAATGAATGCATGGATGGGTGGGTTGATGGGTGGATGGATGGATGAATGTATTCATGGATGCATGCATGCATGGATGCATGCATGGATAGATGGATGAATGCATGCATGGATGGATGAAGAACAGACTGAAGCAACTGGCGTGGTTCATCTCATTGAGGATGTACTCGGTGTCGTTGAGGAGTTTGCGCAGGAGTTTGCAGTAGAACTCGTAGAACCTCAACTCTCGATGACGCGATACAGACGGAGCGCGACTCATCGTGGTGGTGGTGGTGGTTCTATGGTGGATGGGGTAGGATGGTGGTGGTTCTATGGTGGATGGGGTAGGATGGTGGTGGTTCTATGGTGGATGGGATAGGATGGTGGTGGTTCTATGGTGGATGGGATAGGATGGTGGTGGTTCTATGGTGGGTGGGGAAGGATGGTGGTGGTTCTATGGTGGGTGGGGTAGGATGGTGGTGGTTCTATGATGGGTGAGGAAGGATGGTGGTGGAGTAATGGTGGGGTTGGATAATGGAATAATGGTGGTGGGATTGGATGATGGGGTGGTTCTATGGTGGTGGGTTGGATGGTGGAGTAATGGTGGTGATTCTATTAGAGATTGGTGGAGATGGGGGCTATGATGGTGGTAATAGGAAGATGGTAGTGGAAAATGGATAGTTGGAGATTGGAGGATGGGGTTTGCAAAGTACTTGTGAATTTTACTTCGAATATAGGATAGTTCTTTTTATCAAAAACAAACTGATTCAAAAAGTTAAAAGTAAAAATTAATTAACCTTAATTTTGATTTATATTCTGCTCATGTATTAATCCCAACTAATGCTTGTGAACATTCTACTTTCTTGGAGTTAAACTGATAGGGCATATGTACCCAGTTCTTTATACTAATTAAGACTCATAATTTAAGACTATTACTATAACTAAAGGTTATATTATATAACTTATATAAGAAGAAGCCTAAATTTATAATTATTCTATGAAAATGATTTAATAACTTTCTAATGGTGAAAGTTGAGATTCTTAGATATGTTATTCCTCATAGAAAATTACGAACGGTAATTTAAAAAGTAATTATTTCAGTAATTGTTCTCTGAATACTATTGTACAGCAACTTTTTGGAGCTAATCAGATCAAGAGAATGGCTTGATAAAACTTTGACAGTTATTGTACTGAATATTATTTTCAAATAGAGGTAATTTTTATATATAAAACTTTTTCAAATATGCACTAACTAGCTGTTAGACTACAACAGTTATAGTATGATGAGCACTAAACTTTAAAAACTACGCCCTTTTTAAAAGTTTAAATATTATTTAAAACATGAAAAAAATAATGAATACTTTTATCATAAAACATCACTAAAGACAAAAAAATGATCATAAATAGTGTTCACTTTTAAAAGAGAAACTATTAAAAAAGCTAAAAGTAAATAGTTGTGAAAAAGTAATTTTAAATTGCTCTTTTCTATTTTCGAACGTTATCAAGTAAAAGCGGTGGAGATGGGAAAAGAAAAAGCAGGTTTTTTGACTCCAAAAGCGATCAGTAATAGAATCAAATCAAAGGGTTTGCAGAAGTTGAGATGGTACTGTCAGATGTGTCAGAAACAGTGTCGAGATGAGGTACAAAAAAAATTTACAATGCAATTCAACCAATTGAAATATATATTCTTTTATTTATATTTTATCATTTTGAAAGAATTATGTATCTTGAATTTCCATACTTGTACTTTCCCTTGCATCCAAGCTTGTACTTTCTTTCGGCTTGAAATTGTTTCCCATTTTACATAATTTTGCATAATTATCAGACATTTTTTTATTCTCTTTTTTATTTTTTATCTAAACTAGAATGGCTTCAAGTGTCACACCATGTCAGAGTCTCACCAAAGACAATTGCTTTTGGTGGCGGACAACCCTAACAAATTCGTCAACACATTCTCCAAGTTATTATCACAATTAATTAAATACTTAATTTTTTGTATTTATTTTATTGAAACAAACATTTATTCAACAACATTTTAAAACAATCAAATCCAACTTTCTAACTCATACACACCAATACCCCATAATCAAAAACAGCCCTTTAACCAACTCACAAACTAAAACCCCATAATAAAAAACAACCTCTTGACCATCAAACACACACATACACACACAAACACAAACAAACACACCAAACCCCCCTCCCTCCTCCAACTTCCACTCTCCCATCATCCCCCCCTCCACCAGAGACTTTGCAGATATGTTTTTGGAACTGCTGCGCCGTCGGTTCGGCACGAAGCGTGTGCACGGCAACGTGGTTTATCAAGAGTACATCTCGGACCGCAACCACATCCACATGAACTCCACCCAATGGACCACGCTCACTGGATTCGTTAAGTGGCTCGGAAAGAAAGGTGGGGGGGCTGGGTTGGTTGTGGTGGTGGTTGGCTGGTAGATGTGATGGTGGCGGTTTGGGTAGTAGTAGTAGTGGTAGTAATAGTAGTAGTAGTCGTCGTAGCAGTAGTAGTAGTATTAGCAGTAGTATTAGTAGTAGTACTATTATCAGCACCCTCACATAACAGGCT